>JAZKJV010008680.1:0-549836 GCA_037367405.1 Ottelia alismoides
TAAGAGAGCCATAGGATTCCCTTGAATATAATCGTTTCTTCCAGCATAGTATCAGAGCAACAGTCCCTAGACCAGAGCTCTTATATCCAAAAACACTACCACCCCACCACACGCTCCTTCTCTCTCTCTCTCTCCTTGCCCCCCCCCCCCCCCCCCCCCCCGTGACCACCTTTTACCATCGCCAGCGGCTGATGCCGCCCTATGTGGCATCCTCTACACCGTCGAAGATACCTCCAGTGGTTTCTTCCGTTGCCTGGGTTGCACCCCCGTCACCTGGGCTGCCTCTAGCCGCTATTTACGGCCTTTTGTCCTCTCCTAGGGCTCTAAGTCAGGTCGTTCTGATTTAGGTGTTTCTTGGGTAATTTCATATTCGTATATCACCCGTTTATGCGAGGCACATTATAAAAATGATGGGAATGATCACATCATGAGTCTATACATGCAACCACTTCCCTACATATCTGTGTAGGCAAACTTATTTGGTTTACAAACCTTAGTCTTTGGATTTGGCAATATGTCAGAAAGTAAGGTTGATGTCCCTGCTACAGGTGCTTTTGACATCCAACGCCAATAATGAAGATGGACAGGACGAATTATAAACTATGAGCCATGCAGTTCATGAGCCTATTGCAGTCTACGGGTAAGAAACATATTATTAACGATGAGGAGCCAACTGATAAGATTGGGTTGAACACCTTGTGGGAGGCTGACAATGCTTATGCACGTATGTGGTTGTCTGCACACTGACAGTAGAGATCGCCAATGATGTTCTCCATCAACCCCACCACCAAGGCGATGTGGGGTATTCTTGCTGATACATATTCCCAGCGAGAAATGAGATGAAGATTCTACAGTTATAACATGACATATTCGCAATCAAGCAGAATGGTCAGCCCCTGCATTCTCTGTATACGACTCTTCATGGCATGCCTCTCACAGCCACCCCTGAGTAGAAAAGGTATACAAGGATGCCACTATGGTTGGCGTGTTTTTGGAAGCATTTGACCCAGAGTATGATGTATTTCGCTCATAGATACTTGCAGATGCCACCATCCCTCCCATGGAGGAGGCATATCGCAGGCTTAGCGGGATCATTGTTCCATCGTCTCTCTCTATCCAGACCCCATCGGTGATGGCCACATCTCCCGGTAGTGGAGGCACTTCTCAGTTCTACGGCCATGGTCCTCGTGGTAGGGAGGTCATGTTCGCCAGCCATGCAACTATTGCCACCGTCATGGTCACTCGAAGGATACATGCTACTCCAAGCATGGCTTTCCATCTTCTACTCGTGCAGCTGAACAGCTGAGCCTCGTGTAGCTTCCACGTATGACCAAAGATTTGAGGACTTTGTTGCTCGCTTGAGGGAGATTATGCCTTCTGCTGGTTTTCATGCATCTTCGACTACTAAAGGAAGCCATTCAGATGTTGCAACCTTTGTGTCTGTCAGTACCTCAGGTTGTACTTATGCTCTTACCAGTTGTCATAGGATTGACATGATAGAATGGATTATGGACTTCGTTGCATCCCATCATATGTGTGGAGACAGAAGTTAGTTTGCATTGTACAGATAGTTACCCCGTAGTAGATCAATTATCATAGCTGATGGGACTCACTCCCCAGTTGCAAGACATGGGGAGATCAGTCTGACGCCATCTATGCGTCTACAGAATATGCTTCATGCTTTCTGATTTTTCAATGAACTTATTGTCTATTAGTCAGATTACTAAGGATCTTCATTGATGTGCTATTTTTTACCCATCCTTCGCTTGTGTTTCAGGACATTCTTACGGCAGTGTGATTAGATGTAGCTGTGGTCAGGGTGGCCTCTTTCTAATGGTCTACGCTCTGTATGGTGGTGTCTCGTCTAGTATCACAAGATCAATCTCCCGGTTTATGTGGTAGATATGCTTTGTTCACCTTCTTCTCCATAAGATGTGTCACGTGCTCCATCAGATTTCTCCTTGCTCCTCTTTCTAGTGCGAGGCATGTCAGTTAGGGAAGCATCATCAGTCTGCATTCCCAAGTCATCTTGGTCGGAGTAGTAGCTCTCTTTTTGAGTTGATTCTTGTAGACATTTGGAGTCCGAGTCGTGTTCTTGATCACCAGGGACACGTGTTTTATCTTGTGGATGCAGATGATTTTTCTAGATTATTGTGGGTTTTCTTGTTAAAGAATGGGTATGTGGCTAGGACTGTGTAAATCGTTTAAATGAAGTAAAGAATAAGTTTCCTCTACAATTAAACTTGTGAGAATTGACAATGCCTTAGAATTTTGTACTCTTGAGCTCTTGCATTTCTTCTCATCACTTGGCATCATTCATCAAACTTCATGTGCTTATACGTCCCAACAAAATGGTGTTGTTGAACGTGAGCATTGTTACTTGCTTGATGTGACTCGGACTCTTCTCATTCAGAGTCGTGCTCCACATTCATTTTTGGGAGATGCGGTTCTCATTGCTTGCTATTTAGTGAATCGCATGCCCTCTTCTGTATTGGATGGGAAAATTCCATTCTCTTTTGCCTTTATAGAGAATAATTTATTCTCACTCACTCCTCGTGTGTTTGGTTCAGTCACTTTTGTGCACCAGTTGTCACATGGTCTTGACAATCTCTCTCCTAGAGTTGTCATATGAGTTTTTATAGGGTATTCCAGGACACATAATGGATATATATATATATGTTATGATACTCTTCATAGGAAGTACTACGTTAGTGCTGATGTCATCATTTTTGAGCCCGTGATATATTTTTCTCTTATTTGTGATAGATTAACTCCATCTGATTCTGGAGAAGAGGTCTGCATGCCACCACCTCCTACTACCATAACCACATCACCAGCTCCACATGTTAGCACGCCTCCTCCCATATCGCCACCTCCTGTTCCACCACCACCCAGTACCTTGGCTCATTTCTTGCCATGATTCCATATTCATAGGCCTTCCTCTGCTCATGGGCCTCCCCCATCATCCGCCATACCCCATGTATGTTCTGAGCATATTGTTTCTACTAATGGCCTTCGAGATTTATCTTTGCATCTAACTACTGCACCATCTGAGCAGGTGCCTTTGCAGGAGGCTGGTATACAGATTGAGAAGATCCCCAATGACCTGGATGTGCCTATTGCAGATAGGAAATAGAGGCATACATGTGCATCGTATCATCTTTCTTCACATGTTTCTTTTGATCACTTGACTGTGGATTTCAGGAAGTTTGCAGTTAGACTTCCAGCCATGGAAATTCCATGAACTTACCAGGAGGCTTTGCGAGATAGTCAATGGCATCTTTCCATGGAAGAAGAGATGGTCACGTTGCAGTCGCGTGGCACCTGGAGTTTAGTTCCAGCTCCTTCAAGAGCCTATATTGTCAGTTTCAAGTGGGTGTTCACTCTGAAACACCGTGGAGATGGTAGTGTTGATTGCTACAAGACCAGGCTGGTTGCGCGTGTGTTCACCTAGACGTATGGGGTGGACTAACTAGACACATTCTCTCTAGTTGCTCGCCACTCTACTCTTCATGTTCAACTTACTGGTGGTGTGGTACGTGATTGGCCTGTGTTTCATCTTGATGTCAAGATTACATTCCTATATGGTGATCTCCAGGAGGGAAGTCTACATGCAGCAACCACTTGGGTTTGTTGTTGAAGGGGAATGCCAGTAGGTTTGTAGACTTCACAAGGCCATCTATGGTCTCAAGCAGAGTCCAAGAGCATGGTTCCAAAAGCTCTCAGACTTGATTGAGCAGTAGGGATTCACAAGGTCAAATGCGGATCATTCTTTGTTTGTTCAGAGGACCCACAGAGGTGCAGTTGTTATTATAGTTTATGTTGGTGATATCATCATTACAGGAGATGATGTGTAGGGGATTAACGAGGCAAAAGGGTTTCTTGGTCAACAGTTTGTCACCAAGGACCTTGGCACTTTAAGGTACTTTCTGGGATTAGAGTTTGCCAAGAACAACAGGGTCTTGTGATGACCCAAAGAAATTATGTTAAAGATCTTCTAGTTGAGACATGCATGATTGGGTGCATACCTGCTACTACTCCTATGGATCCAAGCATGAGCCTATACGATGATGATACATGATAAGTGGACAAGAGAATATACAAAGAACTCGTGGGGAAGTTACTTTATGTTACCATCACCAGGACAGACATTTCATTCATTGTTAGTCGGGTAAATCATTTTATGGAGAAACCCAGACAGGTGCATATGGATGCAGCCCATATGATTTTTGAGGTACTTGAAGTCATCTCCAGGTGCATGATTATTATTCAGAAAAGCGACATCCCTTACTGTCACAACTTGCACAGATGCAAATTATGTAGGATGTCCTAAAGACAGGAAATCTACTTCAGGCTTTGTTGTATTTATTCGTGGCTCTCTAGTGTCTTGAAAGAGCAAGAAACAGACGGTTGTTGCCAGATCTAGTGTTGAATTAGAATACAGAGATATAGCACAAGGGAGCACAAAGATGACGTGGGTCAGGTCTGTTCTGATTGCCCTAGTCATTAATGTACCACTTCCTATGCAATTACTGTGTGGCAACCATGTACCCTTATTCATTCTAATAATCCTGCTTTTCAGGAGAGAATGAAGCACATTGAGGTGGATTGTCACTATACATGTGACATGATACATAAATGCATCATTTCCACTTCCCATGTAAGTTTGGAGGAGCAGACTGCAGACATCTTCACCAAGGCATTAACTAGAGAACCCTTTCAAAAGTGTTCATCCAAAGCTGAGCATGATCGACATCTATGCTCCATCTTGAGGGGGGTGGAGATATTTTATGTTACCGTACTGTTTCTGTATTTTTTATTTCTATTATCTACATTCTATAATTTACCTTTTGGGTCTCTCCCCTTGAATAGACAGATTAATCGTTTCTTCCAGCAAAAACTGACTGCACATTATAATGCAAACATCAAAACTGCACATTATAATGCAAAGTGTATAAGTATTCCACTAAAGTCATCGTTTTTTTTACAAAAAGGGGGGCAACCTTCTTGAACTCAGAAAGGACCGTGTCCTGTTGCAAAGAAATCTTTTATATATACTATGTATATGGGGGCATATCCATTGAGCCCATGGATGATTTGGTGAGCATCATTTATAGGCCATATATGTGTGGTTATCTATTTTGAATAATGACAGTTTTAGAAGGAAATTAATATGCTTGACAATTTAACAATAACTATATTTTCGCTTATGTCGTGTCTTTAAAAAAGGGAAGACAATTTTGGAAATAAAATATTCAAGTCAATAATTTCGTGCATTATATTGAGATCTAAACACTTGGATCAGTAATATATATACAGTGATCAAGTAAATGATTTTTGCGAGATCAACAATACCAAAATAATGTTCAATAATTTACGTCCGTATATTACCTTGTACATAATTCAATGATATATATACATTGGTCAAGTAAGTGGTTGTTGTAAAATCAATAATACCATAACAATGATCAATAGTTACATTTGTAATATTATCTTGTACATAATTCAGTAATTTAGAGACAATTCTCAAGTAATGTATTTACATTTCTTAAGTAAATTATTGTTGCGAGATTAGTAATATATATATGCAATTCTCAAGTAAATGATTGTTCTCATATCTGTAATAACAAAATAATAGTCAGGGGCATTACTTAAGTAATAGATTAACATGTAATCAATAATATATTCTCCTTTTTTACGATTAATAAGGAAATGGCACTTCGAAAAAGAAGTTATTCTACACATGCAGACATAGGAAAACGAATGGGATAAAATAAATAGAATGCTTTGTTGATGAAAAAAGGAAAAAATTATTACATAAATAAATGCAATGCTTTGATGAAAGCTAATTGAATGAGATAAACATAGCAATGGAATTTGACAATTAATAGTAAAATAAAGACCAGAGGACCAAAAAAGAGTGCCCGTTACATACCTAATGCATTCAAGGCCCATTCGGTAATTCCCCCTCCCCCCTCCCCCCTCTCTCTCTCTATATAGGGGAACTTTCCAATGAGAGCCTTTCTAGGATGCATGGAAAGCCATACCAATTTAGCTATTTCTTTTATTTATTTTACAATTTCTAACTTCATTAACATAATATGTATATCAAGAAAGATTTATGAAAGTATTATTATATTGGACAAAAAAATGTTATGTACAATATTGATACTATATTTTAAAAAACAATATGAACATCATTATTTTACAATGTGCAGTTTGTATTTTACAAAATTATTACACAATTTACAAATTTGGTATAGCTTTTGACATTTCAGGAAAGGTCCCCTCATTGGAAGGGCCCCATATATATGTATGTATGTGCGTATGTACGTACATACATGCATGCATACATAGATATGGATGTATGTATGTACGTACATGCATGCGTGCATAGATATGTATGTATGTGTGTGTGTATGTACGTGTGTATGTGTGTGTGTATGTGTGTCTATGTGTTTGTGTAGCTGTGTATGTATGTATATGTGTGTATGTATGTATGTATGTATGTATTTGTGTGTGTATGTATGTATGTATGTATTTGTGCGTGTATGTATGTATGTATCTGTATGTGTGTGTGTGTATGTATGTACCTGTGTGTATGTATGTATGCAGTTGCGTGTGTATGTATGTATGTCTGTATATATGTGTGTGGATGGGTGGGTGCGTGCGTGTATGTATGTGTGTGCGTGTGTGCGTGTATGTGTGTGTGTGTATGTATGTATGTATGTATGTATGTATGTATGTATGTATGTATGTATGTATGTATGTATGTATGTATGTATGTATGTATGTATGTATGTGTGTGTGTATGTATGTATGTATGTATGTATCTGTATGTGTATGTGTGTGTGTGTGTGTTTGTGTGCGTGTGTGTGTACTATGAGTTTTCCAGTTACCCTTGAGCATGTTAGGATTGTAACGAGCAAACACATTTTTATTGATGTTCTCTAGCATTTTGAATACAATACTGATTGGTTTACAAATATTATACATATTCTTACCACTATTAATTATTTTCACAAAAGGAAAATCTTAAATTAATATGAAATATTTGTATCTTCATTTATGTTACTTATGTCTTTCTTTTCTTACTAATGACTATTTGGTATTAATTTAAGGCTTATTTTTATGAAAATGATTGTTAATAGTAAGAATATGATATGACAGTTGTAAACCAATAAGTATTACGCTCAAAATGAAAAAACATTAGTAAAAATGAGTGTGCTCATTACAATTCTAATGGGCTCAGTCCTCATCGGAAAATTTCCACACAAACGCATGTGTTTGTATGTGCATCAGTTGCTTTAATAATTTTATTTGAAACATTCCAAAATAAATTAATTGTGGATTAGAAGGGAAATTGTTTAGGAATGTACAAATCTTTCCACATCGTATGGTTTTGGAACGTGTTAATAATTTCCATGTATTAGATCTTATGTAAATTATACTATGTTACCAACACCTTTATAAAACTTACAAAAATAAGCGATAATTGTAGTAACGTATTTTGGTAGCGTATTTTGGTAAATGAATAAAAAATTACAAACTTTACCAATGTCACGAAAAAGTATTGATATAATTTGAGATATTACAAAGTATAACCCAAAAGCTACTAATAATATGAAAGTTTTTAAGTGAGGTATTTATAATATTTAATAGCATGTTAGTAAAAATCAAGAATTACTTATTTAAATTAAACGCTAAAAATGCAAAATTAAAAAATCATGTATGTTAATATTTTAAAAAGTTATAATGAACATTACTCAATTATAGTTCATTTGATTACAAGACATGGAACGATTTTTTCCCATTCTTAACAATTTCCCTTCTAGTTTGGCTTGGGATCTTTTTTTGGAATGTTTCACACAAAATTATTAATAACGTTTGTTTTAATTTTTCATACATGTTATCCTACAAATAACGAATCCTCAACATCATACAAGTAACCATCAACTCAATAAGCAATTTTTTTAAATATTTAAATTTTCTACTAATGAACATTGTTCAAAAACCGTTGATTGGATCAAAAGTTACTAAGACTATAGTAAATATTACGTATGTTATAAAAATAAATTAAAGAACTATTTGAACGAGTTAACAAGTGATATATAAGAATTTCCTAAAATGATTTTTTGTAAGTTACAATCAAATATGTTGAGGAATATTATCTATAGCAATTAATCCGTTCAATGTTACATAGGTAACATGGAAAGTTACATATCTTATATCTTATATATGTTATTGATATTCATATGTGATTCAACTAATATTGATATTCAAGGTTGAGCTTACTGATGTAATATAATTATTTACTTATAAATGCATTCGAATTTAGTAATCATTTTATTTTTAAAAATTACTTATTACAATTAATTCCGTTCAATGTTACAAATATAATTTACAAAGTTACATATCTTATATTTGCCACTGATATTCACATGTGCATTTCTCTTACAAATAGAAGAATGAAAATAGTTCTTGACATTATTGTCTAAGAACTTCTCTCCTCTGCATTTCGAAAGCAATGCAACGATTTTTGAAAGGAAACTAGGAATGTCTTTATATTCAAATTATGTGTTCCTTCTTTAACATAAATCTCATTTATAGTCGATTGGTGGATCGCAATGTAATGAATGTATGATATATTTAATGACTCATTTTTTCATGTCTTCGTCCGTGAATTATAAGAATTATCCCGACATCTAACATACCTGAAGTAAAAAAATAAAGTAGTAAATCATTAGTTGTGAGATGTAAGAATTAAATAGTGAGTAGTAAGAATAGAACATTGAGTTATAAGAATTGCATAATTGTAAGCAAGTGGCAGTGAATAGTAATATGCAATAGTAGGTTTAATAATTGTGAGTTAAAGGCTAGTAACACCTTTTGGCATGTCATATAATAGTAATTTTGTAAAAATTGTTAGTAACACTTTTTAAAGGTAATAAATAATTTGTAATTTTTTGTAGAAATGTTAGTAAGACATAGTAGAAATATAAACAAATATGAGATGTATGTTTATTGTCGGTCTAGAGAGTACATAACTCAAAAAAATCTAGGATTAATAAATGTAGTGCGTATAAATGCTTGGAACACTAGTTAATAGTAAGTATACTATGAAGAATAAGAAATTCAAAAATGTTTTGATTAGTAAATGTAAATGCTTATATCAATAATTTAATACAAAATAGTTGTAATACGGTTAATGATGTTAGCAACTGGTATGAAACAGTTACAGATATGAAACTTGATATTTTAGTTGAAAGGGATTTTTGAAGTCCTTCATTTTATTGGAATTTTCAAACTGAGTATAAACATATTCCATATAAAAACGAAAAATGCAGGGATTGATTTTTATTTACGGATAATAAGTGTCTACTAAGTCTTGCAAGTATAAAATCATAAATAATGAAAATAAAAGAAATAATTTCAATTGCCTTGATATTTTTTAACAATGAGGTCCAAAATATGGTAGTTAATGTCAAGATTTGTAATAGAAACAACCTTGAAGTTTGATTTGGCTATCAACTCTTGCTTTTGAGTCAGCTTGTTCTTCCCAAGATAGGTGACACATTGCTTCATGTAGTATCGTTGTTGAATGCAATACCATGCATCAATAAATATATGAATTAGATAATTAAGACATTTCCAATTATTAATTAGGATGAATGCAATATCATACCTCCCATTGAAATATTAGTTGATTCAAGATTGACTCCAACATTTAATGATCCAAAGGTTGTTTTAACTATTTTAAATAATTCAGCAATTGTATCTACCATTTAAAAAATTTATTACTGATTAAGAATCCAGATGAAAAATAGTTATCTTCAGATATATCATCTTGCTTATCATGCTCGATGTTGCTTGCTATGAATTTCGGATACATGTATGTGTGACTCCCAATTAGGAACATGTTCTCTCTTTATTAAGACTACGTATTATTCCTTTTCCTAAAATGATATGATCATGGAATGTGACATTTTCCAAGCAAAATTTGCATATGTTAAATTTGGCATATAATCAAAGTTTGCAACACAATCCTCAAATGGTATTTATTTTCTTAGTCTAATCAAGGATACCTAAAATACCATCAATAAGCATGACCATAGATTTAGATAGAAAAGAGTAAAACGCCTTATGCATCAAGTCCATAAAAACATATGGGCGCTTGTCCATCCAAAAGGTATTATCAAGAATTCATAATGTTCACAAATGTATCTAAAAGCAATTTTAAGAGCATGTTTAAATTGATCTTCAATTGATGATAACAGGGCCTTAAGTCTATCTTTGATTATAACGAAACCCATTGTAATTATCCATTTGAATTATCTATTCAAGGAATATGATAGTTATTATGCACGGTCACTATGTTGTATACATAAAGCCTCGAAGAACTATCTCTCTTCTTAACAAAAAGAAACAGAAGCACCCTAAGAAGTTATATTAGGCTGAGTAAAATCCTTGTTAGTTGGTTCCTGCAATCGATTTTGAGTTCCATACAGGGCCGGTTCTGGGCATTGTTTTGAGGTGCAATTGCCTGGGGTCCATTAATTTTAGGGGCTCAGGTTGAATGTAATCTGATTTTTAGTTTAGGAATAAAATAGTATTAGTCGGTGAAACAATTTATTGTAAAATATGCTCCTATAAATTAGGGATGAAAAAAGATATAATACAGATTGGATATGCCTATTTTTATATCCGTATTCGTTTTATCTCTATCGAATACCGATACGGATATGCATTAAGGAAATCATATCCTTAAAAATATCGATACGAATTTGAATCCGATTACGGATCAAATAAAGAGTGGACCCAAATGCAGATCGAATAAAAAGCTAATCCGAATATGAATCAAATAAAGAGTGAATCCAAATATGGATCCAATAAACATGGAATCCGAATACATATAGAACAAAGATCACATACGAATACGAATTGAAATTCTATCAAAGTTCAAAATGTTTTTAGAAAAAATGACAATGAAATATAAATAAGTTGCATCATGACAAGAGGCAGCGTCGTAGTAACATGTGTTCTTGACTGGAAGCAAAAAAGGTGATAGGGTTTCGTAACTTTTATTAGTGTCTATTCCCAAACAAAAGAAGTTTATTGATACCATTAATATATTGTATTATATAATATATAATACTAATAATAACATGGTGTTGTGGCATATATTACATTAACTAATATATATAACAATATTAAATGTTGTATTCAGATAGCCGGATCTGGATCCGGATATTCAAGCCATTACCATATCTGTATCCGTATTCGGAAAATATTTACAAGTCATATCCATATCGATCAATATTCGATCAGTAGTCGGATACGAATATCCGTATCCGGTAATTTTTCGAATACGGTAAGCAGACATTCAGATATATTCGTATCCGTTTTCATCCCTACTATAAATTCGAGTTTTTTGTGAATAACTCAATGCTAAAATAAAAAATTTAATGAGATTATATAAGGGTCGATTGTTATCAGAAAATAGAATATTTCATTTTATACTTAATGGTAAACACACTAGAGACGATTTGCTCTTATTAAAAAATTTGTAAGGGCCTCCTTTTTTCTTTTGCCTAGGGCCCATGAAATGTCAAGGATGGTATTGGTTCCATAAGTTCATCTAGAACCATTTGATAAGATGCTAAGGTAATCGGTGTGGTACCGCATTGTAAACTCAACTTCCCTTTCTAATAGAAGTCTCAATTCGCAATCATTTGGAAATACTTTAGGAGTTTCTTTCGCAACATGAATGTTTTCTAAGCTAATAGTCTACTTTAATGTTAAGCTAGAACATGATTTAATAGACTTACTAGAAATTTTTTTATTAACTTTATCTCTTAGATTATATGTTCACGAAAATATGCGTGTGCACACTTATTGTGGTGTAATGTTTTCTAATGTCGGTGTAATGTAAGTGGACTTATGTGTATTGTGTAATGTAAGTGGATGTATGTGTATGTAATATGTTTGTGTGCATGCATATCTAAGAATAGTAATGTGTGTGCCTATAAGTATGTATGTGTGTATTATGGTATGTACATGTTTATGTATGTATGCATATCGTGTGAGTTTCTTAAAATTGAGATATCATTGAAGAGAAGGGGTTGAATAGTTCATCGACGGCAAAATATAATATTTTGCAAAATATACTTGAGTCCATCATAATCAACCAATCAATAAAGCACATTGCTTTGGATGTTTACGTGGAACCCAACCGGGGTGAAAATCACGACATGAGTCACCAGACTCAGGATTTCCCGTTAGACGAGCCAACCACTGCTTCACTATAAGCATGAGATATTTAAGCAGATATCTCAAACATTTACAAAGCTTCTTGCTTTACGAATTTGAATCAATCATCAAAGTCAACACTACAGATCTGACAATGCAACCACGTCGAGAGTGGACAAGCTCCGACTGTCCTTAGACTTCCTTAGATAAAGTGTATTTTGATGGTTCAAGAACATCTGCAAAATTTAGGATCAAACACCAAAAGTTCCTACAGAGAAAAGTTATGTAAATGATATCAAAAAAATATTTCATTATATTTTTCTCAAAAATATCACAGATAATTCTCAATATAATTACAATGGCATCTTGAATAACCAACAACAAAGATAGTTGCAGATATTATCAGAATATAAGCATAAGTAATTATATCTCAATTTGCACAAGTGAATAATTATATATCAAGTAATAATATCACATGGATGAGAAGCTTACCAAAAGTATTTTGACTGGTATTAGAAGAACTCGAATACAATTGAGCGAGTACGGTATGTGTGTATCATCTTTAAAGTAAACTTGGAGATAAGTAAAGAGCTAACAATATCCCCTTTTTAATGATGATAAAACATTAAAAGCTTAAAATCATAAATATTTTGTAATTAGAGAACCTTACAAATAATCATAGAAATTTTGATAATTTTTAATTCGAAAAAGTTTCTAATATCAAATTTTAATTTCCCTCACTTCTTAGAAGAACCGTGAGACTATTTTTTTAATTCTTTAAATGTCAGTTGTGTGAGTATTACTTGAGAGTAAACCAATAAAACTTATTTTTAAATTCCCTCACCCCAGTATAATAATCCTTTACTAAATTACTCTTTAATTTTATATGCTCCCCTTTTTACAAGTCAAATAAGCTTTATTTCCCCACCCCCTCCTTTTGGAACCAATAAAAAGTTTAGCAAAGAGAAACTAAAAAAATAAATGCAACTTTCGTTAATAAAAGATGGAAATAATACAAAATGCTCGTAGCATGAACGATATTCCACTACATAGATGCTTGGAAGGAAAAATAAAGAACTAGAAAGAGAAACATAACCAAAATAAGAGGATCTAGAAACATGGGTTATAATCAGTATCATCCGTACGAGGTGTCGGATGAGAGCGCTTTCCGATATCGATGTGATGGTGGGTCTTAGAGATCTAGCTAATTCAGGAGTTCCAAACTTGTCATCGTCATCATCATCTTCTTCTCCATCTTTTGGATGTTGGCATTACAATCGACTTCTCACAAGAAGAAAATGGACCAAGAGCTGAAAGACGAGGATGGGGTCAGGTTCGGGTACAAGGAGGTGCTCTAGTAGGAGAAGCATGGCGGCAAGGAGGTTGCTAGGGGTGGGGTTTGGTCAGAAGAGGATTCATGGGTAGGGTGAGTTGTTGAAAATCATCCAAAAGCTTGTATATGACCTTGTCTTGATTGTTGGTGAACTGTGAATAATCATTCAGTAAGTGCAATGCTGATGTTGTGAGACATCAACATTTCTGTGTGCTCTCATATCTCGTGGAACTTTAGAGAATGGGCATCAATCACATCTTGATTTGTGAACTCATCGTGGGGGGGACAACTGGTAGCCCTGATAAGCCCAGGTCTTATCGAAGTACAACAGGTTAGGGCAGACTCGAGGAGACACAAATCCACAGAAATGGGTAAGAAGGATGAGGCTTTGTGCATGATGGAGGAGGAGAAGGAAGTTTATCATTAAACTCTAGGATAACACGCATAGCCTCGATGCAAAAGGACTTGACCTTCTTGACATGTGTGGGGTTGTGTATCAAGGTCACGAAGACTGTGAAAGAATGTGGGAGACTAGGATGGCTACAGAGAGATGGTGCGTTTATGGTTGAGCCAAGATAGAAAGAATGAAATGACACTAATTGAACATGTGGCAGTACATAAAAATGAAAATAGAGGTGAGAATGTCATTAGTGACATGGGTGAGGTTAGTGGTCATATTCCTATAGTTCCAGAAGAAAACGTGGTTGAGAAAGGGAGGAAGGGGTTTTAAATAAAGGGTAGTGAGAAGTCAATAAGTGATAGGTGATGCAAAGGCATCAAAGTATGATGACATTCATCATGATCAAGAGGTTTCATTCTGTCACTAAGGATTGGGCATGAATCAAGGCAACCCAAGATGTGATTGATCACAAACTATCCACCAAAAAATTGCATGATTGGATAGTGGTCCGAAGATGGTAGGTGGAAGAATCACATGTATCCTCGAATTACGCATAAAATTTTGCAATGGAGGCCATGGAGAGATGGAGTCTACCAAAGTGTCGATAGATCAAAGTAGAAGCAAGGATCAAATAATGAGTGAATGTTGTTTTAATAAAATCGAGCCATATGGTAGGAAATGTTCTCAAAACACATTCCAGATAATCGGTCTGAAAGTGGAGAGGGTGAGATGACAAAAAGTATATAAATGCTCTTGGGCAGATGAGGACATTGGTTCCCCAGATGAAGATTGTACTTTCTTGGATCTTTGGTGAGTCATGAGGCCAAAAGGAGATTCCTAGAGAAGGTTTCATCCTATTAGAAATAGAGAATCAGCAATAAAATAAAAAAATAGGAAAAAACAATAACCTGGAACACATATGATCGACCAGTTGTTTCGGGCGATCGATTAGAGTGAGTGATTAGTCGAATCTCGATGAGTGATCAATGCTCTATTACTAGCCTTGGGAAGACGACAATTCAGGTGGATTTTGATGCAGAAGAGAGTGTGGATTGAAGTCTCGATTGTGAATCTATTTGAATAGAGAGGGTAGAGGCAGTTGATAGAATAAAATCAAGGATTTTGAATTTTGAAAAAAGAAAGATAATAAATTTAGATGATTTGATAACTTACACAAAAAGAAGCTTGTGATTTTATGTGCGTCTAATAAGCCAAGGTCAGAGGCACCAAGACACAATTTCCTAGAATGTGATCCCCTAAAAAATTGAATTTGAAAATGAAATCCGAATTTGCCCAAAATGATCGATCATGGTTACTGGGTGATCAATTACGCATGATTGATCAGACATCTTGAGTGATCTATCATGAGTGATCGATTAAACTTCTCATTATGATTGATCAATATTGAATTTTGATAACCCTTTTTGCATGAAAATTATTTCAATCATATCACTCATATTACATAATACTAGATCTTTTCTAGTATTCTCAAACTGAGGTGCATCTAAGGGTTTGGCCAAAATATCTTCATGTTGCATGTCTGCGGAATTATATTCCATAAAGAAAGCTTGACAACTTGGATAGCTAAAGAACTTTGGATCGCAAAAAGGTTTGAGACCATATAATTGCAAATAGGACTTGAATATCGCACTTCTACGAGTAGAGATGTTCCTCTTGGTTGGGTACCTCAATAAAAACATGTAGGGTCCTATTTATAGTGTTAGGGACCCAAGGTGGTCATTGGTTGGAAAATAGGAAATTCCAATGTTAAAATAATAAAAAAGTTAATGTTGATCGATTAAGTTTCAATGTTGATTAAACGGAATAGTACAGTTGATTGGTCAAGCCAACAATGTTGATCGATCAGTTTTGAACGTCAGATGATCGTTGAGCCGCAGATAAATTTGATCGGCCATGAGTTAAAAATTGATAGATCATGAGTTGGTCGGTCAAGGATGCAAGGTTGATTGATCAGATAGTAAACAATAACCAAATTTAGTCGGTCATGTTCAGGAGTTGATTGATCATAAGGTAGTTAATCAACGTATCAAAGTTTGATTGATCGGATCATCCAAAAAAGTGATTTTATGATTTTCACGATCCTGGCTTATTTTCTCTTGCTGATCAAGAATATTTAAAATATATAATACTATCTTTTGAGATAAATAAAAAATATATAAATTATCTAGCTTGTCAAATCTAAATAAATAAAAAATGCTAAAAATAGTTGTATTGTATATATATTAAAAAATCCAAAACCTAGCTATGAGACAAAAAACGGTAAAGTTACATATCTTCTCCATCCACTCTTATGAACATGGACTCATCTTTTAATTAATACACATTAGTATCTACAAAAAAAGACTAAATTCAACGGAATCATAGTTCATATGTGAATTTTGGGTATTGGGTTGATTTGTACATCATGTCAATTCGCTAACATTACCTAAAGATTTATTTCTTTTCCATTTATTTTTCTTGTCTTGTATTTTAATAAAATGCAAGAAAGCTAAAAACCATGAAATTTTAAAAACCACATAAAATAATGTGTAGTGACTTCGTATTTAGTCTTGTTTATATTTCTCTGTGTTACTTTATCTTACTTTTTCTAAAATTATTAAAAATAAAAAAAATAGATAGGTGTATAAATATATTTTGAATATTTTGTTTAATTTTCTTATGTATATAGTTTTTATTAAAAATGAAATGAAGAAAGCCTTAAAATTGGTATTTTAAACCTATAAAATACTTTTAAAACTTATATCGTATAAATAATTCGTATCTCGAGATTTTATGTCTTCTTGAAACTTGTAGATCTTGTTAATATATACAAAACTCATGTGAGCCACTTTTTCATTTGGAGTCTTTTTTCTTTTAAATTTTGCTTTGTATTTCTTTTTTCTTGGTCAATTTTGACAAGTCAACAACCCACATGGTGCTCGTCCACTAGGTGTCTCACTCCACCTTAGCTGCACCGTTGACCTCAATCAATGTGTGTTATTCCACCCTTTCAACGACCTGCTCTTACACATAGTGGGAAGTTGATCCCCCGCTCAAAATCCACCCCTCTTCATCTCTGTTAACCACATAAGGATCGCACCTTCAACTCATCTTCCGGTCACGCCCCAACCTCTCAACTACTACCCACGATGTTGTCGTTCCACCACTCATCAGTAGCAACCTCTGGTCAAGCACTTAAACCCCATAAAATGCCACCCAAGATCTCATCCCTAACTGATCTCCCTCTCTATAACAAAACCATCAAACCTAGTTAGTTCCTAATTATCTACCATCCACAAGAGAGAAGAATCTCCATCTTTCAGAGCTCTCACAATGGAAGAGCTAGAGTTCTATAGAGGTGACGATGCGTAACTTCCCATTGTGTGATATATGAAGTTTGCTTTGTATATTAGCAATACACTCGACATGCTGCTTAGCCTCTCCAGTTCCACTTTCGACCAAGGTCATGGTGACGAGCTTTAAATCCAAAGATCTGATACCACATCCGAGGACTCGTCAGGTATAAATCCTTCACTCTATCCCTTCGCTCCTTGATGAATCCTTATTTATCACTCTTTATTCTTTTATTTTAGCTAAAAACCTTTGCAAAACACCATGTATATGTTTGTAAATATAATAATTTATCAAATAGCATGCATTGTGTAAATATAAATAATTAGCATGTATTTTGTGCAAAATAAAAGAATAAAGAAATAAAGAAAAAGAGGGAAATATTTAGAATAAATATTGAGGGACCTGAACCCAAGAGAAGGCGCAACATGGGCCTGGCCGCAAAATAAAATAAGTAGAGAGGGATAGGGTAACTCAGCCTTGTACATAACCCCCCTCTGAGTGTAAATATTTTATTTTCTAAAAATAAAAATATTTATGTGTTCCCCATATGTTGTACATATTTATAAAAATAAAATAAAAAGGGGGAAAATAAAATAAAAATAAATAATTTCTCTCTCATCAGTGTATATATACTATGTATATAAAATAAAAGATGTATTTATTTCACCCTTGTAAATAATTAATAAAAATCAAATAAAAATCATTATATATTCCATAATTTATGTTGTAAATAAATAAAATATAAAATTGGAATAATTATACATAAATAAAATAAAAAAATAAAAAATAAAAAATACATAGGTATATATACCTGTATATAATACTATGAAATGTAAATACATAATTTATTTTTCAAAAAAAAAATAAAAATCACAAAAAAATACTTTGAAAATAAATAAACATTTTTTATTTTGTAAATATTTTGAAATAAAGCCTTTTTCTATTTTTAAATGAATTTTTAAATAATTTCCAATGGAATTTTTCCATTGGTCCACGGGGGATTGTTGACCCCCGGTCAACTCTCCCCCCAGGACCACTTCCAGGTGGATCTTAGCGCCGACCCGACTTCTCCGAATTATTGCGCCCTGATCCGATCATTATCCCCTCAAACCCCCGGCCCCGATTATCCATGATACATTCCTGATCCACACCCGATCATCTTTTTAGGGGTCTGAGCTTTGGATTGCGCACCCGACTCCCATCTTCTCAGACCCCTATCAGTATAAAGCTTCGCCTCCTTCCGCCATTTGACGCATCTTTGGCCACCCCCTTCGGTTCCCAGAACCTCCCTTCCTCCTCCTTGAGTGACAGAAAACGAGAGGGATCGATGACAGCGAGGACCAAGGCCAGTAGCCTCAGATCCAGTGGTCATCGTCGCCGTGCTCCGCCCATCGGAGCTCGAGCCTCTGGAGACGTCGCTCCATTGAGGCAAGGACCCCAGGAGGTCACCCACCTCCAGCACAAACGTCTGCGATCATCAGGTAGCCTCGACATCACTTAGATTGGCTTCCATTTCCAGTTTTGTATTTTGCGCCACCGGCCGATTCCGGTCGACCCACTCCGCTCCGACCACCCTTTCGACCATCCGACCAGCGTATCACCTCCGCTAGACTTCTCAGCACCTTCTCCGCACCTCCGATCATCCTGGTTCGCCCCGGAACCAGGAGTCAGGTCCTCCTCCACTGCCGCTCGCCGGAGGACCATGCCTCGAACCATCCGACCACCCACTCCGCCCGTAACCGGGTCAAGGCAGTTTGCCCTTGACCCCTCTTTCTTTCTGTGCAGGAATGAAGGCCTAAGGACCTCATCTGGAGGTCCGGACACTCGAGCACAGGTGCTCCAGGTCGTGAGTGTCGCCGGGGTCCTCCAGGTCCTCCCGGCCTAATTGGAGCACACCACGAGCTGCGGACGACTTCGAGCTTCCATTCCCACACTTCAGCAGCAACAGAGGAGGTCCTAATCACGCGCATAGGCCCGGCGAAAGTCGCCGGCGACTTGTTCTTCGAGGACCTTCCTCCGCCGTTCGATAGCGCCACCCGCACCAGTTTTGATCTCCACCGTTCATGTCTAGGGAGCTTGCAACCGTTGGATCGAGCTCAGGATCTCATCTGGAGCGTCGATCTGCGAAGAGGTGTAGGCCATTCTTCACCGCCAGATCTTCCACGTGTCCTCCCTTCAGCCGTGGATCTTAATAATGGGGTAATATCACTTAGACCCCTTTCCTTTTTGCATTTATAATTTAGTCCTGTAAATACATAGAGTAGTTGTTTTTTATTTTTGAAAAATTGCACTGAGACCTTATAATCGCCCATATTTGCGATTTAGCCCCTGTTTGTGTGGAACACGTGCTTCGACACGTGAGTTTTTGGGTAAATTGCATGTAGGGGGCTTGGGTTTCTGGATGTTATGATTTGAATCTTTATAAATAAGAATGACAGTTTAGTCCCTCTGATTGTGAACCGCGTGCGGGCCACGTGAGACCGTGGGCTTTTTGCATGATTTGGGTTGGGGTCTTTGGATGTTCTGAATTGAATTTTATATTTTGAATATTACAGAAATGCCCCTGTGCGTGGTTGTTTAAAACATATGCTGAATTGATGTGAATTTTACACTAATGCCCTTATAGTTCTTGCTCGTATTTCTGTTTGGCCCCAGAACTTTGTTTCTTTGCATATAGGTCCCTGTGAGCTGTGCCCTGTTTTGTGATTGAATAAAGTATCAAATAAACTCCAAATCTTGTGAAATTTGGACATGTGGCCCCTGCCACTGTGTAAAAATTTCACAAAATTTTTGGGACATTTTTATTACTATTTTCTTATTTTAAAAAATCAAAAACACCCATTTTTGTTACTGTTTGGTTTATAAAATCAAATAAAAATATAAAAAATCATCTAAAAATTCTAAAAAATTAGATGTAGTTTTTTTAGTGTTTTCTTGCTTCTGTCCAATTTTTGTCTTGTTTGGATTTATAAAATCTATAAAAAAATATAAAACCCTAAAAACCTTATAAAAATTATTAAAAATTCTAAAAAATCAAAAAATTGCAATTTTGGTTTCTGTAGTTTAGTCTTTATTTCTATTTTTCATAAAAATTACCTTCAAATTTTTATAGGCTAATTATATATTTTTATTTAGCCTTTCAAATCTGGTTGCACATTAGTTCATTGTTTTTAACTTTTTTTTATTTTTATAAAATCAAATAAAAATTAGAAAATTCTGAAAAAATTACCAAAAACATTTAAAATTATAAAAAACACAAAAATAATTTTATTTGAATTTTCTGAGTTGATTTGCAATGTTTAATAAATTGCGGTTTATGTGCATTTTTCCTTCTTTTTATATTTTCTTCATCATTAAAAATACAAAAAAAATAAAAATATATAAAATCCACCAAAAATACCTTTCTTTATTCTATTTTATTTTTGACTGCTTCGTAGGCTGATTCGGCCAACCCATGCTCCTTGAGTTCGTCCCTGGTCGCTATACCATGTTAAATAAATGGCGAAGACCGCTCCTCGTGTTTCATTGATTTTTTTTTATTTGGCGGTTTGATTTTCTTGTTGATCGATCTCCGAGATCCGGGTCGCAACGACCCGTGTTTTTATACCTTCACCCGGGTCTTGGTGATTTTCCGGTCATCACTCCTCTTCTTTGTTTCCTTTATTCTTCTTCAACTTCCATTCTTCTTTGATACTCTCTAATACAACCCTTTCCCCACATCTCCTTCCTTTGTTTGATTTTCAACCCAAATTCGAACCCCTCACAGAACTATCACCTCCATCTCCTCTTCTTCACTTATCGTTGTTGATCTACCCCTCACAACCTCCCCAAGCTTTCTCACCTTCATCCCTCGTAAGAAGCAATTCATTCCATATTTTTGGCAGTATTTTTGTCAACATATCCAAGCATAGTTGCTTGAGCTTCAGCTCCTTTCAGGTGCCCGAGATGCTAGGGGATTCTCCTCGCATTAATATCTTTAGTAGAACATCCAGCACCCCTTGTCGCCATCATCATGTGAACGCTCTTTTGTCAGAGATACCTTCTACCGAGCTCCCCCTGTAGGACCTTACTAATGGAGACTCATTGCACTACACTCAAGAGCCTCAAACCCTCCATCAGACTCGCCTTTGGGTCACATATCTGCCTTGTTCTTCCTAATATTGAACAAACCATCAAGTGGTAGCTATCTAGGGTTAACTCATTCAAAGACACCTCAATCGTGGAGGTGCTACCTAGGGGTGACAACAGGATGGGTCTCCGATCTATTCGATCTCGGCCCGCTCCAACCCGTCATTATAGGGTCATAGATCGATCCAATAACCCATTCCAACGAGTACCTAAATCGAGTGGGTATCCAAGTTATTTGAGCGGATCATTGATACATGTGGAACGCATTAGAATCTCATGATATAATATCCACTAGAATAATATTTTCTTCTATTAGTGACAATTATCTATAAAGGTGTGGACATTACTCACATTACGATGACATGAATATTTGATTGAGAGAGGGTGTCGGTTGTTGCATGAATGTATAAATAATATAGAATAAGAGATAGCAGTCATGACTTTAAATATCAATGAAATTTGCCAACTTTTCTGACATGTTGATTTTTGACATTTCGATTTCACTCGGCCATCGAAAATGTTAGCAAATGACTAATTTCGCCTGCCTTTTTTTGCCATTTCTTTGTTGTCTATTGTAATTTGCGCCTGATTTTGACGACATGTCATTGACATGTCAATTTTGCTTCATGTCTATATTGTTGGTGATATGAAGATTTCAGCTTCATGTCGATATTGTAATTTGGGCTTCATGTTGATGATCCGTAGATTGGGATTTGTGTCGAATGACGGTGATATATCAATTTTGGTTTGAGGTCGGCTTCATGTCAATATTGTCAACGATATGTCAAGGCTTCATATCGATATTATCGATGGTATGTTGATTTCGGCTTCATGTCAACTTTGGCAGCATGTCGCTATATGCTAATTTTGACTTCCTGTTGATATTGTTGGCTTCATGTTAATATGTCAATTTAGGCTTCATGTCGATATGTCGATTTCAACTTCATGTCGATTTTGACTTCATGTCGATATGTCCATTTCAGCTTCATCTATGATGAATAGACACATCATTCCATGGGTCATGGTCAGTTTACAGATAGTGGAACGCCACACATATTTGTTAGAGGGCAAGAGGAAAGTCATGTGTAGTGGAACACCATGCATATACAACGGGTCATATCGGATTAGAAAACCAATCCATATCACTTGGTTGGGTAACCATGAGTTAGGGTCGACGCATATGGGTTGAGTCAGGTACGAATCTAGTCCACTAACTATGCATACCCCTAGTGCTATTATCATGCAGCTCGAACTCTCACCATTACAAACCACTGAGCGATCACTCTGCAAAGCTTCGTTTGGGCTCCACCTCATGTGGAGCAGTCAATCAAAACACATCGAGCTATGACCCAAGAACCTACAACGTCTGAAGTTCCTCCTCCGTCGCGCTCCAGCTGATCCCATGGAGAAGGGTGAGGCCAAGACCATATCCTCCTATCGATGCCCTCCTAAGCGGTGCATCTCTACCATAGATCCATCTCTAAGCCTTGATTTGAATCGTTCACGACTCAAGGGGCATCGATCGTTGATCTTCCTCCAATAGGTGCTAAAGACACCCCATGTGGTAGTAGCTTCTCCACTTGATTGAATGCACGTGATTCATCCCTGACAATTCACTCATCTGCAATATCATGTGCATTATGCACGTGATTGGCTAAATTTTGTGGAAGCCCTTATATTCTCCTAACAATAGTCTGGATAATTTGCTCCCATACCTTGCTGGTAATTCTGAATTAAGAAGTGCCCTTAAGCATGCTTCTTTTGTTTATTTTAATTTTAAATTTGAAAGTGACCCTTGTGATGGAACCATATTTTGGATACTCCATTTTCATCATATTAAAAATAAAAAAATGGCATGTTGCGTACATTTAATGTTCTATATTGTGGGCATTTTTATGAATTTTTACATGTTTTGTTGGTTTATAAAATTATTTTAGCGAGTCTATGCATACTTTACACATTTGAGCTTTTGAAATTTATTAAACCATCCCTTCATTAGAAAATTTCTAAAAAATAGCTTTTTGTAGATCTTTATGTTCTTTAACACGCCTCCAAAAAGCAAGTCATTTTTATGCTTCCATTATTTAAAAAATAATTATTGAGTAATTTTATTCTTTTAATTTAGTTAATTCTTTGGTTGTATTATGGAAAAAATCAAAGTGTTTTGGATTCCTCATTGAGATGTCTACTTGGGATAATTTTGGATTGCAATAATATTGAAAGGATTAATGACTAGAATTAACTTGGTCCAATTTGCTTAGTTCATTCAAAGAATCATAAAAATATCACATTTTCTCAAAAGTTATAAAGAAATAATAGGATCATTTCATCTAGTTTTACCATCTATCTATATTTCATTAAGTTCACATTCGTGTATGATTGAAACTTTGTATGAAAACCCTAGAATTTACTCATTTTTCATGCACGCATATTAATTCCTAAAAATACAAAAAAAACATACATTTCAAATAAGTACAAATATTTTCAATCTAATCAGAAATACGATTTATCTAAATCTTCCATTTATGTATTTTCTATATATTTAGAAAATAGATATTGCCCATCAGTCGTCATGTTTATATTTTATTATTATTACTCCAAAATCATTTTCCAAAATATCGAAAAAAATTATCAAGACATTTAAATATATTTTAGGATCTAAAAATATTTTTAACCAAATTTTCACATTGTGCTAAAGAGCCTTGAAATTATTTGCAAAAATACTCGTATAGGTATCTACACCCAAGTTTCAATACACAACATCTCCATTTTGCATCCACAATCATTTTACGTCGCATATTGCATTTGCTTTTCCCGTAAATTTAAAAAATTATTCTTTGAAAATCACATTTTCTTTATTGTCAGAGTTTAGTTCAAAGCTCGCATTTTTACCTCCAAGAGTCAATCCTGGTCTTGCCCACATTGAATAAATATATTGATCGCATTCACATTAAGTGCAACATATTGAGTGGTTTTTTTATTTTTCACTGATTATATGACTACAACTAAATTGACATAGTTAAATTAGGATGGTGTGTGACTATCAATGGGGTTCTTTATAGAGTAGTATGTTGTACTTTTGAAAATATAGCTATTGGAAACAAATTTGGTAACAAAACATGAAGATATTACTCTGTTGATCGATCAATATACACGAGTTGATCAATATGGCAAGTTTAATCAATCAGGTCCGCGTCAGTTAATCGATCAAGTGTTGTCATTAAAGAGTAGTTGAGACAAATTGAAAATATGATCGATTTGGGCTCTCAAGTGGATGCAGGAAGATATCTATCACGAAAAATTGGTTGGTTGATCAAACATGCATCAAAAGCAATCGCAAATTGGTTGATCAATGTTCAAGGTTGATCGATCATATGTTGATCGATCAAGTGTTACAAGATGAGCGATCATGTCATGTTCTGAGCTGGTCCAAATTAGGAAAGTTCCACTGACAATCTCAAGCTTACAACTTGATACAAACACTACAATACACTTGCAATATAAATACAATAATACTACAAGAAGAAAGTGAGACTTCTTGAATGAGGTCTTTGATATTTTTACATCTTCTTGAATTCTTGAAACAACATATAAACCTGCAAGTCAAAGATACATATTATGTGAGTGACTTTCGATAAGTGTGTCATCATTTGATTTCAAAGTAAATAGAGAATAAGATAAGTTTTGATTAGAGAAATAAATAATTAACAAAGGTATTGTGACATATACACCATTTTGAGAAGATGCGTGGAAACCTGAGACAAATATGAGAGAGAATTACACTCCTCCATTTGAGTAATAATATCATGTTTGATATTGTACATACTCTATTTATATATGAAAGTGACTTTCATTCTCAGTTTTTTATATATTTAATCCTCTTCAAGATTTTTTCCCTTTCTTATGAAACTTCTTTTGAAGTTTTTTTATAATTGTAAGGTTCTGCATTCAACCTCTTTGAATCATATCTTAAATATTATCTTATCATCTGACTTGATGAGGTGAATCCAGCGGATGCCGCTTCATATCAATCAAGAGTGATTTTGAATTGTTATGAATGTTTGATCGACATTAGTTAAGCTCTTCAATAGCTATTAATCATCATCATTAACGTTCGTTAATCGTGATTAAGAAAGATTGATGATCATTAAGGTTGTTAATCATGATTTTGAAATGTGTATCGTTGATTAGTGGATACTAAGCATAGTTAAGGATGAATTAATCGTGATTAGAACTAACTAAAAGTCGTTGGCAAAAACATGGGTTCGAAATAAGCATGAGAAAAAACATGGGTTTGGTATCCCATTGTTTTGGTGAGCCCATGAGTGGTGATTGAATCGACATGTCGTCATCATGCGCATCAAGAAATACGTGATTTGTCTCTCATAAATAATAAAAATGAGTGTGATGATGCATAGGTATGGTAAAGGCCTATAAATACACCCTACCACTTCGCTTCATTCTATACCCATATTGAGAGAAGGAGAGAGAGGTGGGGAAGAAGTGCAAACAAAGTGTAATCGAGAAGAAAAGGAGAAGGAGAAACATGCAAGATATCCTAGCAAGCTTCTGGTAGGAAGTAAGTAAGTCCAACCATTTGTATATTAATAGTAGCATATAAGCAAGAAACCTGAGCATAGTCCTTCTTGTGAGAGGAGAGGCTCTACTGTTAGTGGCCATCTGATTCTTCGCATGATTTTATCGATTCTTCACTATATTCCAACAGTAATGTTATTAGGTGATTTACAACCCTGAGTAACATCCTACTTGGGTAAGGGTGGTTTTGTCATTTGTAAACATGTCATTATTCACATGTGTCACCCACCCATGACGTAAGGTGCGCGGTCCTTCATTGTTAACTCCATTAGTTTGTTCTTTCCAAAATTGGGATGGTTTTATTTTGAATATCACTTTTATAAGAGGGATTTTTTTTTCAAAATTTTCTTGAATTATTATATGATATAAAGGGAAAGTCTACCATAATCTCTTTGAAACATCATCAGATACAAAGGAAAACTGTCGTAATTTTGAGAGAATTTATGCTCTTCGTGTTCTTAACATTCTCCTTGTTATTTGCATTATTCACACATTCTTTTCTCATTCTTCATGCTCTTGATTTGTAAATGAATTTCGATCATTTCAGGAACCAATAATCATCTTTATTTGAACAAGAGATGAAATAAATTGATATTACTTGAAAGCTAACACGTTTTAAAAAATGAAATCCTTCCATTTGTTGTTGAGCTTTCACGTTAAATTACACCACATTCTATAGAGCTATTCCTTATAAAGAACAATTACGGGCTTATTATAAGAAATTTTTATTGGTTGATTCATGTTACGTCAAAATATTTATTAAAATTTGAATTGGTTTAATGATTTATACTTATAGTTACTATAACTCATGCAAGTTTTCTAAAGTCTTGATTATGGATAATTAGCTTTTGTAAAACTAAATATGAGTGAACAAGTATGCATTTCTATATGTATATCAATCCTTAGATGCATAATGGAATTGAAAGTGAAAGTTATAGATGTATGCATAGAATCATATCCTTGCTATAATATTAATTTTAAATGAACCTAACAACAGATATTGTTTGGCCTCATATCATGATGCTTCATAGTATATAGTACATGTCATGCATGCAACCTCTAGGATTTTTACAAAAAAGTGCATGGCAGGCCCAAACCTTAGTGGTACATGACTGTCCTGAATTGTAAGTGTGTAATAAATTACTAACAATGCATGGTACTTGATTATCCTCAAATATATTGCCTAACTGAAAATGTAATCTTGCCATGCAGAGGGACGAGGCAATATAATAACAGCTTCTTCACGATAACATATACCTTGAATTGTTAGTAATGAGACTTAAATGGATACACACATGTAGATTTAAGCAAGTCCTTACAGATGGTGGGTTTCCTTATTAGACATGATGGTTCAATCATCACCTTCACTAATCATCCAGTCTTGGAGTATTCACACCTTCGAAATCCTTGATATGCAAGGTGACGTTGTAAAAACCCCAAACAAAGTCCCACACCGTGGAACAAGAAGTTTTCGGGTGGGATAAATAGTGACGAGATTACTACTTGACAACTCGGCTTAAGCATTTTGGGGGTGATTAATCGGGTTCGTATGGGCCCGATCTCAAGAGGTTGTCAGGGCCAGTAATGCTCCGTTAACGGACCGGGGACCTAAGCTTGGGACGTTACAAATGGTATCAGAGCCGAACGCCCTCTGATAGTGGAAAGGGCTACCCGAGAGGTGGAGCCGCCCCTACAAAGAGGTTGGAGGAAATGGCTACCCGGAGCGTGAAGCCGCCACTGTCACTGGGAAGAAGTGATGAGCCACGTCGCAACGAGGACGTTGCGAATATAAGTGGGGGAGGTTGTAAAAACCCCAAACAAAGTCCCACACCGTGGAACAAGAAGTTTCCGGGTGGGATAAATAGTGACGAGATTACTACTTGACAACTCGGCTTAAGCATTTTGGGGGTGATTAATCGGGTCCGTATGGGCCCGATCTCAAGAGGTTGTCAGGGCCAGTAATGCTCCGTTAACGGACCGGGGACCTAAGCCCGGGACGTTACAAATTGTAAAAACCCTAAACAAAGTCCCATACCGTGGAAAACAAAACTTTCCGGGTGGGATAAATAGTGAGGAGATTACTACTTGATAACCCGGCTTAAGCATTTTGGGGGTGGTTAATCGGGTCCGCATGGGCCCGATCCCAAGAGGTTGTTAGGGCCAGTAATGCTCCGTTAACGGACCGGGGACCTAAGCCCGGGACGTTACAAATGGTATCAGAGCCGAACACCCTCTGACAGTGGAAAGGGCTACCCGAGAGGTGGAGCCGCCCCTACAAAGAGGTTGGAGGAAATGGCTACCCAGAGCGTGAAGCCGCCACTGTTACTGGGAAGAAGTAATGTGCCATGTCGCAACGAGGACGTTGCGAATATAAGTGGGGGAGGTTGTAAAAACCCTAAACAAAGTCCCATACCGTGGAAAACAAAACTTTCCGGGTGGGATAAATAGTGAGGAGATTACTACTTGATAACCCGGCTTAAGCATTTTGGGGGTGGTTAATCGGGTCCGCATGGGCCCGATCCCAAGAGGTTGTTAGGGCCAGTAATGCTCCGTTAACGGACCGGGGACCTAAACCCGGGACGTTACAGATATCATTTGGACTAATCCGTTTTGTGGATTAGAATTTGACAAGATCAAATGAAAAATGGAATAAATGAAGAGAATAAATAGTAATGAAATATTCAAGTATGCATAGTTTTGTAAATTAAGCCAACTTGTTTTACTTTTATTTTCTTCGCTAATGGGTGCTTGCTCACTCCTATCCTTTTTTGATAACTTAATAGGCATCTCTAAGCCATCACCGGATCAACAGTTGACCAACCACTAGTTGTTTCTTTAGTGTCATGTATTTACTGGTTTTTGATGTTCTTTCTTTTGAGCTTGATGTACATCTAAACAAATGAAGTGTCATAATTTGCCATGTGAACTTTTATTTTGTGAATGGAAATACGATGAATGCTTTCTTTATATCATTTTATATTGTAATCTATTTCAGAATGTAACTATTATTATTAAAAAAGGTAATTGTTGAATAACTAGATTCGATAATCGAGAGGATTAGATGATTTGGAATTGGAATCATGATAGTGGAGGAGGAGTTAGACTTGGTAAGAGTTGTGGCTTCGGACTTAGTGGTTCAAAAATCATGTTAGTGGCTGGTGATTGAGAAAATCTTAGAAAAAAGCTAAAGCTCTATCAAGTTTTTGATAAAGAAATGATTAAAAGAGAAGTGGAGAAGGAAAATGGAGTGTGGCAGATGGATATGGTGCTATTGAAGGCGGTGGATGAGCTGTGGTCAAGGGAGAGGGAATAGGTGGTATAGTTTTATACTGAATTTTCAATGAAGTTTGTGGATCTGACGTGATAGTAGATATGATAGCAAAATTGATGCACGATGTGGTTATGGTTTTGGATATTGGCTATGGTTGGGTGTGGAGAGTTATGTAATCGGATCGAGTTGTAATTGCAAATGAAAAATGTGTGTGTGCATGTGTTATAAGTTGAATGTGCAGAACATATACTTACATGTTATATGGGGATAAAAATCTTATACATCAAATATTCAAACTAGAATAATTATTAGATTTAGTATTACAGTTAATATGATTAAATAAATATGATTCGATGATCTATTTACCACCGTAGTGACTGAATTTCCCTTGAACAATTAACTATGAGAATTAGATTTAAAATAATTAATCATCAATTTAGTCATGATATGGATAGTCATAAGATGACAATCACGCACTACAACAAAACGGTCTTTTAGTGTCAAAACTGCAGTGACGGAATGTCATTTTGTAGTGACGAAAATGGTTATTATGACAACTAATTCGTCACCATTGTTCCATCTCCAAAAGCTGGGTCACCACAGTTTGTGGTGACAACAAGATTGTTACAATGTTTATTGTGACTCCTATTTCGTCACCAAAGTAATAAAAGGAAGATAGTTGTAAAGACAAATTTGATCTGTCACCACAACCTCAACTACCTGAAATTTTCAAATGGAAAATATTTTGCCTGGGAGAAACTACATAAATATCAATAAATATACATGTAGATTATATCAAAAAGTATGTGTATATAATGGTGATACTCTTGCATACAAAATTTTGCATATATAAAAAAAGAATGAGAACAGTCGCAACAATGGCTACATGTTTGTCATTGAGACGAGAGCTACCATCACCCTATTCCCGGGTTACAAGGCAACGATCAATGCAATCCGTTTATCCCCAGTTTCTAGCAGCGGAAAAATGTTTTGCAATACATCATAGCCAGCAGAAATCTTTCAGACGAAGTTCCTGATGTCCAAGGACTTAACATTTATCATTTGCTCGATAGTCCTGGAATTCTGGCCTGCAAAATGGTAGAGAACAGATTCAAGCGTTTGAGAATATGCTAATTCTGCAAAGAATAATTAATTCAATCAATGATCACATGTTCTGCTATATTTCCTGCTTCAGAGAGAGCCTTCTGACTGTTGGACGAAAGCTTCGACAATGACTTGGTGTGAACGACACCGATGATGGCAATCAGTGGCACGGCTGCAAGAGTAACAAGAGCGAGATGCCACGATGCCATGAAACCGATGACAAATCCAGCTACGAAAGTTGCCATGTAGTGTATGAAGTTCCCCAGCTGAGAGACATTACACACTCATTCGAAAGAAAGCACAGGACCACTCCCCAACTCTTCGAGATCGAAGCATTCCCACCTTCTCGCTGATAGCATCTTGAACAACTACAACATTGGCGTTGATGGCATGGATGATGTTGGAGGTCCGGACTTGCGTGTTAAAGTACCACACATCTTGATTCAGAGCAGAGTCCTGGTACTTGATCCTCATCTTGGCGTGCTGCCTCTTCCCAGTCCACATCCAGCACGATATCTTTGTTCATAAAAAACCCAAACAACGACATGAGCTACTGAACTACGAAGCTTGACGGGTAATTCTACGAAGAACAAGCTCACCAGCCCACGACAAAGCCCAGATTGCAGCTCCTACCACCAGGAAGTAGTACATGTACTGCAAACAGTTACAAGTACCGATTAACCAAGAGAAACAACTATTGAATCAGACCCACATTTCGATTCGCATTACCTTGACAACTTGGTGAACCATAGCATCGGTGTGAGCGGTGTTCTTAAACCCTGTGGCACAATATGAAATTTAATAAAACAAAAGTAACATAAAGTTCAGAGTTCATTTCAAATCATATAGAAATTAAGCAACTAAATTAGAAGCCCACTCGCCTGACAATATTCAACATCATAATCACAGAAAGAATATGCAACAAGGACACATCGAAGAGAGGCCTAACCTCCTGTTGTGTTCAACCAAGGATGACCGGGAAAAGTCCGTGGCAGATCCTACAAGGCAAGCTATGTCAAATAACAAAAAAGTTTTCCTCTGTATATCTTGATACAATAGAATGGACTCGTTGTCTCGAATTTAAGCATTATATTCCATTCAAAACGGACATGTCCACATATCTATCGATATTTGATAGACATACCTTGTGTCGAAATTGCAAGCCTTCATGTTGGTTCCATATGTCCTCTTGAAACGTTGACAGGAAAATATCAGCAGAGAAAACTTGTTTGGCATGACAAGAATCACAACATTCAAGTAGATTTTTTTAGGAAAGCATTCCGGGAGATCAGGCAGATTAGGAGTACATCTTATTCAATACAAATGTCAATATTAACCTCACTCCAGAGATAGCTATAGCAAGAAGACTCGTAACCAATAGCAAGGCGAGGAAAATAGGAAGTTGGATTAGTCTTTTCCAACAATGGAATCCTTAAAAGCACCTAATAGGAGTATCTAGCAATATCAGAGAAAGAGAGGGGGAAAGCAACAATGCACGATAACAATACAAATATTCCGTCCCTCTATAAGGGTCAAATGACTTGTCATTTCTAGGTTCAAATCAGCTTTGATCATGGTCCTATAACAAGATAACAAAGAAATTAGTAAATATAAATTTATTATAAACAAAATGACATTAAAATGGATATTATACCTAAGAATGTAATGAATTTTGCATTGTATTTGATAAGCATGGTAAATTTTTGAGTGGATCATTAATAGGTTGACCTCTCTGTTGCAGGACCATGATAATAATTTTGTAAATAAATAACAATGAAATAACTAACAGATATTTCTAATATGTTTAAAGTTTACTTGTATGTTACTCGACGACAAACTAACATGACTTTCCACTACACCACCATCATGAAAATTACCTATTCCATTATTCCCATCACCACTCCCACCACTTGCATAATGTCTACTACCGATGTCACTCGCACGTGAGAAATCTGAAACATTATATGATAAGAAAATGGTATATTAATGTTAACTTCTGTGAGCAATAAAGACGCAATAACTCAAACATTTTTACCTCTGAGTATGGATGAGGATAACTAAATCCAACATTTGACCAAGTAATAATCCCGTTCCACAATTGCTGTCATATTATGAGGATGTGTGAGGGATGTAAAAATTGATATACGAAAATGATGCTAGCTAATCAAATTTATCACCTACAAGGTTCAAACAATAGTCATCGATTATATTCTTAAAAAACAAATACTCACAGATAGTAGACGACAAGCAAGCCTCTTGTAATATTGATTGGATTCCTGGAATGGTTTTGTTTGTCATAAGATATATTGTCATCTAGAGGCTTTTTCTGCATCTCATACATCATGATAAAGTTGCATTTCTTCCATATAACATAGTTTTACAAACAACACCTATGTTATTCCATCTAGGGTCACTCAAGTTGTAATATTCCCTTACCAACAATAGGATCATGCTATGAATTTATAAGCAGAAGACTGCATTTTATGTGATTCTTACTGGATATTGTTCGAGAAAAGGCAAATCCTCCAAAAACACCAAGGAGACCACTAAATAAGTGGAATGTGATGGCCACATAAACTGCGAAGGTTGCAAATAGAAGATGAAATAATTGATAACATTTAATGATTGGTATTGAAGCACTTACAGGTGAGTGAGATTTACAAAAGAGAGTTTCCTTACCGATGGAGAGTCCAGGCAACAAAGCGTAGCATAATCTCGAGGTAGTTTGATCTACTTCACCAGCACCCGTCTCCAATATATCTCTTCAAATAGCAAGTTTCATAGTACAAGAACTAGCAGTACTTAATCATCTAATAGGTTTTTGTTTAGTTGAATCTTGAACGACAACAAAATAAAATAGAGTCAATTCAACTCACATCAGCAAAATCTGCACCTAATGACATCAGATACGTGAAATGGGGATGTATACTATGAACGAAATCAAAAGTAGAAGAAAGAATATAGCAATGATTTGGGTATGAATAAAATTGGAACACGAACGATATCTAATAGGGTCGATCATTAAATATACACAATATATGCATCAAATTCAAGAATCTCGATTTTGATTTTGTTCATAATACCTAACCAATAAAACTTGTTTATCATAATGATAACTATAAACCAATTTCAACACAACTCACATGGTAAACCTATCTATTGTACTTTAGTCCATAAAATCTATATCGGTCATTTGATATACTCACACTCATGTTATAGTTGCTCTAGGAATCAAATAGATCTGGTTCATTTCTAATAAGAATACCATCATAACTCAATCAATGTAAAATTGATTTTCTCAAGTTCACGCATAACAATCAGCTACTACTATAGATATGTCACATTTACTGATTTTGCATTGCTTATCCAAAAACAACCTACTCAAATATCAACAAAAAGTTGTCAACGATTTCAACAAAGTATTATATTCAATCTAATCATAAAGAGATCTTTAGTCTTTAATTTTAGACAATATTAATTATGATGTTTGATATGTCAAATTTGAAAATGTGAATAGAGAATATATGAACTGAAGCACAGATTTAAATACTATATTTAGGAATTAATACATAACACAAGAAATTTAATTGTAGATCTTTCTTGAAAAAAATAATAAGGTTATAAGTGTGCTAATGAATGGAACATATCCAATATTTAGAAATTCACTGTGAATACATAACTCATGGTATCACAGATACAGAATTCATTTCAAATCCAATGGAAAAAAGCAAGAGTGGAACAATGAGTGTCAAATGGAAATGTGAAGCCATGGGTGTAGATCAAACTACTAGCTCAACGTAAAATGTTTGCTACAACAACAAACTTATTTATTTTGAATAATTGATGAAACTCAATGAAACACGATCTCGTTGATGCATATGGCTTTGGAAGAGATGCGATATCCGCTCGTGAACTTCTTGTCCTTGGTAAAGAGATAGGTAGCAAGAAGCTTTCACATTGAGCTTATGAGTTCCAAACTCTCATCCACATTGAATAATGGCAATGAGACAATTTTATTAACATAAAAAAGAAACTCGGAACTCAACATCTTACAAAAATCTTGCATACAAATATAACGAGAAGAAAAAAAGAAAGCATCAATGGATGCAAGCGTCATTCTTCTAGCACATTCTCTGGAACTTTATATTTTCTTGTGAGCAAGGAAAGAGAAATATAACCAATACATAAAAAAAGAGTAGACATAATTCATAGAGCTTCAGGTTAATTATACTGCATAGAAAAATTGTAGATAGCATCAGGTTCATAAAATTCAGGCAAACAGAGAAAAACACAGGAAAAGGTATATTGCATGGGTTTGTGTGTTGTAAAATTAGAATGTCAAAATTTACCTAGTATTCTCATGGTCCACCCTCCAATCATCAACACCACCTACTGCCACAAAGCAGATAGCCGTCGTGACATGTCCATCGCATATCACCATCAACCTCAGACCACTGATCATCGCCTACCCTCACACTTCGCTAGTTTTTTTGCCTCTTCCTTCATGTCGACCTCTGGCTCTACCTTCCCACCATCTCCTTCGTGACCTCTGCCTCCACCTCGACCTCCACTTCCATCTCAACCGCTGCATCCACCTAGCACTGAGTCCGGACTTCCGACTCCACCTCACTCTCTGCCTTCACCTCGACCTCTGGTTCCACCTCGTCCTCCACCTCCCTTCCGACCTCTGTTTCCACCTTGATATCCGCATTCATCGCGATCTCCGTCTCCATCTCGTCCTCTGCCTCCACCTCGCCCTCCCTTCTGACCTCCAACTCCACCTCGCTCTCGGTCTTCACCTTGATCTCCGACTCCACCTCTCCCTCCGACTCAACCTCGCTATTCGCCTTGACCTTCGGCTCCGCCTTACCCTCAGCCTTCACCACGACCTTCGGCGCCATCTCGACCTCTGCCTCTGCCTCCGCCTCGACATCGGCCCTCACCACCAAGTCCCACTATGGTAGAGAATGTTATGAGGTTCCTAGGGTTTTTATGGAGAAGTGAGAGGACCAGAAGGTGACCACGGGAGGACTCCTTTTATAGCATTTCTTAGGACACGTTTCATTCACGAAACATGTTCAAGAGGTGAAATGATATTAACTATGAAAATATGTCATAATCTGCAATTTTCTCTATAGTTTCAGTGGAGTTTTATAATTTTCCCTTTATAAGGATTGTGGTGACAGTCTTGTTCGTCAACACACGTTTTCGTCAATATAAAATGGTCATTACAACCATTTTTTCTTGTAGTGACGGTCTCCGGTCATTGTGAAGGGCAACGTCTTCACGAATTGTATTTCAAACCTGGAGTGAGAAGTTTGGAATACAAGTGCATACGAATTGCGCTGCTTTGTTTCTCGAAAGAGATTGGCAGTATGCATTGTGACCCCAATATTGTTCCGCATATAATCAATGTAGTATTGCATTGCGTAGGATAGACTCTGGCTCGTTGATGATTATTTTAATCAATAACATGTCAAACATCCCCTTCGAGGCGACGTGAATGTGTACCAAAGACCGTACCTTGGGAATGCAAGTGAAGAATCAATAATTAATGATTTATCTATCTTGTTGCTTGATCTTAGCTTAAATCTTAAGTTAAACAATTCATTAAAATCCTTAAATTATTTTACTAAACACTCCATATTGTCCCAAAAATGGACTAATTAATGTATATTAATTTCTTTAATAAAAGTCCTTATTTTCTCTTTATTTGTCCTTTGCTAAAAACTTAAAAATATAGCGTAATTTGTATGTAAGTAATTTGTAGTGTATATATTAAAAATAAAAAATATCAAAAAACATTAATTCATTGTTTTGTTGTAGTTAAAATACCTCCAAAGATATTAAGTTGTATATATGAATTCTTTTGGTTCCACTTCTTTCATGAAATTGTAGATTTCATTGAGATAACAGTTTTATGAAGGAAACTTTTTTTTGAGGCCATTTAGTATTTCTTTTCGATTTTCCTTTTATTTTCGTGTTTAATGGAGAAAGTATAGTATTCACTATTACCTTAAGAATTCTAATTTCCCGTTATATTATCCGATGAGAATACAAATGTGTAAAGTCATGTTAATGACATTTGTACCAAATAATCGTAAAAAAATCGAAGCCATGGTCTCATCCCTTGTCTAATATTAGCCATTCTATTTTTTGAGTTGAATTTCAACGTCATGGTTATATCTTAAAGATATTTCAAAGGCTTCATCTTTTGAGCTTAATAAATAAACCACTGTAATGGGAATAACATAAAACTTTAAAATTTTCCTCATCTAGTAATATTTCTTTTTAGATCACCTAAATCTGTACAAATAATTAAACTCTAACTATTTAGATTGTCTCTTATGTATAGAGGCATAATGGTTTTTAGTAGACTTAGCATCGCACAAACTTCTTACGTTTACTTTTCAAAGGACAAAGATAATTCATTAATTAATCCTTAGTGCTTCAGTTTTTCATGTAAGAAAATTTTAACAAGGCTTGATATTCTATACCAAATATCATTTGAATCGAGCATGTGAGTAGAAGAAGTAGGTGCTTTTTTATTCATCATATCAATAACATTTAGTACAAAAAGACTTTGATTGTTAGACAATCATGACACATTTATCTAACTCAAAAGGCTACTTTTACTCCTTCCTTTATAAGGAGTAACAATGAAATTAAATTTGTGTGGACGTCAAGTATATCGAATAGATCTCAAAATGTAATCATCTTATTGGAAGTAATTTTCAGCCCCATTGCTCCTCTTTCAATGATATGAGAAGATTTGGAATTTCCAAAATAGGCTTCTCTTCTCCTTCTTTAACATGTGCTTAGGAGATAAATATCCTGTCATTATGTATAACGAGCAACGCCGGAGTCAGCTACTCAATCCTTTTCATATATTACAATGTTTAGTTGGTTCACAACTGCATCAATAATTTCAACTCCAGCCATGATACTTGCTTTTGAGAGATTGTCCAATATCCTATATCTATATCGAGCAGTTTTACTGTAACACCAAACACGTTACCACATCCAGTAATCACAAAGTGTGATAATGGATTCTAAATAGTAGGAACTACTACTAAATAACACATGCTTAATATTTTTTGGTTGTAGTGAAAGTGATCCAGCTGAGACCATGTCTAATAAGTTTCATGGGTATGTAATCCCCATTAACAGAGCATGTCTTAGGGCCCATACATTACAGATGGTAATTGTGCACGTTTCCTCTAATAATGGAGAAGGTTAACTGAGAGATAGAGCCACCCCTACCAAAGAAATAGGGAGAAAGTGCTAGCCAAGAGCACACACCATCACTATTACTGGGATTAACTGACAGTTCATGTGGCAACAAGGACGCTGCATATATAAGTAAGGGATATTGTAACACCCCAAGTATAGTACCACATATAGTAATCACAAAGTGTAATAACGGGTTATAACTAAAATAGACTACTACTAAACATCTTGGGCTTAAACATTTCGGTTGTTGTCAATAGACCCAGTTAGGCCCAATCCCAATAAATTGTGTATAGTAATAATCCCCGTTAGGGGACCGGGTCTACGACCGAGGACATTAAATTTACACTCCAGTTTCTCATAAAGCAAAGCTATTTTCAATCGTTCTTATAAAGAATGGATTGCAACCTCTTCTTTGAAAGTTCTTTTACCCCATTTTTTATTGTTATAGTTGTTCCTAATATGTGGCATAAAAGTCGTATTTTAATCACTCTTCATCACATTAGCTTAGCTACCATTCCTTCAGTATTTTTGAATTTTTCTCTAACCTTACTTTACTCTTCAATTCGGACGTGGATGATCACGTCATCAAGGGTCGTACCCTTTCTCCTATGCTTCAAAATAGTTTTATATTCTTTCCATGTTTTATGCAGTTATTCAATTAGATATCTGGTTAGAAAGACTTATGTAGTTTTAATTTTTCCATATATTCGACCATTAATTAGGAAATAGTTTTAGTGAATTTGTGAAGTGCCATCCTTATTCTTTGCTATTTTAAAATTGTAAGAAATTCCCCATAACATTTTTTTATTAACAACATCTTCTAAAAAATATATATTTCTTTCGTAAGATTTCTCAAATCTCAAAAGTTATTTTAAATGCATAGATGACATCAAAAAGTTCAATTAAGAGTGTACTCAAAATAATGTGTAGATAAATTTTATTATCCTTTTCCCATGCATAAATTGCATTTTTCGATTTAAAGTGTCTTAATGAGACAAGTCACATTATTTAGTTTTATTAAAATAAAATATTTTTTCTAACTTTTATAAACGGTAAAATTGATTAATTTTATACATGTTTGGGAGAAGGAATTTAGAAGCAACAAATATAAAGTACTCCATATATTATCATTATGATTGCATATGAAACAATAAGAAAGTAATAAAAAACTATTCTAATATTGATACGATGAACCAATTTGTCAAGACATGCAAAGTGCACGAATCTTAAAATAAAATAAATATGTATCCCTATAAAAGTTCACATGATGCAATGTATTACTGTAGGACTACTTTCCAAGATACAACAATATCATCTCATTAGATGTGCACTTGGTGATGTGGATACATATTGAGCAACGTGGATTGTTCCTTTAAGATGGACTCACCCCGAATTTGAGAAGAAAAAGGATGATAGATTGGTTGTTAGAAGTAACACTCACTAATTGAGTGCAAATATCGATATCATCGTTAAATTGCTCTTTCCAAATCTAACAAGGAAACAATTAAGTGAAAATCAAGATTAACTTTAAGATCTAATACAACAACAAAAAAGCTTTTCGCCACATAAAATAGGGCCAGTTACATGGATTCTTTGCTTTCATTCAGATCTATCTTGGATCATTCTCGGACTCAGATGCAAAAAATTAAGAACTCTTCGGATAATCTCAATAACTTTAGATCTATATTAAGAAAAATAATAATAATAAGAAGAAAAGAAGGTACACACATGATGACATTCCCTAACGAACCAATTATACCAATCTACACACAATTAATTCACACGCCCATTGGACTTTAAAACTACACAAATACATGTAATGGCCATGCACTTATAAATAGAATTAACTTTACACACACATTATATTCTAAATAGATCATGTATTTGAAATAAATTGAAACATTTGCCTTGTACGACAAGAGAGGCTACAATTTCCAAACATCTTCTGATCTATACATAATCTACAACTACAAGTATTTAGATCGTTTCTTCTAGTCATTCAATAAAAAACCACTTTAAGTAAAAAAATAATGACATCACCTATTTCGATCATCGACCATTGTATTAGAATTGGAAAGACTAGATTAAAACACATCTAAATAAACATAATCTCAAAGATATGCCATTTAAGATAGAAACTAGACCTATCTTCCTCTCAATTCACATAAGTGTTACCCATCTGATTACTACTGATAGAAGGTTTACCCACATGACTAACTCTATGGCAGGAGGTTACTCCAACTCCACAACTCTCTTGCTAAACATGCTAATGAAAAAAAGCTAAGACTAAGTTGATCCTTTTGAGGTTAATGTAATGAGAACAGATCGTCTGCTGTAATCCCAGTTATAGCAGATTTGCTGTAATTTTTTCTTTTGCGATTTCGATTCCAAAATCCAACCTTATAGATTGAATTTTGGGTCAGTGCTCTACATATCCTATAAATTTTACGCTAACTCGAAGTTATTTGCTATTTTATTTTAATATATAAAAATTCGGGTAATTTTTAAGCAACTTAAATTCCATTTAAAAAGGGTCCAGATTTTGGAATATAAAATTAAATAGCAAATAACCTCCGACTTACATGTAATTTGAAGGATATATAGAACATTAATCGAAGCTTCAATTTATAAGGGTTGATTTGAGAATCGAAATCGTAAAAGAAAAAAAAAGAAATTACAGCAGGTCTGGAATTACAGCAGACCTGCTCTGTAATGTAATAACACGGTCTCTCTCAATCAGTGAAGCAAGCAGGTCAAGGTGGGTCCTACTCGGTGAGGTTGACCTCCCCTCAAGACCTCTTCTTCCCTTCCCTCTCCCCGAATCCCCCCCCCCCCCCTCAATCGAAGACCCCCAAGCCCACCTCGACCCGAAACACCCGAGAAGTTTCCCATATCCCACCCCCTTCGAGTTTCATCCATCTCCAGCTCTGCAGGACCACCCCTCTCTTCCACTCTGCAGGGGGGAAAAAGGTACCTTTTCTCTTGATCCTGTTCCTGATACTGTCTTTGATCGTTGGTGGTGGTGGGCATCGTGGTCTTTGGGTGTTTTGACGAGGTGGGTTCTCCTCTCATGGCTTGTTTCTGGCCTTTGTTGAGAAAAAGTAGGGTTTTTGGTGTTTTTTTTGCGGTTTTCCAATGGAAAGATCCAATCGTTTCGACCTTTTGTTCTTGGGTTGTCGTTGTAGATGCTATTGGATAGGGTCATTGGTGTCTGTGGGATTCTCTCTTTGTTGGGTGGAGGGTTGAAGGGGTGATTGGTGTCTTCCTGGATGAGTGTTTGCCGGGTTGTTATCCATCTATGTCACCGTGGTCCGTGAGTCGATGTTCTGACATGCATAATGTATGGTTAGAAGCTATCATTATACTGCCAAGGATGGTACTGCAAATCTGGGAGATTTTATTGCTGTTTATTCTTGCAAAATATTGAAGTATACTTGCTACTGATATGGTTTATGGAGAAGGGAATCTCCATAGTTGTGTACATGGTGCATCTCTTAAAACATCTGTGGAATGCCTTGAATGAACTGTCTTTTTGCCTAAGAGAGGCCTTTTCCCTGGGGAAAATGCGTTTATACTTTGAGTTAAGTAACAAACAGTAACCATGAATGTTTTTACTACGAAATATAGTGTATAGATGGTGTATTTTTTTACTATCGAGCAACGAAATGACGTTTACAGTGTTTAGTTTCTTTGCCTACTTGTTATTAGTTGATTCTGACATTTCTGTCTGTTAATGTAGGTGCTTTGTGCTTCCTCATTTAAAAAAAGATTGCCCCCATCTTTCCATGCTTTTTGGTTCTAAAGAAACAACTGGTCATCTTCATATTTTCTCTAACTCTAAGTTCCATGGGGTAAAGACTGCATGACATGATTGTAATTTTCATGCTTAAAACCTGATTTTTTTACTGGGAATTCTGAGAATCAGAGACAACAACTATGGGCACACGAGAAGAAAGATCTGTAAGGTCAGTGTTATCTACTTTTTATAACATGGTTTTCGTAAAAAAATCCCTTTCAGTAGCTTTTGACATTCTTCTGGTTACAATCACCTAATAATTGCATATGGTCAAAAGTTAATCGTCTGCTATAAGCTGGTGTTTGCAATTCAATTATCATTAGATGATGGAGTATTTTGTGCTTAAGCTTCCGTGAATATTACCGTGATATGTCGCGGGATAGCTATTGAACTCAAGCAGTTCGCTTTTAAATAAAAACATATTCTGCTTCCATTTTTTCCTGGATTTTGTGCTACACATGGAAATTGTTGCAACTTTAGCTGCCCAATAATTGCAAGCTGGTAGAGAATTATTCGATCTGAAACTGTGCGCTTCACTTTTTCTTCTACGTTGGTATAATAGTTTCTCTGTCCCAGAAATTAAGCGCAAGTTAGACATGCTTATAATATGCAGGTTTTGGGAGTGGTTTCCTGATAAATCCCGTAGTTCTGATTCGATGCTGTCAGGGGAAAGGTCGGATGGTGTAGCTTTTAATGCAATTCAAAGAGGATATGAAAGGGCATCTGAACCATATAACAATTTTTTCCGTCATCAGCCTGCAAAGGACCTACTAACAGAGGTTCCTAAATCTAAGGCGAAAGTACTCGATCCCCAGGGATCTTTTCTACAGAAATGGAATAAAATATTTGTTCTAGCTTGTATATTTGCAGTCTCTGTGGATCCTCTCTTCTTCTACATCCCTGTTGTTGACGATAAGCCTGGAGAACACAAGTGCCTTGGTGTGGATAAGAACTTGGAGATCATAGCAAGTGTTTTGCGCTCTTTCACAGACTTGTTTTATGTGTTGCATATTATTTTCCAATTTCGCACCGGATTTATTGCCCCGTCTTCTCGGGTATTTGGGAGGGGTGTTTTGGTTGAGGATCTTCAGGCTATTGCTAGACGCTATTTGACTAAATATTTCTTCGTAGACTTACTTGCAGTTCTGCCCCTTCCACAGGTATGCAATTGAATAAATGCGACTATTTTTACTTCAATGATTTTCTTTTAATTTCGTTATTCAAGTAAACTGGAAACATGTGGATATAATTTGGTGGAACCTGAGGTTTGTAGTTAGTTCTGATAAGAGAGATGGACTTAAAAAAGAGATGGAGAATTGACTTCTTGACCAGGTTGTGAAAATCATCCGAGGATGCCGATTTCTCAGGGCAATGATGTGGGTGGAATGCTTCCTGCAACATCGAATAAATTTATCTTCGATTACTCAGCCTTTTGCTGTTTAATTGGTTTGAGTAGTTGGATGTTCAAGTATGTATGGAGTCCTTTAATAAAATATATATGAAGCGTAGATCCCTATTTTGCTAGATTTTGATATATAAATAAGTTAACAGTACTACTTTGATAAATATTGGATGATCTTGATTTTTTAGTACCTTATTTAATTCACTTACCAACGTGCCTTTTGATGTCACTATTTAGTATTGCTTGCACAGGAAATTGCAAGTGATACATCTGTATAAAATCAACAAATTAATAACTTACATGTATACTACAATGCCAATAATTACAAATCCATTTCCCATTTAAGCAAGTTGTCCACATGGATTGTTTGCTTCCAAACGTAGCTCATTTAAATCATAGTTGGGTACAGATCTGAAGATGCCATTATTTGTAATATTTTCCATCCAAGATATTTTTGCAAGGTTCAGAAATTGGGTATGCGGTTTTCGTTCGGCCAGACAGTCAAAATCGAATAAGCGGATACACAGAGGAGTATACAGAGGCATAATTTGAAATATCAAAAATATATAATAGTCAATTATGTTTTAGAAATTTAATTTATTGTTGATAATAAAAAAGTTACTTATATAATTTGAATTTCAGAGAAATAATACTAAAATATAATCTAAAACCATCAAAATGATTATGATCATACTAATCATATGTATATTATACGTATAATTCAAAATTTTGATAAATAATGCATGATGGCATGATCAATGATGGAATATGTTGATCTATAATCAACCTATTAATAATCAACCGTAAAATCACTTGTTTTGATTCTACATCTTGATCATGTCGAATTTGGGATGCCTTGATTGTGTTTAGTGAAGATGCATGAAGAAATTCTAGAGGTTCATTGTTGACAGTTTGGTTATGGCTTCTGAGATCATTGCTGATTGGAAGATGCGAAAATTGAAGGGGGTGCTTTGGAAGGTAAACTTTTCCAAAGCATATGACATGGTGGACCGACGTTTCCTCTGGATGGCGATATCGAAGCGTGGTTTCCTCGATACACGGGTCTCCTGGATGAAGCGTTGCGACACCACGACATCCTATGCCGTGCTAGTGATTGGTAGACCCGAGCTATGTTTTTTCAGCCACGATGAGGTGTTAGATGTGGCTGTCCACTTGCCCCTATACTTTTTGTGATTGCAACATGTGTTTTGGCATGTATGGTTGCACAAGTGATACGACATGTGTTCTCGGTTGGGTACACCACTGATGATATTTCTATTCTTCTACTACAATGTGCTGATGTCACTATATTCTTCATCAAAGGGGGCAAAGAGGAGGCTAAAGGCATGGCGCTGACATTGGAGATTTTTGGGGAACTGTCTGGGCTTGTCCTTAATCATGGCAAATTTGTTGCTGTTCCGTCTGACCATTCTGACACAGATGCACGGGATTGTTGCACGACACTAGGCACTAAGAGTGACTCTCTCAGTCCGCTACTTAGGCCTTCCTTTGACGGCTGGCAGTCTTAAGATGTTTAGCTGACTTCCTGTTATTGAGAAGTTAGAGAAAAAACTTTCAGGTTGGAAGGCATGTACCTTATCACGTGGGGTCATTTGGCGCTTGTGAAGGTTATTCTCTGTGTTATTCTTGTGTATTTCATATCATCCTGTCTACTACCTTGGTATTAGGTGGCGATTGGAGATGATTATGCGGTGGTTTCTTTGGAGAATGATGGGCGAGGATGGCCCTGAATTACACTTACTTTGTGGACTAGGATACAATTATTTTGCCTGTGGAGGCTGAAGTCTTGGGATTTTACACTTGAAATCCATGAATGAATCTCTTCTTCTAAAATGTGTTAGCGAGATTTGGAGGAGAAGTGAAGACTTATGTTTCAGACTCATTCGCAACATCTATGGCATTGGAGTCCAAAGCTCGTTACCTCAACAATAAAATTCCCAACCATCCGTCTTCTGAGAAGGCTTCAAATCAACGCTACCTTGCTTTTAGGAGTTTTTTCGTTCGCTCCTTGGTGATGGTACTTCTTTCGCTTTCTGGACTGATAACTGGTCAGGTGAGGGACCACTCTCTTCCATATTACCTAGTCTATTTGCTTTGGTGGCTAATCGTGATGCAAAGGTGTTGGACTGCTGGCTTGACGGAAACTGGATGTCCTCTTTTCTAACAGATTTCTCTGATCAACGCTGAGGATTTCCTCCTGCATATGGAGTCCCTCAGGTAGATTGACAGGCTAATCTTTGGGAGGGTTCACTGGATGTGGAAAATTAACTCGTTCTCGGTCAAATGAGCCTATAGTGCTATCACTAACCTCCTCTGTCAAGGACATATATTTAGACTCGTGATTGCAACTGTGGAAAAAGATGAGAGAACACAATGAGTCAATTATTCAAGATGAGTCAATTATTCAATGATTGTGTTGGATAATGCTTCAGTGAACTGTCTGTAGGAGGATCCAAGTCTAGAGATTGACATAACAACAGAAATATGATGCTTAGTACGTTGTCTGGTTCCCTTCCTAAGAGCCATTGGAAGATCAACAACTGCATTTGCTTGTTCACTTTCGATACATGTTTCCGTGTCTATATAAGAAGAAATGCCACCAGTCTGTAAAACCTCAGTCGAAGGACGTACCTGAGGAGATGGTGCTTGCTCAAAATGGATATCTCTGCTGAGAAGTAGTCCTATAAAGGACGTCCTGTGGAATAGGAACACGAAGAAGAGCAATGTTTATTACGAGAGGTGGAGGAGACACATGTGTTTCAGGTATGGAGTAAAAAGGAAGGGATTCAAAGAATGTAACATCTGCATTGATGTAGTGCTTTTTGGATCTAAGTTTATAGCACCGGTAACCCTTCTAGTTCCCAACGTACCTTAAGAACTCAAATTATTTTTTACTCTGGCTGCTAGTTTGTCCTTTCCAGGATGAAGGAGATGAACAAAGGCAACACACCTAAAAACTTTGGGAGGGATATGGAACATCGCTTCCCCGGGAAAAGAACCCTAATAGGGACATGCTCATCAATAGAGGTAGAGCGCCTACGATTGAAAATAAAGGTGGGAGTGAGGACAACATTACCCGAATATGTCAAAGGCACATGATAGTCGACGGACATGGTACATGCAATGTCAAAGATATATCGATGTTGCGTTTAGCCACCCCATTTTGTTGGGACATATGGGCACAAGTAGTTTGATGTAAGATCCTATGAGAGGATAGAAAATACTGCATATCATGAGAGAGAAACTCTCTAGCATTATCAGATCTAAGAACTTTGACAACGGTATCAAATTGGTTCTTTATTTCATTTATTAATCGAACAATAACGTGAAAACATGATTTATTTTTCAATAAGAAAGCTCATGACATATGAGAGAGATCATCCACAAAACCAGGTGGTATTTGTTTCCCAAACGATCAGGATATCGGTTGGATCCCCATACATCAAGATGAACAAGCTTAAAAATACTATTGGAATGAATGATACCAGATGAAGGAAAGGAACTCGAGGGAGGGAGCTTAGGAAGGACTGAACGAAGCTTTTGAAGAGAAGGATGACCCAAACGTCGATGCGAGAGAGCACTGAAAGACACAGAAACAAGAGTTCCAAATGACTAGACAAGATGGTAGACACTGTTGTAAAAATCGGCCGACTAACCCGATTAGTCGGACCGATTAGTCGACTCGGCCAAGTAGCCGAGTCGACTAGGCCAAATCGGGCCTTAGTCGGGTAGACCCGATTAGTCGGGCGAGTAGTCGGGTTAGTCGGCCGACTACTCGGCCGATTTCGGCATAGAACTTTTTTTTTGTTTTTTGCTGGTGAGCCGACCCGGTTGACCCGATTGGGGGCTTAAGTGGGGCTTACTGTTCGACAGTAAGTCCCCACCAAAACCCTTATTTCTCACGCGTAATACCTATCCTCCTCGACACCTTTTCTCCGCCTCCACCCCCGCCTCCGCATCTCCGAGCTCCTCCCCTCCGACTCCGATCGACAAAGCATCCACCTCCGTGCTTCCGACCACGAGGGAGGTCCCAGCTCCCTTGGGTGTGTTCCGCTGAGCCTCTCTAGCCACCAACAATGTCGCCCTAGGTTAGTTTTTTTTACATTTTGCGTTTTTTCCCCTTTTTTTCAACTTTCGTTTTGTTGTTCGACCTTATTTTGCAGTTACTCTACCTTTTCTAGATAAGATTTCATGTGTTTTTTTGTATCTTTTATGTATTTTATCTTGCTTGTAGTTATTTTATCATGTATCTTTCATGTTGCAGTTGTTGTACCTTACAAAATTTCGTGTTTTATTATTGATAATCATGCTTGCAGTTGCTTGTAGTTGCTTTATTAATTTCATAGGATGTTTGTTCATAGGATGCTTAGTATCTTTATGTTTATTGTTCTAAATGTGGTACATCAAACGATCAAGATCATGGCAATAAATATTGATGAGGATAAGTGACTTGTGTCACTCGCTCCTTGAATTATTTTTGTTTAACATGTATTTATTTTTGTACATTAGCTTGTGTTATGTAGAAAATATTTTGTTCTTAGCTTGCTCCATTTTTCTTCTTTTGTTATAATTTCTTCTTTTTTAAGCTCTTATAAATATGAAAATTGCTAAATATATGCATATATATGACAATATATGTATTAAAATTTGATTTATATATTAAAATTAATATAAAAAATTCAAAACCGACTAATGACCGACTAAATCCGATTACTCTCCCGACTGTCGATTAATCCTTAGTCAGTCACCCTACCGACCGAGTACCGACTACCGACTTCTGCAACCTTGATGGTAGACACCTTCTTTAGGACACACATAAATCATCCTCTTTGTCACTATGCTCTGAAAAACATAAGAAACAACATCAAATATAACTCAGAAGTTCAATCTCTTGTAAATCCGACTGACAGATAAAAGATTGATGGGAAACTCATGTTTGAAAAGAACGTTATTTAGCCTGATGCCAGAGGTGAGGTGGACATCCTCTCTTCCCTTAACATGAGAGATTTTCCATATGTAACATGGACAGTTTGTCCAAGGAGAACTTGGCACATCTGATGAAGTAGAGTATGTTCCCCACATAGGTGGGTGAATGCATCTGTATCAATCAACCATTCTGATTTTGCAAAGTAGTGAGTGCGTAGTATCTCCAAGATGGAGCCCATTCAGATGCTGCATCAAATCTTCAAAGTCCCTGTTGGGACTACCCCATATTTCCCATCACTCTCAATAATGACAGCTCGATAAGTAGGAGCGGGATATCCATGCTTGCTGTAGCGAACGGTTTCAGACTGCCCTTATTTGTGGCATAAAGTACACTTGTTGGTGATGCAGTCTTGGCTTGCTGTGGAGGGATCCTTATCATGGCTCCTATATAATACATGGCCTCCTCACCCAAATGGGGCAGCAACCGCATCATTTTTCAGACCATTCAAACCTTGCGTCTTCATCAACCGAAAGTTAAATCTTCGAGAGGGCCTATTAAATAGATGTGACTCGTCGAGCTGTTCTATCTATACAAAGGGGTTGGGCTTTGGACTATCCCACACATTGATCTTGTTGTAATCTGTCCATGTACATTAGTAATAGCGCTAGTGTTGGAGACATTTAGATGGCTCAAGGTGCTATAGGCCTCCTCAATAGTAAGCATGATGGCAACAATAACCATTTGGTCTCGGACCGCAGCGTAGCTCAGATCAAGTCCTGCCAGGAATATCATAATGAGCATGTACTAGAGGCGTTCCTTCCGTGTAGGGCAGGTACATCCTGAAACACAATCATTGTAACTTTCAAACAAAATTTCAAGAGAGAAATCATCTAAGAGACATCTCGCTTGCTTAAGATTCCTCATGTCAAAGTATGTCTAAACATCTTGCTAGAGTTCTTCTCCGGACGGCCTTCATAGAGGTCCACATGTCGTGAGCGGTTGTGTTGTAGACCTGCTCATCTGCAATTCTGTTGATGATGCTGAACATGATCCAAGAGCTGACTATCGTGTCATCTTTAGCCCAGGTGGCATACTTTCCTATCTTGGCAGGCTCTGACCCAAGCGTAATATGCTCATTGTCGTATCCTCATACAATCATTAGGAACATTCAAGACCACTTAGGGTAGTTAGTCTTGTCCAACTTGGGGATCAAGCTGAATGAGGGTAGGTGGGCACTCCCTCCCTCGTATCCTTGAGATTTACTTTGGACTCCGACATCTTTGACTATGGTTCCAAGCCTGCTTTCAGAGAAATATGATAGTAGATGATAACCAGATAACCACTTAGTACTTAGATTATAACATGATGGATATGATCAGAGGCCACCATATAGTAGGCGATCGAAACCTGTGGGGGTTCAGATACAAAGAGCACAAACGGTAGCCGGTAGGGGCTTGTGTCATCGAAGCTCGTTGGGGTTGAATAATCTAAGCGAGGCTTGATGGTGGCGGCATGTAGATATTTGGTGAAGGGCTGGTGATGCCCATTGTGGTGATTTGTGAGGGGATGAGGGTTTGGCAACATGGAAATTAGGAGAATGGGGATCGGTGACATGTGGTGGTGGCGGCGGCATGAGGTGTGTGTGTGTGGGGAGGGTTGGTGGCATGGAGGAATGGGCGCGGGGGGGGGGGGGGGGGGATCCGGCGCTGATGGCATCATGGGGGGGGGTGGGGTCGTTGGTTTAGAGATGGTGTGGTGGGAGAGGGGGTTCGATGACATAGAGATGAGGGGGGTAGGATTTGATGCAGAGGTGGGGAGGGGTGTTTGACAATGTGGAGATAAAGGAGGGGGCATGGTTCGATGGTGTGGAGATTGGAGGGGGATCCGGTGGTGGTGGTAGCATGGAGAGAGGGGGGGTCAACGTCAACGATATGGAGGAGAAGAGTGGGGGTTGGAGAAGATGGGGGAGGGAGCGGAGGACCGCTCTGATACCAAGTTGAGAATCAAATTTGAGAATTGCTTGATTAGAAAGAGGATCCCGGGGCTCCTTATATTGGCGGAAACTTAGGGTTATGGTTATAGTGGGATGCGACCTTATAATGAGTCAACCAGAATACCCGTAGGGTTAGCGTTTACAAATAGTACTCAACACTTTTTGATCAATGTGCATCCAAGCTGAGCATACATGATATTTTATGCTTTAGCATGACGGGTGTGTTGAGATAGGTTTATGTTTGGGGCTTTATTTTCATTATCTTATTCAGTCCCACTGCATTTCTCATTTGCTATTTCGACCAACATCCCTCTTATACCAGAAAGGGTAGGTTTATCATACTAAAACAAGTTTTCATTTTTCCTGACACATGATATTATTGGTATTTGAGTTGGGAAGTAGTTTTTTCAAATGAGATATGGATGCTTATCATGACACCAATGACAATCAAATCAAAAAGAAGCTTTATCTCTGGTCGAATGGAATATGATAGGTGGATATTTTGCTTCTCTCAGCCAGTAAGACAACATTAAGCTGTTTTTTTTTGAAAGTCTAAATAGGGGGAAACACTCAGCGGTGCTCACCCCTTCAATATATTAAAAGAAAAAAAAAAGGAAAAATAACTTTACAAGGTACCAACCGCGATACCAAAAAAGGAACTAGACCAACGACCAGTCATCAACTAAACGGGTACAGTGTAACAGCACATTCTCTTTGTAAAAACGCTGCCCTGTAAAGATAGCATCATTTCGGCCAAGCCAAATTGCCCAAACCTTAAGCTTTTGCTGAAGTTGCCCGAACCAAACTTTTACTAAATACTCAAATGGCTTGTTCTCTTATGAAGAAATTGATCCTTTCGTAGATGCAGTCTATGCAAGCTCTGAGTGCTTTCCCCTTGCACATGGACCTGAAAACTGAGTGCACCAATCCTCGTTTTGTTACCACTGTTGATTGGTATATTATTTCTGGAAGATTACAAGCAGCTTTTAAAATTCTTATTTGTTCTCTATTCTTGCTATTCTATTTTTTTGGTAATATCTGTTTTTTATTGTAATAGAAAATGCTTTGTTTAGAATACTCGATATGGATGTACTTACAGTAGTGGAACATAAAAGCTCATTTCTATATTTTCTCACCATGAGATCGTGGATTTCAGATAGCTATTATAATAATTGAGAAGAGGGACTTGGAGCCTTCAGCTTCAAAGGATTTGCTGAAGTTTATTGTTCTATTCCAGTACGTACCGCGCTTCATTCGCATCTTTCCTTTACTTCACGAAGTAACGAGATCTTCAGGCCTAATCACAGAAAATGCTTGGGCGGGGGCTGTCCTTAATCTTCTCCTCTACATGCTTGCGAGCCATGTAAGGATGCATATTTCTGTACCATAACTTTTCCGACTTTCCGGTTCCCTTCTATCATCCTGCACGAGGTTGTAATTTATAGCAGATATGTAAATGATCTTCTCTACATCTTTCCAATTGGCATTTCGAATTTATAATTTGAGTTTTAGATTCTTACCATATCTGGATGTATTTTTTTAGTAAAGATTTTATGGAATTCATGCTAACTTTGAATATTATTGGTGCTGTGGTTTCCATTAGTTTATATGCATTTTTTAGTAAAGATGATATGGAATTCATGCTAACTTTGAATGTTATTGGTGCTGTGGTTTCCATTATTTTATATGCTTATATACGTGATTAAGTTACACTAGTTGATGATTGAGGTATCACCCGGGATTTTCTTGCGAATGAAGCATGTGAAAGAACATGTCAAGAGAATATTCTTGAACCTAAGGCAATGAGCAAGATATGAACTGGATTTTTGATTACTCATTCTCGCAAGCTCGCATGATCTAATAATCAATTTTCTTTTTGCCATTGATTCGAAGTAATTTTTTGATGGCTTGCATGGTGCTTGTAGCCGTTGTTGAAGCTGTTTGGCTTTTATCAAAGATGTTAATGTTGGCTATATGAATATATTCATGATTTGGTTGCTTTCCCACATTGCTTTTAAATCATTAAAGTTTCTATAATGGCGATTCATATCAATCAAGCATATATAAGAAATAAAGAAATGGTTGTTCTTTTTCCTTTTTCTTCCTTGGTCTCATTAGGGAGTAAATGATCTGATTTGGGTTAACTTAAACCAAAACCAATATGTTCCCTTCTAAGTGGGGTAAATCTGCGGAATTTTTCCTATCAGTTTTGTTGAGATGGTTGAGATAATTATGGTAGTTGTTGAGATAATTATGTTAGTTTTCTATTTTTGGTATGTCTCTCTTATGTAATTAACCCATGGCTTTTCTCCTATATAAGAGAGCCCTAGGGTCTCTTCTATGGTATGAAAAACGTTTCTCCCAACATGGTATCGGAGCAACGGTCCTAGACCGGGGTTCCCGTATCCCACCCAAAACCCTAACCCCCCCCTCCCCCGCCTCCTCTCGGCGCCGCCGCAGCCCAGCTAGGGCCCTCCCCCCGCCGACCGTTGCTGCCCTAAGGCGGTCCAGCCCTTCTGCGCCGCTGCCTGGGTTTTCCCCAGCTCCCTGCGCCGCCGCCAGGGCCCCTCCAGCCTCCTGCATCGCCGCCTGGGCAGACCCCTGCCATCCCGAGGTGCCGCAAAAGTCCCCCCGTCCTCCTGTGCTCGGCTGGGGTGTCCAGCAAGTGTCGAGTGCGCTCCGGTTGACTTCCCGTGATCTGAAACTGGTATTCCAGCCCCTGTTTTGCAATCTATTGGTCTGATTTTGGTTGTCGGTGGTGTTTTTGGTCTTCCATATCACATCTAGACGCCACTAGACCTTAATAAACTGCATAGGAATGGTTGTATAAGTCTACATATACAACCACTCCTCTTCATGCTTGTGTAGACATTATTCGGTTGATCTACTCCTCAGTTGTCCGAGGTTCATTTCATTGATACAATGTTCGACATTAAAAGTGACGTGTTCTCTTCTTCTGGTGCATTCAAAGGACCTGCACTAATAGTCAAGATGGATGGGACCAATTATGAACTATGGTCCATGCAGTTCGCACTCTTATGCAATACCACAACAAAGAACACATTATCACCGAATCCGAACCGGCGGACAAAACTTGGGGCCAATGCTTCATGGAAGCAAGATGATGCTTATGCTCGTATTTGGCTCTCCGGGACGCTCACCACGGAGATTGCCAACGATATTGTCAACCAACCCACCGCAAAGGCTATGTGGGATATATTAGCAGCCACATATGGGCAAGCCAAGAATGAGAGCAAGATTCTTCAGTTACAGTTTGACATTTTCTCGACCAAACAGAATGGTCGCCCGCTTCATGTGCATTTTTCTCATCTTCGCGGCATGTTTGAACGTCTACACAGCTTCATGCCTATCACTGCCAGCACCGAGCAGCAACAACAGTATCAGAACGCCACTATGACAGGGGTGTTCATATCCTCTCTTGATTCCGAATATGATGCAGCACGTACACAACTTCTAACTGGAGAGACGATTCCCCCTATGGAAGAAGTATACAAGCGACTCAGTCGGATTACCACTACTCCCACTACTGTCGCTCCGAATCCTTCCGCTATGACCGTCTCACGGGGAAGGGGAGGATCTTCCCAGTTTCGAGGACGTGGTCTTCGTGGTCGTGGTGGTGGCCGTCAGCGTGGCCCGTGTTTTTATTGTCATCGTCCTGGTCACTCTGAGGAGACATGCTTTCAGAAGCATGGATATCCAGCCTCTGCAAGGGTTGTTGAACAGACAGAACCTACCTTGGCTCCATCCCAGGATGCTCGCCTGGATGATATTGTTTCTAAACTTCGCGAGATGATGTCTGCTCCCATTATTCCGGCTGCGACTTCCTCTGATGCTGCGTCTACTGCCAAAGCCTCATCTAGCTCCTCAGGTACTACTTATGCTCTTACGAGTTGTAGCAGCTTTGATTTGACTGATTGGATTGTGGATTCGGGAGCATCTCATCATATGTGTGGAGATCGAGCACGGTTTACTTCCTACAGCCCGATTGCCTCTGGTCGATTCGTGGTGATTGCTAATGGAGTTCGACTACCTATTGTTGGTCAGGGGGAGATTATTCTAGCTCCTTCTTTTCATTTGCAGAACGTTTTACATGCTCCAGCCTTTCAGATGAATCTTTTGTCTATTAGTCAAATTACAAAAGATTTACATTGTCGTGCCATATTTGATCCATCTTCCCTTGTGTTTCAGGACATACTAACGGGCAGGGTGATTGGATGTGGTGGCCGTAAGCAGCGAGGATTGTACAAGCTTACCATACCATCTCATGCTGGGATCGCTACTATTCCTTCTGGATCTGTTTCATCGTTCATGTGGCATATACGCTGTGGACATCTTCCTCTTCAGAAGATGTGTCATGTTCTACCTCAATTATCTACTCGTACTACCTTGGATTGTGAAGCCTGTCAGCTTGGAAAGCACCATCGCTCTTCATTTCCGTCTCGTCAGAGTCGTGACAGTAGTCAGTTGTTTGATTTATTTCATTTTGATTCTTGGGGACCTAGTCGTGTTCCCGATCATCAGGGACATCGTTTTTATTTGGTTGCTGTTGATGATTACTCTAGACTATCTTGGGTGTTTTTGTTAAAACATAAGTCTGAAGCTGGTGCTCTAATCAAGTCTTTCCTTATTGAGGTCAAAAATATTTTCTCCGCTAATGTTAAAATTATTCGTACGGATAATGCCTTGGAATTCTCTACCTTACAATTATCTGCATTTCTCAGATCTATTGGTATTATTCATCAGACCTCTTGTGTTCATACGTCACAGCAGAATGGTGTAGCTGAACGCAAACACCGTCACCTTCTTGACATCACACAGACGCTTTTGATTCAGAGTCGAGCTCCCCATTCTTTCTGGGGAGATGCTGTTCTTACAACATGTTACTTAGTAAACAGGGTGCCTTCCACCATGCTAGGAGAAAAGGTTCCCTTCTTGATTGCGTTTCCCGAGAAGGACCTATTTTCTCTCACTCCCAGAGTTTTTGGTTGCGTCGCCTTTGTCCACAATTTTGCTCCTGGTCGTGACAAGCTTTCACCCAGAGCGGTCAAATGTGTTTTTGTTGGATATTCTCGTACCCAAAAAGGGTATCGTTGTTTTGATCCTATAGGACAGAGATATTATGTGAGTGCTGATGTCACATTTTTTGAGTCCATTATGTATTTTTCTCCTACATGTGACAGATTGTCCAATGGTAGTTCTGAAGAAGATGTGGTTGTTCCTCCACCACCTCCTTCTCCTCCAACTCTGCCTACTCCACCACAAATCTCTCCACCTCCATCTCCATCTCCACCTCCACCTCAATTCTTGCCACGCGTTTACACTCGTAGGTCTTCTACTCACCCCGCTGCTCATATGCCCTCTACATCATCCAACACGCCTCAGGTATGTCATGAACATAGTATTTCATCTGATGGTCTTTTGGATGGATCACAGGCTGAGACAATTATACAGAACAATGTGGATGATGACCTGGAGGTTCCCATTGCTTTGAGGAAGCCTCGTCGTCAGTGTGCTACTTATCCTCTTGCTGCACATGTTAATTTGGATCATCTTTTAGAAGAGTACATGCGCTTTGTTGTGGGACTATCTGCAGTTACTGTCCCACGAACATATCAGGAGGCATTGCAGGACAATAGGTGGCGTATGGCCATGGAAGAGGAGATGGCAGCCTTGCAGTCGCGGGGTACATGGAGTCTTGTGCCTGCTCCTTTGGGTGCCTCCGTAGTCGGCTGCAAGTGGGTATTTACAGTCAAGCACAAAGCAGATGGCAGTGTGGATCGCTACAAGGCGAGACTTGTGGCACGTGGGTTCACCCAAACCTATGGGGTGGACTACCAGGATACCTTTTCCCCATTAGCCCGAAACTCTACGCTTCGTATCCTTCTGTCAGTTGCAGCTTCCAAGGATTGGCCTCTTTATCAGCTTGATGTGAAGAATGCATTCCTATATAGGGATCTACAGGAGGAAGTTTATATGCAGCAGCCACCAGGGTTTGCTACTGAGGGGGAGTCTCAGAAGGTATGCAGGCTCCATAAGGCGATTCATGGTCTTAAGCAGAGCCCTAGAGCTTGGTACCAGAAGCTATCGGAGCTAATAGAGCAACAGGGGTTTGTACGGTCTACTGCAGATCATTCACTTTTTGTCCAGAAGACACAGAGAGGTACCATTGCTATTCTTGTCTATGTAGATGATATCATTGTCACAGGGGATGATGAGCAGGGCATTCAGACTGCCAAGGAATTCCTTGGTACGCAGTTTGTGACCAAGGATCTTGGCACTCTTTGATACTTTCTTGGACTGGAGTTTGCAAGGAATTAGCGTGGTCTTGTGATGACCCAGAGAAAGTTTGTGATGGATCTGCTTTCTGAGACAGGTATGACAGAATGCAAACCTGCTACTACTCCTATGGATCCAGGTGTGAGATTGTATGATGATGACACTGAAGAGGTTGACAGCAGGAGATACAGAGAGCTTGTTGGGAAGCTCTTATATGCCACCATCACCAGACCAGATATTTGCTTTGCAGTGTGCAAAATTAGCCAGTTCATGGAGCAACCCAGGACGGTGCATATGGATGCGGTTCAGATGATTTTGAGGTATCTAAAGAACTCACCTGGTACTGGTCTTATCTTCAGCAGGGATACATCCCTTGAGGTGACTGCATGTGCAGATTATGCAAGGTGCCCCAAAGACAGGAAGTCTACTTCTGGCTTTGCTGTTTTTGTAGGCAACTCCCTTGTTTCATGGAAAAGCAAGAAGCAGACAGTGGTTGCAAGATCCAGTGCAGAATCTGAATACATGGCCATGGCACAGGGAAGTGCAGAGATGATGTGGGTTAGATCCGTATTGACGGACCTTGCTGTTGAGGTTCCTCTTCCTATGCAGTTGTTATGTGATAATCAATCAGCTCTGTTTATTGCCAATAATCCTGCTTTCCACGAACGAACTAAACATATAGAGGTGGATTGCCATTACCCTAGAGACATGATTCAGAAAGGTCTCATATCCACCACTCATGTTTCTACTGGAGATCAGACAACTGATATCTTCACCAATGCACTTACTAGAGGTCCTTTCCAGAAGTGTTGTACCAAGTTGAGCATGATAGATATCTATGCTCCAGCTTGAGGGGGAGTGTTGAGATTGTTGAGATAATTATGGTAGTTGTTGAGATAATTATGTTAGTTTTCTATTTTTGGTATGTCTCTCTTATGTAATTAACCCAGTGCTTTTCTCCTATATAAGAGAGCCCTAGGGTCTCTTCTATGGTAGGAAAAACGTTTCTCCCAACAAGTTTAGTTTATACGGTTAGATAAACAAACAAGCCATGATTAATAATTTAATTTATATTTTCTCCACCATTTGTGTGGCATTTCTTGAAGTTACCCTCTAAATTCTCATATCTTTTCACTGATAGATTCTATCCCTTTATAGCGAAATGCCAAATTTGTGTGGTCTTAGAATTTTTGTATGACGAAAAAAATATATGAAATGAAATAAGGTTGTAAAATGCAACGAGAGATTGGGCAATGTGCGAGAGAGGGAGAGAAGGCAACAAAAGGGAGATGACGAGAAAGAAGTGGAAGGACAGGGTCGTGGTGAGAGAGGGGAGGGTGCATGTGATCAAGAGGAGGATGTGGAGTTTGGGGGGGGGTATAGCTGATCTGCTAGGGAGGATGGAGCATTGGGTCGAGTCGGCCCAGATCCAACCCCGATCTGACCCATAAAAGCCCGGGCATGGCCATGATTTGATAAACATATGGGCCGACCCATGCCTAACCCGATCCGGCCCATAAAAGCCCGGGCCTAGCTTGGATCCGATATACATTTGATCCGGTCGGGACCCAACCCCGATCCGATAAACATATGGGCCAGTTTAGTTTATGCGATTAAATAAACAAACAAGCCATGCCTAATGATTTACTTTATATTTTCTCCACCATTTGTGTGGCATTTCTTGCAAGTTGCAAGTTACCCTCCACATTCTCATACCTTTTTCCAGATAGATTTTATCCCTTTATCGCGAAATGCCATATTTGTGTGGTCTTAGAAATTTTGTACGAGGAGAAAATGTATAAATGGAATATGGTTGCAAATGGAAACGAGAAATTTGGCAATGTGCGAGAGAGGGAGAGAAGGCAACAAGAGGGAGAAGGCGAGAAAGAAGGGGAAGGAGAGGGCCGTGGTGAGAGGGGAGGTTACATGTGACCAAGAGGAGGATGTGGAGGTGGGCGGGTAGCTGATCTGCTAGGTAGGGTGGAACATTGAATCGGGCTGACCTGGACCCAACCCCGATCCGACCCATAAAAGCTCGGGCCCAGCCCGGATTCGATAATCATATGGCCCAACCAGAATGCTCGGGGACCCGAGTTGGCCCGACCCGACCCACCTCCCCTTGTTAGTTCTGCATATCAAACATGTATTCAAAGTGCCGTCCCACAGAAAATCAAAGTATCTATGCCAAGTAAAATATTATCTTACTTTCAGTAATATATATCAAGTCCAGTGCCATAGTGATTGTAATCATAGTAAAAAATAATAAACAAACCACATATACTTGCACAAATATTGTTACCAATCATACCTTACAACATTAAGCAAAAAGAAGATTATAAATACAAACTTTACCATCTAAATGAGAGTTGTCTATAACTCCACATTATTGTGTGTTGACGCATATGCTTTATTTATATCATTTTGTTATTATATTTTCTTGCCATTCTCTTTATGTAATTTACCCATAGGCTACTCTCCTATATAAGAGAGCCTAGGGCTATGGAATAGAGTATCTCTTTCACGTTTCCCAACATGGTATCAGAGCGACGGTCCTAGACCGGAGTTCCTGAATCCCTAACCCTAACCCTACCCGCCGGCCCTCTCTCTCTCTCCTCCTCTCTCCGCAGATCGGCGCCGCCTCTCCTCTTCTCTCCGCAGATCATCTCCAGCGCTTCCTCAGGCGCACCAAGGCGTATCTGCGGCAGGATCTCCAGCGCCTTCTCCGATCCAGGCGCATCGGCGCGCACCAGGCGCATAAGCGCACATCAGCGCGCATAGGCGAACATCGACGCACATAAGCGCACCAGGCGCATCAGCGCGCATCAGCGCACATCAGCGCGCATCGCCGCACATCAGCGCACATAGGCGCACATCTGCGCACATCGGCGCACATCAGCGCACATAGGCGCACAATCCAGCAGGCGTTCTGTGCGTCATTGGCGCACATTCCAGGCGCACATCCAGCCGTGCATTGACGCACATCCAGTGCATCAAGTCCAGTAACTATCGTGCATATACACGGTTTTCAACCCTAAGCCGCAGATCATCAACATGGGTTTAGTTGCGTGAGGTCTACACGTGCAACTAAACCCACTTATGTCGTTGTAGACAAATCACAGTATCTGTCAATCGTCCCAGTCTTCTGTTCAATATGTCAGAGAGCAAGGCAGATCTTCCATCTATTGGCGCATTCCGTGGTCCAGCGCCTATTGTCAAGATGGACGGTACCAATTATGAACTGTGGGCAATGCAGTTCATGAGCATGATGAAGTCTACTGGTAAGAAGCATATTCTTACCGAACCAGAGCCTGCTGAGAAGACTGGAATATATGCCTCCTGGGAGGCTGATGATGCTTATGCCAAGGTGTGGCTATCTGGCACATTGGCTATTGAGATCGCCAATGACATTCTACATCAACCCACAGCCAAAGACATGTGGGATATCCTAGCAGCGACATATTCTCAGGCGAAGAATGAGACCAAGATCCTGCAACTACAACATGATATATTCACAATTAAGCAGAATGACCGCCCATTACATTCTCTCTACACATCTTTGAGAGGAATGTTTGAGAAGCTCCATAGCTTCATACCTCTTACCGCCACACCAGAACAACAGAAGACATACAGGAATGCGACGATGGTGGGTGTGTTTCTCGCTGCACTCGATCCAGAGTATGAGGCAGCACGTTCACAGATTTTGGCGGACTCGACTATTCCTCCCATGGAGGAAGCTTTTCACAGATTGAGCAGGATTACTGTACCTTCCGCAGCCACTAGTCAGAATCCCTCAGCCATGGCAGCCAACAGAGGCCGTGGGTCTCAATACCAGGGCCGTGGACGTTTTCCCTGTGGAAGGGGTGGCCGCACTAGGCCAACATGCTCATATTGTCACAGAGTCGGCCATACTGAAGACACATGCTACTCAAAGCATGGATTTCCTGCATCTGCACGAGCTGCTGAGCAGATAGAGCCCCCGTCTGCATCTACACTGGATCAACGATTTGATGATCTGGTTGCCCGTCTTAGGGGCATTATACCACCATCTGGCCCAGCACCGTCGACAGAGAATCATACTGATGCTGCTGCTTCTGCTTCTGCCTCTACGAGTACTTCAGGTAGTACACTTGCTCTTCACAGTAGTAGATCAGATACATTGCCGTGGATCATGGACTCGGGCGCTACACATCACCTATGTGGCGACCAGAGCCTACTTACAGGATATACTCAGATTCCTCCAGGACGGACAGTAGTGATTGCCAATGGCACTCATTCCCCTATCACGGGTCAGGGGGAGATTAGATTGACATCCTCGATGCAGCTCAAGAATGTTTTGCATGCACCGCACTTTTCCATGAATCTGTTGTCGATTAGTCAGATTACGAAGGATCTCCATTGTCGAGCTATTTTTGATTCATCTTCTTTGATTTTTCAGGACATCCGTACGGGCAACGTGATTGGTCATGGCTATGAGCAAGGAGGCCTTTATCGTCTGAACCAGACCTCGTTTGCCGGAATCACAGCCTCTCCCGCAGAACAAGTATCTCCTCTCCTGTGGCATCTGCGCTTCGGTCATTTACCGCTTCAGAAGTTGCGTCTAGTCCTACCCTATAGTCTGTCTCACACAACTGTCCAGTGTGAAGCGTGTCAGTTGGGAAAACATCACAGGTCTTCTTTTCCCAGTAGTCAAGGTCGGAGTAGTAACTCCAAGTTTGAGTTGTTTCATGTCGACGTCTGGGGTCCGAGTCGTGTTCCCGATCATCAGGGGCACAGGTTCTATATTGTATTTGTGGATGATTTTTCTAGAGCATCATGGGTATTTCTAATGAAAAATAAGTCTGAAGCTGGAGATATTATTATTCACTTTCTAAATGAGATTCAGAATGTCTTTTCCACAACGGTCAAAATTATGAGAACTGACAATGCCTTAGAGTTGTGCACCAACAATCTAGCCAAATACTACTCCTCAAAAGGGATTGTTCACCAAACATCCTGTGCTCATACGTCTCAACAAAATGGGGTTGCAGAAAGAAAACACCGTCATCTTCTTGATGTTACAAGGTCTCTTCTCATTCAGAGTCATGTCCCGTATACCTACTGGGGTGATGCAGTCCTTACTGCATGTTATCTTATAAATCGTATGCCCTCGTCTGTCTTGAATGAACAGGTTCCTTTCTCACTTATATATCCTGACAAGGAGCTGTTTATTCTTACCCCTCGTGTCTTTGGGTCTGTTGCATTTGTCCATCAGTTGTCGCCCGGTTCTGACAAGCTCTCTCCTAGGGCTGTCAAGTGCGTCTTTGTGGGGTACTCCAGAACTCAAAAGGGGTACAAGTGTTTTGACCCTGTACGTCGGCGGTATATGATCAGTGCAGATGTTACATTCTTTGAATCTATCATGTATTTTTCAGAATCCTGGAACATGCAGCCACCACCATTGTCTCCTGATACCGTATTCATGGCACCACCAACATCACAGCCGTCGCCTTCAGTACCACCACCACCAACACCACCACCGCCACCAATAATATCCCCCTTACCATTCCATTACACCCGACGGCCGAATCAAGCTCATGGCCCTGACCAGTCAACTAGCTCGCCTATGGTATGTAATGAAAATATTAATGTTGATGAATCTGACGACATTTCTCAGCAGGATGCAGTACAGGAGCAGGGTACTACTACAGAGGATCTAGATGTCCCAATCGCTCTACGAAAGCAGAAGAGAAGCTGTGCCAAGTATCCAGTATCAGCTGCGGTTTCGTTTGAGAGGCTATCTGGACCATTCAGGACGTTTGCATTGGCACTCTCAGCTACAGATATTCCACGGAACCATCATGAGGCTTTGCAGGACTCTAGATGGCGGCTAGCAATGGAGGAAGAGATGGCGGCTCTTCAGTCTCGAGGTACATGGAGCCTGGTTATCATACCTCCAGATGTCACCCCAGTGAGTTGCAGATGGGTGTTTACAGTGAAACATAATGCAGATGGCTCTATTGACAGGTACAAGGCACGCTTAGTTGCAAGAGGCTTCACACAGACATATGGGGTGGATTACCTTGACACGTTCTCCCCTGTAGCTCGTCATTCCACTCTGCGGATACTCTTATCAGTTGCAGTTACTAGAGACTGGCCGCTCTATCAACTGGATGTGAAGAATGCTTTTCTGTATGGTGATCTGCAGGAGGAAGTCTATATGCAACAGCCACCAGGTTTTGCTGTTGAGGGGGAGTGTTCCAAAGTTTGCAGATTACATAAGGCCATCTACGGCCTTAAGCAGAGCCCCAGAGCATGGTTCCAGAAGTTGTCAGACCTCTTTGAGAAACAAGGATATAAACGCTCAAATGCTGATCATTCCTTGTTCGTGCAGAAGACGGCGAGAGGTATTACTGTAATCATGGTTTATGTTGATGATATCTTGATTACAGGTGATGATGACCAAGGCATTAAGCAGGCAAAGGAAAAGCTGGGGACTGAGTTTGTCACCAAGGACTTGGGAGTCCTTAGATATTTTCTGGGGCTGGAATTTGCTAGAAATCCATATGGGTTAGTCATGACACAGAGGAAGTATGTCACAGATCTACTGAATGAGACAGGTATGCTAGGATGTCGGCCTGCTACGACACCAATGGATCCTAGCATGAAGTTGTATGATGATGACACAGAAGAGGTCGACAAGCGAAGGTACAGAGAACTGGTAGGCAAACTACTATATGTCACAATCACTAGACCTGATATATCGTTTGCAGTGAGTCGTGTGAGCCAGTTCATGGAGCAACCACGTCAGGTCCATATGGATGCAATACACATGATTTTGAGATATTTAAAATCATCTCCAGGTGCAGGCTTGCTATTTAAGAAAGGAAAGGAGATTTCTGTCACAGCATGTGCGGATGCAGACTACGCAGGATGCCCCAAGGACAGGAAGTCAACATCAGGGTTTGCAGTCTATGTTGGAGATGCTATAGTTTCGTGGAAGAGCAAGAAGCAGACAGTAGTAGCCAGATCCAGTGCTGAATCAGAATATAGGGCTATGGCCCAGGCCAGCACAGAAATGATGTGGGTGAAATCCTTACTTGCAGATCTATGCCTTGACATACCTCTTCCTATGATGTTGGAATGTGACAATCAGGCCGCCTTATTCATTGCAAATAACCCAGCGTTTCATGAAAGGACCAAGCATATTGAGGTCGACTGTCATTACATACGTGACATGATTCAGAAGGGGTTTATTACTACATCTCACATCACATCAGAGAATCAGACTGCTGATATCTTCACCAAGGCACTACTTAGAGGCCCATTCCAGAAGTGCGCGTCCAAGCTGAGCATGATTGATATCTATGCTCCATCTTGAGGGGGAGTGTTGACGCATATGCTTTATTTATATCATTTTGTTATTATATTTTCTTGCCATTCTCTTTATGTAATTTACCCATAGGCTACTCTCCTATATAAGAGAGCCTAGGGCTATGGAATAGAGTATCTCTTTCACGTTTCCCAACATTGTGTATCCCCTTTCATTCATTGCATCCATAACTCAACCATGGCCAGTCCCAAGCCTGAGTAAATTAACGAAGATTGCGCGTTAGGTTGCCGACAACTGGCGCAAGAGAGACAAATTCCTAATTAACGTTCTTTTTAAAAACACTATTTAGGAATTTGTCTCAAAACAATTCAGATCTTTTCAACATGGATTTCAACAATTATTTAGATTTCATTGGGGCATTCCCCACTAGCAATGCGTTGCATCGCCCGAATGCAATGAGAAGTTTTTTTTTGAAGTCAAAACGGGGGAAACATGCAAAGGTATTCGCCCCAATTATATTAAAAGAACGAAATACTTACAGGAGCTAAGACTCGAATTGAGTTTTGGCATGCGAAATTACATTTTCAATATAGAAGCGCTGCGTGTTAAAGATTACACCATTTCTAGCTAGCCACAACGACCAAACAACCGTTACAAGGAAGGAAGATCCTCCTTTGGTCTATGTCTCGCCATAAAAAGAAAGTCCTGGAAGCCCTCAAATGTGTTAAAAGTTCATCCACACAATGTGCAGTTCTTCCCAGATTCCTGAAGTCCTCGCACACTGAAAAAAAGATGCTCCAGGCTCTCCATGTCGTCATCACATATTGGACACCGATCAGACATCCCATCTAGAAATCTCGCACAATGATCTCTTGTGAGGATGCGCTTTCTTCTGAAAAGACGCATGGAAATGCTGATTTTGCTCGGGAGTTTCAAACTCCAAATCAGATTACAATCTCGGATAATGTTACCCTCCACAACATGTGGATGTCTGACCACTGCTCTGTACGCTTTCTTTACTGAGAAGGTATTGCCTTTCCACATCCAGTGGTTCCTCTCCTCTGTTAGTCCTTCGACCCCATTCAAGTGAACTAAGAGCAAGAAAAATTCTTCCAAGCGTTGATCTGTAGTCCGCAACTTGTACCTCACAGTCAACTACTAACACAAAAAGCCGAGGGTAGCGCCCAACAAGCACTCCATTGCCCGTCCAGTCATCTGTCCAAAATGCAAAAGATTGCCCATTACCAAGAACATGTCTGAACAATTTAGTGAACCGTGAATTGATCCCCTTCCAAAAAGCCGAAGAGAAAAAAGACGTGGTCCCCGCAAAGTTTCTATTGGCCGGGATGTTGTAAATACGACAGATAAGTCAGCAGCAAAGGTCTTCACTCCTCCCCCAAAGTCTGCCAACCCACTTCAGCATAAGTGCCTCATTCAAAGACTCCAGGCGTTGTACACTAGTCCACAAGATGGATTCCTGAGCCATCCTAGCCTAACCCCCCCCCCCCCCCCCCCCAAACTTTTCATAATCAACTCTACTCGCCGACAGATGCCAACCGGAGGGAGCCTTGCAGACAAGAACACCGGGATAGCAGAAAGAACCGCCTTCAAATGCACCAAACGACCTCCACGTGATAGAAAGAAGCCCTCCACCCCGACAATTTTCGTTCCAGCTTTTCAATCAATGGAAGCCAATCAACCATCTTAAACCTATCCCCTGTTTGTGGTAAACTGAGGTAATGAATGGGCAATGATCCTATCTCTGTCTGGAGTTGCACACTATAGTCCTGAGCCTCCAGATCCTCCATTCCAAAAGGAATAACTGTAGACTTACCACGATTTAGAGCAAGACCATAAAGCTTCCCAAAAATCTCGAGTATTGTAGCCATCCTATTCGCTTCTTCTCTGCCTCCCTCAATGAATTGAAGACGATAGTATCATCGACGTGTTGAAGCAATGGCACATGGATATCCCCTGCAGAATAACCACTTGTAACCCCCTGTCGTTCCACCATGTCCACCATACAAGGTAACACATCTACTGCGAGGTTACAGAGCATAGGTGCAAGTGGGCACCCTTGCTTCATACCCCTTTGGGGTTGGTAGAATCCACCCTCAGGATGATCGTTGGGATCGTGTAGGAAGTTGTGGTGACACATCGTTTCATCCAAGTGATATAGATGTTCGGAAAGCCCCGTTTTGACAATGGTGCCCAAAGGAAACGCCAACCAAGGGTGTCATACGCCTTAGAGAAGTCCACTTTCCACAAAAGACCCTTGACCTTGCGTCTTATCCAATTCACTATAATCTTTGTAGCTATAGTTAGGCTGTCACCAATCTGTCTCCTAGAAATAGAAGCGGAATTAAAAGGGAAACAATATAGTCTAAAACTCTGCTCAGTCTATATGCTAGAACCTTGGCCATAGTCAAATACAACACATTGGAAATAGCAATCGGTGATAATCTCCAACATGTGTGGCCACGTTCTTCTTGGGGAGCAAGAAGATAAGAGCCCTGTTGATTCTCTCCAACCTTGCATTATCACTCGCAAACTCAACCATTACCTCAACCACCTCCTTCCCAATGACTGACCAGAACTCCTTGGAAAAAGATAGAGAAACCATCTGGTCCTAGCACGCCATCCTCATTCAAACTCCAAACAATGGCTTTTACCTCCTTTGTGAAATTCAAAGTCAAACTGGCCGCATGTACCGTAGAAAGTTGGCTCGCCCCCAAGCTGGTCCATCTCCACTGCCTGCCATCCATCCGCCTAGAGAACTCCTTGAAGTGTTTTGCAATAGCTCGTCCCATCTCATGATCTCCCTCCACTCTTGTGTCATTCACCCTTAGAGATCTAATCAAATTGTGACGGCGTCTTCCGCTTTCCACTCTATGGAAACAAGCTGTGTTAGCATCTCCCTCCTTAAGCCAAGACTGGTGAGAATGCTGTTTCCACTCAGTTATTCTCTTCTTATCTTCGCATGCAACAACACCTTATGGAGCTGTTCTTTCTCCAAGCTCTTCCATCGTAAGATCTCTGACATCCTTCAGATCATCAAGTCTGCAAATTTCAATCTCTGCCTCAGTTCAACACGATCTTCTTTCTTCTCTAACTTCCTTCTTGAATTGGAATAGTTTGGTTCTAAGGGTGGACAGTTTTTGGGTCACATACGCCACTGCAGAACCAAAACACGATGAGGAAGACCAGTGGTTCGACACTATGTCTCTAAAACTCTCCTTCAACCACGCTCGCTCGAACTTGAAAATGCCCCTAGGGATCGAATCTCCCCCAGACTCCCCATACCAGGGGTGTATGATTTGACCTGATACGAGGTCTGGACGAGGATGTAGACAAGGGGAACTGCTCTAAAATCTCCGGAGATGCCAGAAAATGATCGAGACGAGAACGTGAGCCAGAGCTCCTTCAGGTAAACTTAGTATCAGACGCATCTAACACCTCCAGGTTCAGTTTATTGAGCAACTCAGAAAAATCCATCGATCCATTGTCTCGGCCCCACATAACCCATGTCGGTCAGAGGAGAGCGGGGTGGCGTTGAAGTCCCCTCCCACCAACCAAGCAATACTGGAAATTGAACCCCTCGCCTGGCGCAATTCAGACCACAACTCAGTTCTTTGTGATGGATTAACCAGACCGTAAACACACGAAACGACAACATACGACCCGGAACTTGTGTTCTCCAGCAGGACCATCAATACATATCTTTCCTTCAATTCAGACACGAAGGAGAAAAGCGAGCCCTTCCATGCTACAATCGATCCACTTGCACTACCAGAAGCATCAATAGTTCTAAAATCAGATAAAGTGTTAGCACCCATCGACTTCCAAACATCACCTGAGCAAGAGGATACTTGTCTCCTATAGCATCACCACATCACAAAACCAATCTTTTAGCAGAGCACCAACTATGCTCATCTTCTCCGGGTCACCAAGACCCCTAATATTCCAGGTCAGCACCTTCATTATCATTATGCTTTTTGACCCGAAATTGGCACCACACCGGCTTTTCTTGCAACCTCGGACTTCTCCTTGGAACACGTCACAATGGTGGACTTATTCACTGCTGTATGCTTTCGAGGTCGATATCTTTTAACCTTGCCCCAACCCTCTCACATCATTCGAATAAGAGGAAGAAGCCTCTGATTGGACAGCGCCCACGACACTTTCAAGCCCCAAGATTGCTTGTTCCAGGGGGGAACCAAAGGGGCAATATACGTTGTTCTCCAACCTCGACTTGTTCCAAATGTAACATCCGGATCCGAATAATCTGAACCCGACCCGATTAAGCGTATGCATAATCAATTAATGTTCGATTAATATTGAATAAATCCAGATCGATCCATTGATCGCAAATCAAAACTCGTTCACCTGCAATCGATCAAAAGTCGATCGCATCGTAATGTGTGCCAGGGAAAAGTCGTGACGTAAATTGGAAACCACAAAACAAACCAAGACCATCAAAAATCCGTTTCGACGAAATAAGACCAACGAAATCGATCGTTCATCGATCGGATGTCGTTTGGAATTTTAAAATCACAAAATTTAGATACAAACCAAAAACCGTATCTCGAGAATTTCGAAAATTCAAACTTGATCCAAAGTATATGAATATTATACTCATTTTGGTCGTCATTCAGAGACGATCGGAAGGAGCTATTGTACATCGAAATCCGAAACTCAAGGCGCATATGCGGATGACTTTAGTATGTCAAAAAAATGAATTAAAAAAAATAAATAAAAGAAATTCTGCTATAGAAGTACATACAGTACAACAGCTCCCCAAATTCCTCTATTTGGCCTTGTTTCTCCCAAACACTTGGCTCCAAATTTTTCCACCACATGTCAACAAGCAATACCCTTTTCTTGTTTATATACACCAAATGTTTACCATTAATTCCCAATTCCTTTTCTTTTTTTTTCCAACGAGAAAAGGTCCAAGCCACTTTCCCTCTTTCCATAGCTGCTGAGAGCAACTATACCACAACTATTGAAGCCCTTCTTCTTCCCCTGGAGCTTCAGCTAAGAGGTGAAGCCGTGCAACCCACCCTTCCTGCAACCAAAGCCTAATGCCAGAGCAAACTCAGAGCAGCAGCATCCCCTGCATGCTAGCTTTCTCCATCTTTAAGGGACAAAGAAGTACAATCCTCAACCATCCCTTATGCAGCCAAGCATGGGTTTCCCCTTAATTTTATTTGCATTAATGGTTCTGTAGCTGCTGTCCTAATATCTACAAATTTGGATTTCATACTTACTTTCCCATTGTTAAAACTGCTTTGGTTTACTGTTCAAAAGATGGTATTTACTGTCCTTGAATATCACATTGAATGTTATGTTGATAAATAGCTTGCAATATTACAGTAAACTAAGTAACACATAACATATTTGTGAAGATATTTATATTTTCATATTCTATTTGTATCTCTTTCTTATTATCGCTTTCTGTTGTCTGCTTTATGTAATTTACCCATAGGACTTTCTACTATATAAGAGAGCCTAGGGTTCTCAGAAATACAAGCACTCTTATTTTCTCCAACATGGTATCAGAGCGGCGGTCCTAGACCGGAGCTCTCGATTCCCAAGAAACCCTAACCCCACCTCCAACCCTCTCCGGCGCCACACCTCCTCTCCGGCGCATCTCCAGCGCCGCTGCCTTGCGCCGCCGCACAAGCCTTCAGTGCACAACGCCTGCCCTCGTGTGAACCCCTCTCGATCCGGGTACCCGTTTACGACACAATTCGCGAAATTCCATTTATTGACATCGCATTATAAGCATAAATTATGGGGAAATTTTTCTCAATGAATATATTTGCAAGTGACATTCGACATTCACATTCACAACCACAAGATAAAAGAGAACAATGGCACCAGAAATTCTTTTCATTAATTTCCATATGATTTTACAACATGTACAATGTCTGACAGTACATATAACATCTCAAATATTTGACTGAAGAGAAGAAGCAATTTACAATATCAACTGAACTAAAAACTGTAAGAAAAACTACATACCGTCTAGTATAGATCTTGTCTTCTGGAACCCTGTATAGCTACTGAACAATAGACTCCTTTCCTGCCATGCGTGCAAGGAAGAAAAGGAGTCACAAACGTGAATACAAACCCGTAGTTTAAAATAAATAACAAGTAATTTAATGTGCAAAAGCGAGCAAGTAGAAAGGTGGAATAAGCACTATTTACATCTACTTGCATAAGTAAAAGGGTTTTCAACTGTTTGGCATTAAGTTCATTTGTTCTCCCCTTTTTCCCATTCATCCCATATATATATATATATAAAGTTTAGATAAAAGACCCTAACATATAATGATTTCATGTGTTTTAAGATCATGATTTTGGGTCTTGGAGATCATGTTGCGGAACTTAATGGCTACTTTCTTGTCATTGAGATCATGTCATGGGTTTCGATAATGGACTGATATGATGATGATGAATTTGATCCTTAATTCTATTTACTCCTTCTAAGTTAGTGGATAGTCCGTGGTCTTGGTCTGTGTGTAGCCTCACACTATGACTCTAAGGTATTAACTACCTTAGGGTTGGGGGGCCTCCGTAGGCATGCGGTGTTGTGTAATGCATCCTAACTAAGTTCCCAACACGTCCACTAACTTATAGGGATTTCAAACCAGATTAAAGTCACCTCCAATCAACTCAATTTTAATTGTAATTTCCTCCAATCCTTCACTCTAACTCTCTCAGATGCAACTCTTGATGATTTAGATGTAGATATAGATGTAGATATGGATGATCTAGATGTAGAATCGCCAAGTCTGTTTGGCGAAGGTAAACTCAAGCGGTGAAGAAGCCTGCAAATGGCTCTTCCGTCTCGCCCTCTAATTGGAAGCGCGGTCCAATTAGAGGGCGAGACGGAAGAGCCATTTGCAGGCTTCTTCACCGCTTGAGTTACTTCGCCAAACAGACTTGGCGATTCTATATCTAGATCATCCGTATCTACATCTACAACATCTGGAGCTATATCTGAAACGTTGAAGTTAAGAATTGGAGAAGTTATGATCAAAAGACCATTCTCTCTACCCAAGAATTTAAATAAGTTAATAGATATCTAAAAACTCAACTTTTCCATTTTTCACTCACCAACATGATCTTTGGAGAAATTGACATATATGCATTCACACTCATACACTTATGATTACGCAACTGCTTTATAAATATGTTACATATGGGAAATGCCGGGTTCTGGGGGAAATCATTTGAAACGCATTACAAACAAACCCTTTTTACTTACGCAAGTAGATGTAGATTTTACTTATACCACCTTTCTACTTGCTTGCTTTTGTACATATTAAATGTCCAGTTATTTTTATAAGTTTTTAGGAGGTACCAGCAATGGCTGACGCCTCTTCTTTCCTATTGTGTGTGTGGCAAGCAAACAGCCTGCAGTTCAGTAGCCGCTCAGTAGCTATACATGGTTCCAGGAGATAGAGTTTATACCCGACGGTATGAATTACTTTGTCTTAGTTTTGTTCAGATAATGATGTAAATGTTATCTCTTTTGTATCACACCTTGGGATATATGTTGTAATGAAAGATCCTTGTACATGTTGTAACTTGATATGAATATTAATGAAAAGAAAATTTTGGTGCCATTGTCTCTTTTACTTTGTGGTAATGTGTTGTGAATGTGAATGTCATGTGGATAATTAGCCGCGCGAAAAATTTTCCCTGTTTTTCTACAACTCTGCGATCAATGTGAATGAAATATTGCGAATTTTGTCGTAAACGGGTACCCGGATCTTGAGGGGTTCACAAGTTTGGTATCAGAGCAGTGGTACCCCAATACGCACATTTGCAATATTTCAATTCCGATCGCATTAAGTTCTCGGATAACGACAGTCTTCCGATTTGTCGTGAGTCTGAGAAGGGAAATTGACATTCTAATTCAATCACCACAGATGTCACCAATTTCATTAATTTTCATACTATATCCCAAGAAGAGAAAAAAAGCATTTATGATAAGTATCTGTAAATGGCACAGATTCCGCTCGACCATCTGGGTCGCAGCGAGTAGATGGACTACCTGTAGGACCAGCCCGGAGCACAGACACGACTACTCCACCTACCGTCCATCTCATGACGGCACACGCCAGGACCAACGACACATACTTTCCTTGCTTCGAGGCTACTTGCTTCTTTAGATAGAGTTGCAGAGACTCTCTCTTCCCCATATCACATCCGAGTACATTTCAGTGTTGCGGGCTCAACGACTTGTTGATCAGGGTTGTGATACATATCTTGCATTTATCCGGGAGGTATCTGACCAAGAGCCGATAATACAGGACATTCGAATAGTATCGGAATACCCTGACGTATTTCCTGATGAGCTACCAGGATTACCTCCTGAGAGAGAGATCGAATTCGAGATCACATTACTACCAGATACACAGCCGATCTCTATGGCACCATATCGCATGACACCAGCCGAGTTGAGGGAGCTGAAGGTGCAGTTACAAGAGTTACTTGACTTGGGATTCATGAGGCCGAGCACTTCACCTTGGGGAGCTCTGGTTCTATTTGTCAGGAAGAAGGATGGATCCATGAGGTTATGCATTGACTACAGGCAGCTGAACAAGAGAACGGTGAAGAACCGTTATCCCTTGCCACGTATCGATGATTTGTTTGACTAGCTCCAGGGATCTTCGGTTTTCTCGAAGATCGATCTTCGCTCAGGCTACCATCAGCTGAGGATTCGCGAGTCGGATATTCCGAAGACAGCCTTCAGGACTCGCTATGGACACTACGAGTTTGTGGTGATGCCGTTTGGGCTCACCAATGTACCTGCGTCTTTCATGGACATGATGAACCGTATCTTCCGTCCATACTTGGACAAGTTTGAAGTGGTGTTCATCGATGATGTGCTCATCTATTCACGGAATGAATGGGATCATGCGAATGATCTACGGATTGTTTTGGACACATTGCGAGAGCACAAGCTATATGCCAAGTTGAGCAAGTGTGAGTTCTGGTTATCCCAGGTCTCATTTTTGGGACACATCATTTCTGGAGCAGGTATCGCGGTTGATCCTGCGAAGATAGATGCAGTTATGTCTTGGGAGCAGCCCAAGACAGTCACTCAGATTCGGAGTTTCCTCGGATTAGCGGGCTATTACAGACGCTTCGTCAGCGGATTTTCACGCATCGTCCGTCCATTGATACAATTGACGCAGAAGGGAGTTCCATTTATTTGGGACGATTCATGTGAGCAGGCCTTCCAGACACTGAAGGAGAAGTTTACTACAGCGCCTATTCTTGCTCTTCCTTCAGGTACTCAGGACTATGCAGTCTACACAGATGCATCTGGGGAAGGTCTGGGAGCAGTGTTGATGCAGAGAGGACAGGTGATTGCTTACGCATCACGGCAGTTGAGACCGCACGAGCGGAACTACCCCACACATGACTTGGAGTTGGCGGCAGTTGTCTTCGCCTTGAAGATCTGGCGCCACTATCTATATGGGGTGAACTTCGAGATTTTCACAGATCACAAGAGCCTAAAGTACATCTTTGATCAGAAGGAGTTGAACATGAGACAACGCAGATGGCTCGAGCTGCTGAAGGATTATGATTGCACGATCTCTTACCATCCCGGTAAGGGAAACGTGGTGGCTGATGCACTTAGCAGGAGAGCGCATGCTGATGGTACGGCGAACTGGCTATACACGTGGGATACGCTTGCAGCTTTGACCGATTGGCATCCTCAGGAGAGCGCATCCATTTCTACCGCCGTGCCTCCACGATACAGCAGTCTTTGGGATCGTATCGTCGAAGGCCAGAAGACCGATCCTTGGATTCATGATAGATACATGCGCGCCGTCAAGGATAAATTTGATAATTTTGTCATGACAGAGTCTATTTTATGGAAGGCAGGACGGGTCGTGGTACCCAATGACGAGCAGCTTCGCAGAGACATTCTCGATGAGGCGCACAGTTCTCGGTTATCTATCCATCCAGGCAGTATGAAGATGTACCGTGATCTGCGTCGACATTTCTGGTGGGATGGAATGAAGCGCGATGTGGCGCTACATGTTAGCAGATGCATGACCTGTCAGATGGTCAAGGCTGAGCACAGGAGACCACCAGGATTACTGTAGTCTCTCCCCATTCCTGAATGGAAGTGGGAGAGCATTTCTATGGATTTTGTCACAGTTCTGCCGAAGACGCCAGGAGGCCATGATTCCATTTGGGTCATTGTTGATAGGTTGACCAAGTCAGCCCATTTCATACCTGTCAACACGACTTACACTCCATCCAGGTTGGCCAAGCTCTATGTGCAGAACATTATCAGGCTGTATGGTATACCACGAGAGGTGGTGTCTGACAGGGATTCGAGATTTACATCTCATTATTGGCATCAGTTCATGTCAGCACTACAGATAGAGCTGAAGATGAGTTCTGCATACCATCCGCAGACAGACGGGCAGAGTGAGCGCACCATTCAGACGCTTGAGGATCTACTTCGTGCATGCACTTTGGAGTGGAAAGGGTCCTGGAAGGACCATCTGCCGTTAGTGGAGTTAACTTACAACAACAGCTATCACTCCAGTATCGGCATGGCACCATTCGGAGCCCTATACGGGCGGAGATGCCTCACACCTCTCAGTTGGCGTGAGGTAGTCGATCATGCTCTTTACTCCGTAGATCTCTTGGAGGAGACCGCGAGAGCTGTTGATCTTGTGAGACGGAGGCTTCTAACGGCACAGAGCCGCCAGAAGAGTTATGCAGACCGTCGGAGGAGAGACTTAGAGTTTCAGGTAATCTAATTATTTTCTCCTCATCCACTCAATTATGATATATATGTGTTCAACTTAATCTCATACTAATTACATTTCTATAAATTATAGGTTGGAGATTGGGTATTTCTCCGTGTATCTCCCATGAAGGGAGTACAGAGATTTGGTGTTCGTGTCAAGTTGGCGCCGCGATATGTTGGTCCGTTTGAGATTCTTGCTAGGGTGGGGAAAGTGGCTTATCGAATAGCCCTTCCTCCACATCTTTCAGCTATCCATGATGTCTTCCATGTATCCAACCTGAGGAAGTATCTGCACGATCCTCGACACATTATCAGTTATGAGAATCTTGATGTAGAGCCGGATCTGACTTATGAGGAGAAGCCAGTTCAGATACTTGACCGTGCTGTGAAGAAGCTTCGCAGCAAAGAGATTTCATTGGTCAAGGTTTTGTGGCACCGACACGGCGTCAAAGAGGCGACGTGGGAGACCAAAGCCGACATGCGGGCACGATACCCGCAACTTTTCTGATGTAATCATCAAAACAAGCATTTGTAAATAGATACATGATAAATATATGGTTTGTCTTCTCTTTGAGGTTTTTATGGGTTTAAAACCCTTTGAGGTTTTTATGGACATAGGAAGTTCCAACAAGACACCTATTAACCTTGACTCGAGTCTCGAGGACGAGACTCCCTTTGAGGTTTTTATAATTGTAACATCCGGGAATTCGCGTAAACCCGAACTCGTCCGATTTTGGGTCTAATGAACCCAAAAACGTTGTCGGTCAATACTAAACAACCTAAAACGACCAATTGATCATGAATCAAAAGTTGTTCGGACGAAATCGACCAAAAATCGGTCCCTTCGTAATGCGCGCCGCGAAAAGCCGCGACGCAAATTCAGAAACCGCAAAACGAACCGAGACCGTCATTAGATCCGATTCGACGATACAAAACCAATGGAATCGACCGTTCGCCAATCGGAGGTCGTTTGATATTTTATATCACAAAATTTAACCCTAAACAAAAACCGTATCCGGAAATTTCGGATATTCAAAACCCGACCGGAAGTATATCAATATTATACTCATTTCGATCGTCGTTGAAAGACGATCAAATCAAGATATCGCGGGTCAAAATCCGACAATCTATGTGCGAATACGATCAACTTTTGTATATCAAGTAAAAAGGTGTTTTTAAAAAAAAAATTATAAAAAAATGCTAACAGTAGACTCCAGCACAACCGTGAACTCTAATTCTACTATTTTTCCCCTTTTCCCTCCTCATTCCACTTGTACCTATTCTTTCTCCATTTGGCACCATGATAGGCCCTCTCCTTGGTTATATAAACAACCAATTAGCCCTCCATCTTTCCCCATTTTTTTGCCTAAATTCCCAGCAAACTATCGGCAACTCCAGCCAAGGGAGAGAAGCTGCTGTCCTTCTTCAAATTTCAGCCATTACTGGAACCTCCATCCCTTGCTTCCCAATTTGAAGATCTGATTTGAGGTACATCCTCTCTTCTCTCCTCCATTCTTTTTTTTTTCTCTCATCAAGGCTCTTTTTCCTATCAAAATGTTGCTGACCAGCAACATGGAAAGCCTTGTTTCTGTTTCAATACTCCATGCAACAACTGCTATATGCTCTAGGACCTCTTTCCAACAAACTGGATCTACTCCCTTGAAATTTCAGCAACTTTTCTACTGCAGTTGCTGCTACGAATCAGCCACCATTGCTGCTGAAGCTGATCTATTTTGGCTTCAAGAAGCTGTTGTTGCATGCCATATTCATCCCTAAGCTTTGAGATCTAACAAGGTACCTCCCTATACCTCCATTTGCTGCCATACATGCTTATTATACATGATTTTTGTACAACTCTTCCTCCTCCTTGCTGACATGCATGGATATTATACTTGTTCTTAGTACATCCAAGCCCCCTTTTGCTGCTACTAATGGAAATTTCATAACAATAGGGTCCAGGATGCTAATCGCCTAAATTTTAAAAAGGAAAAAAAAACAAAATATTTTGAGGGTAGCTTTGCATGTTGATCCTATTGATGTTAGATTATGAATGGATTATTTGGACTCTTGTTATAATTAAATCATAATTGAACAAAGCTCTGTTGATATTACACCATTAAACAAAATATTGGAGTCTACTACTTCGATTGAGAGTTTATTTTCCCTGGAACAAAATGAGAGTGTGCTATATATATAAATTGGAGTACAGTCCCATTGTCAACACTTAGAATCAACTAAGAATTAGTTGAATGGGTTGGATCTAGCCTCTAAATCATTATTCAACTGCCATCATTCATGATGACAGACACATGTCTGTTTGAAGATGTTAACCATTATAAATGCCAAACAATTAGAAGCACATGCAACAGACCATACGTGAACCATGCGTTGAGCAGGTTACATGTGATGTTCCAGATAAAAAAAAATATCTATAGTGATTGTATGGAACCTACATACTCTATGATTAATAAATCAAATAAAGCACGTAAATGTAAAGGTGTTGGATTAGTACTCAGAATTAGTAACACTTGGATTTGGGTAATAAATCCACTGCCACTATTAGGATGTCACTATCAGGAAGAATGTTACCACTTGTGTGATTAAAATGAGAATTTAAGATTTAAGACTATGTTATCATTTCAACCAAATTGGAGGAATTAAAATAGGTGAAATCCTTACTAATATTAATTGATAATAATTCCAGTATTTGGTCTCTGTAAATTGGATTGGATTGATTTATAAAAAAAAAATAATAATGAGATTTCATGAACTGTAGGACCTCATAATAACATATAAATTGTTCAGAATTTATTTTAGCAAACCAGAGGTATATAAATATTAGTTTAAATTATAGTTGGAAAATGAAAAACAGTACATTATAGAATGGAAGCTCTTAGGATGAAACCTATAATATAAATTGTAAGCTATGAGATTTCATGCAAGGAACTAAGTGGCTCATATGGAATATTAGATCATATGGATACCTGATCTGTTTTCTCACCAAGCAATTTCTCTTTTAACCATCACAAATGGTCAGTTTCTTAATTATACATTCAGACCATTTACAAGAATATAGTTCACGTAAATACACAATTCATCTCTGACAATGGATTTATGTTGACTCTTTTACGTTCAATGGAAAACAGTTCTGAGTAACAATCCAAACAATCATCTATAAAGTAAATAGTTGTTTGTATTATGTTTATATCGGAGGATGACTATGTAAATCTCTCTGTTAAGGTAAATTGGGGAAGTAGTTGTAATGCTCATAATCATCTCACATCTAACTAACATACTCATACAAAACTATTAGATCCATCAGTGATATCAAGAAGATTGTTGATCAAACGAATCAGATCATTAAAGTTGAACATAGAAGAGAATGAGAAAAGGAATGAATGTGATGATAAATGAGAAATGACAATTAATTATGCCGGTCATGGTAATCCTTGCACCTGACCGTGCGAGGGGGCGGTGACCCTCACCTGGGCGGAAGAAAGGAAGCCCAGTTTGGGCAGCGGCCGCCAAGTGCGCGGGTCTAGGATCCCAGTCCCATTTCGGTTTTTACGCGAGCTCGCAGTGTTTTTACGCCTCGTTGGGATCCAGACTTTAGATCAGTTCCGCTGACCCTGTTTTAGGATACCCAGGCGGGGGATCCTTGGTTTTCAGTTTTACGTACGAGCTCGTTCGCCTGTACTAGTCAGGCAGGTTTTTAGAGTGGCTTTTCTAGGGAGTCTCTCTCACCCGTCTCAGTGGCGTAGTTGGGGAGTAGACCTATCCCTCTATTGGACCGCGCTTCCAATTAGAGGGCGAGACGGAAGAGCCATTTGCAGGCTTCTTCACCGCTTGAGTTACTTCGCCAAACAGACTTGGCGATTCTATATCTAGATCATCCGTATCTACATCTACAACATCTGGAGCTATATCTGAAACGTTGAAGTTAAGAATTGGAGAAGTTATGATCAAAAGACCATTCTCTCTACCCAAGAATTTAAATAAGTTAATAGATATCTAAAAACTCAACTTTTCCATTTTTCACTCACCAACATGATCTCTGGAGAAATTGACATATATGCATTCACACTCATACACTTATGATTACACAACTGCTTTATAAATATGTTACATATGGGAAATACCGGGTTCTGGGGGAAATCATTTGAAACGCATTACAAACAAACCCTTTTTACTTACGCAAGTAGATGCAGATTTTACTTATACCACCTTTCTACTTGCTTGCTTTTGTACATATTAAATGTCCAGTTATTTTTATAAGTTTTTAGGAGGTACCAGCAATGGCTGACGCCTCTTCTTTCCTATTGTGTGTGTGGCAAGCAAACAGCCTGCAGTTCAGTAGCCGCTCAGTAGCTATACATGGTTCCAGGAGATAGAGTTTATACCCGACGGTATGAATTACTTTGTCTTAGTTTTGTTCAGATAATGATGTAAATGTTATCTCTTTTGTATCACACCTTGGGATATATGTTGTAATGAAAGATCCTTGTACATGTTGTAACTTGATATGAATATTAATGAAAAGAAAATTTTGGTGCCATCGTCTCTTTTACTTTGTGGTAATGTGTTGTGAATGTGAATGTCATGTGGATAATTAGCCACGCGAAAAATTTTCCCTGTTTTTCTACAACTCTGCGATCAATGTGAATGAAATATTGCGAATTTTGTCGTAAACGGGTACCCGGATCTTGAGGGGTTCACACCTCGCGCCGCCGCCTGCTCTCGTGTGCACCGTGCACAGCGCGCCCGCGCACAACGCGCCTGCACTCACGCGTATCCCGCACACGTTCACACATGCACCACGCGCTTGCTCTAGTGCGCTCCGCGTGCACCGCTACAGCATACAGCGCGCCTGCTCTAGCGTGCTCTAGCATGCTCCGCATACAACGCGCCTGCCCTTGCGTGCTCCGCGCGCATCGTGTGCTGTCCCGCGCTTGAGTTCCGCCTCGACCCCCTCAGTCAATTGATGGGTTTGCGTGCATGAGTCTCCACGTGCACCCAAACCCATATATGTTTTTGTAGACACACAAACTTTGATTTCTCGCACCAGTAGTAGTCTTCTTTCGGCAAGATGTCTGAGAACAAGGTTGATGTACCCGCCACTGGTGCATTCAGAGGTCCAACGCCTATTGTCAAAATGGACGGGACAAATTATGAACTCTGGGCCATGCAGTTCATGAGCCTGATGAAGTCGAATGGTAAGAAACATATTCTTACCGAAGATAAGCCGGTGGAGAAGACTGGGGTGCATGCCTCGTGGGAGGCAGATGATGCGTATGCCAAAGTTTGGCTATCTGGGACGTTGACGATAGAAATCGCCAACGATGTACTACATCAGCCCACGGCTAAGGCTATGTGGGATATTCTAGCGGCGACATATTCACAAGCGCGGAACGAGACCAAGATACTTCAGTTGCAACATGATATATTTACAGTCAAGCAGAATGGGCGCCCTCTTCACTCACTGTACACTTCCCTACGAGGGATGTTTGAGAAGCTCCAAAGCTTCATGGCATTGACAGCCACTCCAGAACAGCAGAAGACGTACAGGAACGCTACCATGGTAGGTGTATTCCTGGCTGCCCTTGATCCAGAGTATGATGCTGCCCGGTCTCAGATTCTAGCTGACACTACTATTCCTCCAATGGAGGAAGCTTTTCGCCGACTGAGTCGAATCATTGTTCCTAGCTCGACTGCCACCCATACACCTTCAGCGATGGCAGCCTCCAGGGGCAGAGGTGGCTCCTCTACCTTTCGTGGTCGGGGCCCCTGGGGTCGTGGGGGCCGGATTCGTCAACCATGCAGTTACACTTACTGTCATCGACCTGGCCACTCCGAAGACACATGCTACTCAAAGCATGGCTTTCCTGCATCAGCTCGGGTAGCAGAACAAGTTGAGTCTCCTGCACCTTCCTCATTGGACCAACAATTTGATGATCTTGTTGCCAGACTGTACAACTCCTGAAGCTCAGTCAGAAGTGGCCGTCTCTGCATCTGCCAGTTCACCTGCCACGACTAGTACGTCAGGTAGCTCTCATGCTCTCGCATCTTGTGATGGATCTATGATTACGAACTGGATTATGGACTCTGGAGCGACACATCATCTCTGTGGGGAGAAAGAACAACTCACGTCATATATACCAGTTTCTTCAGGACGAACGGTGGTGTTAGCCAATGGGACACATTCTCCGATCACAGGACAGGGGGAGATTAATTTAACACCTTCATTGAGATTGCAGAATGTGTTATATGCTCCTGATTTCTCTATGAATTTGCTATCCATTAGTCAGATTACAAAGGATTTAAACTGTCGAGCTATTTTTGACTCATCATCTCTTGTTTTTCAGGACATACCCTCGGGCAACGTGATTGGCTATGGCTGTGAGCAGAATGGTCTCTATCGTCTGATCCACACTTCTTATTTTGGTGCATCTCTCCACTCTACAGGATTAGACTCTCCATACATCTGGCATCTCCGGTTTGGTCACCTCCCTCTTCAGAAGATGCGTCGTGTTTTGCCCCAGATTTCTCCGAAGTCGTCCTTCCAATGTGAAGTGTGTTAGTTGGGAAAGCATCATCGGTCTACTTTCCCGAGTCGTCAGAGTCGGAGCAGTGGATCCTTGTTCGAGTTAGTCCATATTGATATTTGGGGTCCAAGTCGTGTTCCTGACCACCAGGGACACATGTTCTATCTGGTTGCAGTAGATGATTTTTCTCGCTTGTCTTGGGTTTTTTTATTGAAGAATAAATCTGAATAAGGAGATGTGATTCAAATGTTTATCAATGAAGTTAAAAATGTTTACTCTTCTTCTGTGAAAACTGTGCTTTCTGACAATGCATTAGAGTTTTGTACTAGAACTCTGTCCTTGTTCTTTTCCTCTCGTGGCATAATTCATCAAACCTCATGTGCTTACACGTCACAACAAAATGGTGTTGCAGAGCGGAAACATCGACATCTATTGGATATCACTAGAACCCTACTTATTCAGAGTCATGCTCCACGCTCGTTCTGGGGTGATGCTGTTCTCACAGCTTGCTACTTGGTAAATCGCATGCCCTCGTCTGTCTTGGGTGAGAAATCTCCTCTCTCTGGCCTTCCATGAGAAGGAGTTGTTCTCACTTCCACCCTGTGTTTTTGGTTGTGTTGGCTTTGTCCATCAGTTGGGACCAGGTCTTGATAAGCTCTCTCCCCGGGCTACCAAATGTGTGTTTGTAGGATACTCCAGGACATAAAAGGGGTATCGTTGCTTCAATCCACTGCGTCGAAAATATTTTGTTAGCGCGGATGTCACATTCTTCGAATCTGTGATGTTTTTCTCCCCTACATGTGACAGACAGACTACTTCACCTTCTGATACGGAGGTTTTCATGACGCTACCTCCCATGATTTAGTTACCGTCGGTGCCATCTCCACCACCCTCCCCTCCACCTTTACCACCTCCAGTGACCATTGTTCCCTCGCTACCAAAGCATTATACTCGTCGGTCCTTATCTGCTCAAGGTCATGGCCAGTCATCCGGCAGCCCTCAGGTTGATTCTGATAACTTGATTACTAACGATGAGTCTGAGGATCTCTTGATACAAGGAACACATCAGGAGGCGGATGATGGAGATTTAGACGTGCATATAGCTATTAGAAAGCAGAGACGTACTTGTGCTTCCTACCCCCTTACTTCCCAGGTCTCCTTTCATCGTCTCACAGGCGACTTCCAGAGATTTGCAGCAGTCCTATCTGCAGTAGAAATTCCACACAATTATCAGGAGGCACTACAAGATAACAGATGGCGTCTTGCTATGGAAGAAGAAATGGCCGCACTGCAGTCCCGTGGCACTTGGACACTAGTTTCTCCTCCTTCAGGAGCATCTATTATTAGCTGCAAATGGGTCTTTACTGTTAAATATCACGCAAATGGCAGCCTTGATCGGTACAAGGCAAGGCTCGTGGCACGTGGTTTTACTCAGACCTATGGGGTTGATTACTTGGATACGTTTTCTCCAGTTGCTCGACATTCTACTTTACGTGTCCTTTCAGTTGCTGTAGCACGTGATTGGCCGCTATTCCAGCTAGATGTGAAGAATGCATTTTTGTATGGAGATCTACAAGATGAGGTATATATGCAGCATCCTCCAGGTTTTGCTGCTGAGGGGAGTGTCAACAAGTTTGTAGACTCCGTAAGGCAATATATGGCCTTAAACAGAGTCCAAGAGCGTGGTTTCAAAAGCTTTCAGACCTGATTGAACGACAGGGATTCAAGCGGTCAAATGCAGACCATTCACTCTTTGTGCAGAAGACGTCTAGAGGTACTGTGGCTATCATGGTGTATGTTGATGATATTGTTGTTACAGGAGATGATGCACAGGGGATCAAGATGGCGAAAGATTTTCTGGGCAGTAAATTTGTCACTAAGGATCTGGGCACCCTAAGGTATTTCTTGGGGTTGGAATTTGCTAGGAATGTGCATGGTCTAGTGATAACCCAAAGGAAGTATGTTACTGATATGCTTGCAGAGACAGGCATGACTGGATGTCGGCCTTCCACGACTCCTATGGATCCTAGCATGAAGTTATACGATGATGATACAAATGAAGTTGATAAGAGGAGATACAGAGAGATGGTTGGAAAACTCATTTATGTTACAATTACCAGGACGGATATTGCATTTGCTGTGAGTCGAGTGAGTCAATTCATGGAGCAACCTCGACAGGTACATATGGATGCAATACACATGATATGAGATATTTAAAATCATCTCCAGGCTCGGGATTGCTATTCAAGAAAGGAGACACACTCTCTGTATCCGCATATGCTGACACAGATTATGCAGGTTGCCCTAAGAATAGGAAATCAACTTCGGGATTTGCAATATTTATTGGCACTTCTCTCGTTTCTTGGAAAAGTAAGAAACAAACTGTGGTAGCAAGATCAAGTGCCGAATCCGAATACATGGCTATGGCCCAAGCAAGTACAGAAATGATGTGGGTTCGAGCAGTGCTATGCGATTTACATGTAGAGGTTCCTCTACCTATGGAATTACACTTTGATAACCAGACTGCTCTATTCATTGCAAACAATCCAGCGTTCCATGAGAGAACAAAACATATTGAGGTAGATTGCCATTACACCAGAGACATGATTCAGAAGGGCCTGATTTCTCTTTCCCATGTCAGCTCTGGAGAGCAACTCTTTAATAAATTATATTGGGGTGAACACCATCGAGTGTCTCCCCCTTCTTTGAGCTTTCAAAAAAAAAAAAGCTCTGGAGAGCAAACCGCAGACATCTTCACCAAGCCACTACCCAGAGGATCATTTCAGAAGTGTTCATCCAAGCTGAGCATGATTGACATCTATGCTCCAGCTTGAGGGGGGGTGTGAAGATATTTATATTTTCATATTCTATTTGTATCTCTTTCTTATTATCGCTTTCTGTTGTCTGCTTTATGTAATTTACCCATAGGCCTCTCTACTATATAAGAGAGCCTAGGGTTCTCAGAAATACAAGCACTCTTATTTTCTCCAACAATATTAAAAAGAAAGCTTATTCAATCATTGTCTAATATGTATAGTTAAGGTACCATGCATGTTCAAGTGCCGTATAACTAATCAATTGGAGGTTACATGCAATTTCATTAATTATGCTGGGTAGTTATGAATGGTTTATCTCATAAAAAATAATATATTTGGATAACACTTTGATAATATTATCTTCTTATTGCTTGTTTATAAAAAAAACGTAATTGGACAACCTTTATATATTAATATATGTTGGCTTGGGCTAACAGTGACCTTGTATCCATCCATACCATTTCTAAGCTAAGAAAAATCCTCGAAATCTAAGAAGAGGTGTTTATCGGAACCAAGCCAAAACAAATTTTTAGGAGAAAAGCTATCATTTGCTGCTGTTAAGTGCAAGTTTATACTCTATTTTGCCGGAATTTCACCAAGCTCAAAAAAAGCCGAGGCGGTTCAGCGTGGTCCGTGGGAATCCTGACTTTCCTTGTGTCGGAAAATCGGATGAACAAGGTCACCCCCAAGGAAGACACACAGAAGCATACTTACTGACAATAAATGCTCATATGCAGCCATACCGCCCAATTCCGATAAGCCGCTTACCGAAGAGGTACGCACTGATGCAATGACTCCCCAGAGTAGCAAGACAGCATTATATATAGAGGGAGGGACTGATCTGGGCGGTTCGGCCCAGTGATTGACCGTGGGCTGATTGGCACATATCCTATTATTGACTTCTAAGATGAGGCATCCACATATATACATAAATCTTAATTCACTTATTTATCTCATGATTTAGTTGCATGATTGTTGGTCTAGATTATTTAAATCACTCGTATCAAAACCTCAATGTTCTCATCCAAGTCAGTAATATCCCGTTTCAACATAGGCTCTGGGAAAACACATGTTAAACATGGACATGAGTCTCACAATATCATAATAAGTAACTGCTTTGATGTGCTATCAATAGAGATTACAATTTTAATAAATCGGTTTCATAAACAATAGATTGGACCTGTAAGGAGGATATTTCCAGATGTTAAGATATTATGAAACGATAAACAATTATCATAATGAGATTATTAGGGGAAAAATGTTGGCATCAATAAAAGAGAAAATAACAATATTTATTTACATTAGCACTCCTCAACAAAGAAAATTAAACAGTGTCTCTACAGGTGTGCTCCACGCCAACAGTAGACATGCTGTAAGGAAATTACTAAACATCATTTAGATTATTTAAAACAAAGATGAAATTTCATCTCAACATATTTTCAACAAAAAAATAAAATCGGTTGCATTATCGAGAGAGGAGGAGAAGACAGCAAGATGCTTATGAGGTCATGAGTGAATAAGGTAAAGCAAAACCACAACTATAAAGACTTGAGCAGCGTACAACAAAATGAAAGAAAACAAAATAGCGTAAAAATTAACCTATATGGTGCCATTATCCAAGAAACATCCCATATATGATTGTATCATCTATGATAACTTGGGATCTCAAAAAAACTGATCATCTTCATGAAATCATCCTTGAGGTATACTCTACTATCTATGAATCACTATCAATAAGATCGTTGACCAAAAGACTTAGATCTTTATAGTCAACCACATAAAGGATTGAGAATGAAATGAGTAGTCAAACAACTGAAAATATTGGGAATCAGTGATGACTTATAAATTTGAGGGCCGGTCACGGTGCCCCTTACACCTGACCGTGCGAGCGCGTGGTGACCCTCAACTGGGCAAGAGATAGGAAGCCCAGTTAGGGCAGCGACCGCCAAGTGCGCAAGTCTAGGATCCCAGTCCTTTTATAGTTTTATGCGAGCTCGCGGTGTTTTACGCCTCGTTGAGATCCCGACTTTTGACCAGTTCCGCTGACCCTCTGTTTGAGGGTACCTAGGTTGGGTGTCCCTCGGTTTTAGTTTTTCTTACGTGCTCGTTAGCCCGTACCGATCGGGCCGGTTTCTTGAGTGACTTTTCTGGAGAGTCTCTCCCACCAATCTCAGTGGCGCTGTTTTGGAGTAGACCTATCCCCCTTTTGGACTACACTTCCACTTAGGGGGCGAGATCGAATGATTTCTTAGGAGACTTCCTTACCGTTTGAGTTTTGATTACTTTTCTGCCAATAGGCTTGGCGATGGCTACATCTGAGATCAATTACTGTTGAGTTGGTTAAGAGATGAGATTAATTACAATTGAGTTGGTGAGAATTAATATCAGTTACAATCATGGAAGGAAATATCGCGATATATCAGCGATATATCGCCGATATATCGATATCGAGACGAGACCGATATGGGTACCGATATGGCGAAATATCCTCCTTTTCAGGCATTTCCTTTACAAAAGTGCGTCGATATGGGCGATATTTCGGCGATATATCATCGAAATATCGTATCGACGATATCGAAATCGATATGGCCTTTCATGGTTCCAATGAGTTGATTACATTTAAGATTGGCACAGAATCATCATTTATCATCGATCATCAATCATCAACGACGAATCGAATCTTAGAACTATTACAAGGGTGATAGATAAGTTAGTGGATGTGTTGGGAACTTAATTAGGGTGCATTACACTCCACCGCATGCCTACGGAGGCACTCCAACCCTAAGGTACTCTTCATGCCTTAGAGTCATAGTGTGAGGTCCAAGGATTTAAATTTCGCAAAATTTCGGCGAAATTTTGTCGAAATTTCGATTTTGAGAGGTCATGGGTATCAAAACACTTATATATGTCGATTTCCCGGATTTCGATCGATATTTCGGTGTTATTTCGACATATCGACCCATTTCGGTTGAACTTCATGGGTTTAAGCACAAAATTTTCTGGATTTCGACTGAAATTTTGGTGATATTTTGACATATCGACCCATTTCGGTTGAAATTCATGGGTTTCAGCAAGACCCCTGTCTGGTACGGTATGGTGCGACAAGATGGTACATACATCGATTATTCAACTTGGGGAGCTTCCTCCCCTTTGGGTTTAAGCAATGGAGATGAAACAACTCCACAACTTCTATATATCTGATATAGTTTGTTCGTTTCATTCGTTTGTCATTTATCTTCATAAATGGATGCATCTTTATTGTAAGTCTGTAATTAATTTTGTATTTCATTCGAACTTTGTCTGTGACAATTATTTCCATGAACAAAACATTGTTTAATTAATCATTATCTACATTTTAGAATAAAAAAATGCTTTATTTTTATGATAAAAGACGTCTTCTAAGTGTTGTTAACTTAGTTATTTTGATTTCCATTTCCAAAATCTATCAGTCAACTCAACAATATGTCTGATATGACCGATATGGTGTGATATAAGGCGTACGCATGAGAGATGTGTGTGATATAAGTGTGCATTTGTAAGCTATTGTTGTTTTAAGATCTTGGATTGGATGATATCAATTTCCAATATGTATCCGCCAAGAATCAAGATTAACATCGATTTGGCTGATACGACCGATATGTGCGATATAACGGACATATATGATCAATATGTGTGATATAAGTGTGTATTTGTAAGTTATTTATTGTTGTAATATCTTAAAAGATCTTAATTTGCGAAAAATGGTCGAAAAATGGCTTTTTGAGGCATTTTCGACATTTCCATCGAAACTCTCGAAATTTCCCGAAATTTTACTGAAATTTCGGTTTTGGAGGGGACCGAAACGAATTCAAAATCGAGATTTCGAACCTTGGTGAGGTCGTACTTAGACCAAAACCACAGACTATCCATTAGACTTGAGAAGTTAGATAGAGTCAAGAATCGGATTGGAAACTCATATTTCTCATCATTAAGATCCATAAATTCTAAATGATGGGATGGTGGGTGATCATGGGACATACATACAGAGCAGTTTAAAAACCATTGTTCCACACATGTAGCTTGTTAATTCTAAATATCTATGCCTTTCTACTTCTTTCTTTTGGATACTCTAAATTTACTTATTACTATTTTTATATATTGGAATGTACACATCAACCATTGACATACTTTTGTTCCTTGCATGCTTGGCAGGCAAATCGCCTGCGTCGCAGTAGTCGGCTGATGATTCCGAGTACCCGCTGCTATTCCAGACGGTACATACTTTGTTGTTTCTGTAAGTTGATAATGTATAAATGCTTTTCTTTTCTTTTGTCACTTTTTGGGAATGCATGTACTTGATGTAATAATCTCTTTTGTTACATGTAACTATATGTAAAATAATGCAGTGGAAAGTTGGTGACATTTCTTGTTGGTTATGTAGTTGTTTATATTAATATGAATGCCATTGTAAAATGCAAAAAAATTCCCCTCAATTCATGTATCTAATGCGATCATTATTGAATGTTATATTGCGAATGCCATGTAAACGGGTACTTGGATCTGAGGAAATCACAGTTTGGTATCAGAGCTGTGGTACCCCGCTACACACATTCGCAGTTTTACTCATAGAAGGCTGTGTCGGCGATATATCGGTGATATATCGTCGATATATCGGTTTCGACAGGGTAGGGGTTTCGATATTACCCAATATATCTTTTTACAGGGATATCGACGATATTTCGCCGATATATCGACGATATATCGTCATATCGACTCATATCGGTCAAAAATGACCGGATTTAGTACAAAAAGTCCCGGTTATCGATCGATATCGTCGATATTTCGCCGATATCTCTATATGTCCATGCTATTATTCATGCAAGATTTATTCAACTATTTATCTAGCTACACCCTGTATTAAAACACATATCTAGCTACACCTAGTATTAAAACACACAATGGTTTTGTTTCGGGTCGGTGGTGCTGCCCCCGCACCCCCGTAAGGGGGGGCCAACTTGGGCCCCCTCTAGCCCCCCAGGCTCGCTGACCGGGCAGCGAGACCCCTGTACTAGTAGGGTATGGTGCGACAGGAGGGTGCATACAATGGTTCTTCAACTTGGTATATATTTACAAGTTATTTCATGTTGTAAGAACTTGAATGAAATCAATTTCCCATATCTATAAGTCAATTCTTCAAAACAAAAAATCTATATGTCAAGAATCAAAACATTAATATCGATATTTTCAAAATGATCGATATATGTGACATAAGCTCCATAGATTGATCGATATGTGTTATCTAAGAATATATTTGTAATTTATTTAGTGATCTAAGAACTTGGATGAACTCCATTTTCAATATATATAGATCAACAACTAACAATACCAGCGATATGTTCGATATGTGCAATATAAGGATCATAGTCTTCACAAATGATCTATATGTGTCATCTAAGTGTATATTTGTAAGTTATTTAATGTTATAAGAACTTGAATGGAATCCATTTCTAATATCTAAAGGTCAGGAATAAACATTAACAACGATATATTCGATATGATGACTGATATGTGCGATATATGGGCTATAAATGTCCGATATGTGTGGCATAAGTGTGTATTTGTAGGTTATTTGTTGTTTTAATATCTTGGATGATCTTAATTTCTGAAAAAAATGACAAAAAATGACATTTTTGAGCCATTTCCAACATTTCCACCGATATCCGGGCGGACCGAAATGATATCGATATCGATACGACCCTCCTTGGTTTTACTATTCCGATCGCATTAAGTTCTCGGATAGCGACAATCCATCGACTTGTCGCGAGTTCGAGAGGGAAATATGACATTCATTTTCAACAACCAAAGATGTCACCCATTGCATTTAATTTTCATCTTGTATTCCAAGAAGAGAAAAACACAGATGGAAATATCAGCAAATGCCAACTACTATGATTAATGATATTGGTTCACGTGCAAAAGCATGACGTTTAGAGCTGACCATGAGATGACTGAGAGATTGAAGCGCATCATGACCGCTCTCACTGACCTCCAGCAGCAGCAGACTGCCGTGCGAGGTCAACAGGACCAAATCCTAGCTCAGTAGACAGAGATCGCTGACATGGAGAGGTTCGAGGAGCCGTCAGACTTCAGGTCAACATGACCAGATCCTAGCTCAGTAGACAGAGATCGCTGACATGGAGACATATATGGAGATGAGGTTCGAGGAGCCGTCAGACTTCACTTACCATCCATCTCAGGATGGAACACGACGAGACCAGCCTATGTCAGTTGAGGTACAGTAGCCTCACTTTGATGATCTACATGAGATGCCAACACCTAGAGCCGAGGATGGAGACTACAACAGGGGAGCATGGCACTGTACTTTTTGCTGATGAGGGCGCACACGAGTACTCTGTTATCCACACGCATCGGCCAATTTTCAGATCCAATCAACGAGCCAATATGCCCATGTTCGAGGGCACCGGGAAGTCAGATGAGGCTGAGCAGTGACTAGAGAGGGTTATGAAGGTACTTCGGATTATACGTGCACCACGAGACTCGTGGTTATCTTTTATGGAGTATTCATTGATAGCTTTCTTAGAGAGATGGTGGGGGGCGACAGTTGCAGAGTTGGGATGCGAGCCCACATAGGACGACTTTGAGACGAGATTATGATCCCACTTCTTTTTTGGGAAGTGGAAGGACTCCCAACGTCGATTGTTTGCAGAGCTCAGATAGGGGAGATTGACAACTAGTGAGTACTTTGTCCGATACACCGAGCTGTCTCGCCACATACTAGCAGTCGTCGCATTTCCTAATGAGAACATGGAAAAGTTCACTAGAGGCTTGAGGGAGGAGGTGTTGGGGAAACTAGCAGGATTGCATATCACTTCTATCTTCGAGGCTACTGATGCAATCGAGAAGTTTGAGGACATCAGAGAGAGATGCATTGGGAGTTCGTCTGGAGTAGTACATATACCACAACGCTCTTTTGGACCAGTTCGGTGCAAGTTTCAACAGTAGAGGTCAGCTAGACGATTTTCGCCTACAGGTTCGGCATTCAGGCGGTGCTCGCCCATCTCTAGTGACTACTTTAGAAGGAGCACTCGCTAGACGTAGCACTAGTTCAGCTCGACCATCTGGGTTGCAACGAGTAGACAGACCTCCAGCAGGACTGAGTCTGAACACAGACACGACTACCACGCCTACCCCATCTATGAGATGCTAATTGTACAACGAGTGGGGACATTACCGATCTCAGTGCCCACATGCTTCTGGTGAGCCTCGACCACAGCCACAACCTTCACGGCCATAGACACAACGTACTGAGAGTTCTCATGGTAGAAACTCCAACTTTAGGAGACCGTCAAGACAGACACAGAGCGTGGCAGGTTCGATTACTGCACCAGCTATGCAGGGTCGGTTACATGCAGTAACCGAGGAGCAAGCACGATCAACATCTACTGTAGTGAAAGGTATGGTCTCAGCCATGGGACGACCTTTCCATGTTTTATTTGATTCTGTAGCGATACATTCTTTCATTGCGTCGAGATTATTAGCTTCATTAGGTAGAGTTGTAGAGATTCTATATCCTCTATATCACATCCGTGGGCCAGGTGGCCAGCTATTCTTTATTTCCTTGATAGTTAGATGTCTGCCAGTATTGATTGGTGGTCACGAGATGATTGTAGATTGTCTCTTACTTCAGCTTGATGAGTTTGATTTGATTTTAGGCATGGACTGATTATCAACTCATCATGCTCTTGTTGATTGCTTTAGGAAGACAGTTGCCTTCAGGATTCCAGATTTTACCCGAGTTCACATTTGGGGGTGCATTACATGACTCCAAAACGGAGTACATTTCGGTTTTGTGAGCTCAGAGACTTGTTGATCAGGGTGTGATTCATATCTAGCATTTGTCAGAGAGACATCCGATCATGAGCTGATGACACAAGACATCATAATGGTATCAGATTATCCAGGTGTATTTCCTGATGAGTTGCCACGGTTACCTCCTGAGAGAGAGAGATTGAGTTCGAGATCACGTTGCTACCAGGTACACAACCGATCTCAATGGCTCTTTACCGCATGGCACCAGCTGAGTTGAGAGAGCTGAATGTACAATTGCAGGAGTTACTTAACTTGGGATTTGTAAGGCTGAGCACTTCACCTTGGAGTGCTCCAGTTCTTTTTGTTAGAAAGAATGATAGATCGATGAGGTTATGCATTGATTATCGGCTGCTGAACAAGAGAACGGTGAAGAGCCGTTATCCTTTACCGTACAATGATGATTTGTTCGATCAACTTTAGGGATCTTCAATGTTTTCGAAGATCGACCTTCGATCTGGCTACCATCAGCTGAGGATTCGAGAGTCCGATATTCCGAAGACAACTTTCAAGATCTGATGTGGACACTATGAGTTTGTGGTGATGCTGTTTGGACTTACCAATGCCCTTGCAACATTCATGGACATGATGAACAAGATCTTCTGTCAATACTTGGACAAATTCATGGTGGTATTCATTGATGATGTACTGATGTATTCTCGGAATGAATGGGATCATGCGAATGATCTGAAAATTGTCCTCGACACATTGCGAGAGCACAAGCTGTATGCCAAGCTGAGCAAGTGCGAGTTCTGGTTATCTCAGGTCTCATTTCTTGGACATATCGTTTCTGGAGCAGGTATCACAGTTGATCCTACAAAGATTGATGCAGTAATGTCTTGGGAGCAGCCCAAGACAGTCACGCAGATTCGAAGCTTCCTTGGATTAGCGGGCTATTATAGACGCTTTGTCAGCAAGTTTTCACGTATTCTTCTCTCGACACGATTGGCATAGTAGGGAGTTTCTTTCATATGGAATGATTCATGCGAGCATGCCTTTAGGACAATGAAGGAGAGATTGACAATGACACCCATTCTTGCTCTTCCTTTAGGCACTCAGGATTATGCAATCTTTACAGATGCTTCAAGAGAAGGTTTAGGAGCAGTACTGATGCAATGAGGTCATGTGATTGCATACGCATCACGTCAGTTGAGACCACATGAGCGTAATTACCCTACTCATGACTTGGAGTTGGCGGCAGTTGTCTTTGTCTTGAAGATCTGTTGTCATTATCATTATGCAGTGAATTTCGAGATTTTCATAGATCACAATAGCCTGAATTACATCTTTGATCAGAAGGAGCTGAACATGAGACAACGCAGGTAGCTTGAGCGATTGAAGGATTACGACTGCACGATCTCTTATCACCTTGTTAATGAAAACGTGGTGGCAGATGCGCTTAGCAGGAAAGCTCATGCATAGGGTACGGCAAATTGGCTATACATGTGGGATACACTCGCAACTTTGACTGATTGGTATCTTCAGGAGATTGCATCCATATCTACTATTGTGCCTCCATGTTTCAACAGTCTTTGGAATCACATAGTAGAAGGACATAGGACATATCCTTGTATTCGAGACATATACATGCATGCTATCAAGGATGAATTTGATGATTTTGTGATACCTGAATCCATTTTATGGAAAGCTGGCCAGGTCGTTGTGCCCAACCATGAGCAGTTACGCAGAGACATTCTTGATGAGGTATACAGTTCACGATTATCTATCCATCCTGGCAGTACGAAGATGTACCGTGATCTACGCCAACATTTCTGGTGGGACGGGATGAAGCACGACGTGGCACAACATGTTAGCAGATGCATGACCTGCTAAATGATCAAGGCTGAGCACATGAGACCACCAGAGCTATTATAGTTTCTTACCATTCCCAAGTGAAAATGGCGAGTATCTCTATTGATTTTGTTACAGGTCTGCCGAGGACACTGGGCACTCATGATTCTATTTGGGTCGTTGACAGGTTGACCAAGTCAGCCCATTTTATACCTGTCAGCATGACTTACACTCCATCCATATTGGCCGGGCTATATGTGCAGAACATTATCAGACTTCATGGTATACCACGTGAGGTAGTGTCTGACAGAGACTCGAGGTTCACATCGCACTGTTGGCACCAGTTCATGTCAGCACTACAAACAGAGATGAAGATGAGTTTTGCATACCATTCGCGGATCGATGGACAGAGCGAGCGCACCATACATACGCTTGAGGTTTGCTACGAGCATGCATTCTTGAGTGGAAAAGGTCTTGGAAGGACCATCTGCCATTAGTAGAGTTCACGTACAACATGCGGGTTTATGGAAAGCGGCATGGAGGAGATGTTTGAAGCAGTCATTGTAGCCCTCTTGGCGAGGAGCAATTCATCAATCGGGTTTCAAGGACCTGAATCTGACTCCTTTATTTTTATTGGATCTCGGCATGGAAGCCTTCTGCTCAGATCTTTCGACTGGTCTAGGAATGAGTTAATGAAAGATGCAAAAGCTCTTCGACGGACCTAACTTGGAGTTTTGAATTCCGCCGCAAAGGAAGGTTGGAGGTAATGAAGCGTTAGAAAGGGGAACATCCTGAAGTGGCTGCATCGCTAAGCTTGTCAAAGAAGGAAGATGATTCGTGTCTCTTACAGATCTTTCCAACTGAAACTGCTCAATTAGTCCGCCCTCGTTTAGATCCAGGAAAGACGTCCCTTTTTGAATTCTTTCCAAAATAGGTTCTAATGAATGCTGATTGATGGGCATGTGAAACTGACGGTGAGAGGTCGTCGGAACCGTGGAAGACTCGTTGCTTGTGGCTTCTAGCATCACAGAGGGTGGTGACAGTGGTGAAAGAACCGTAATAAAGACCTGGGATAAAGCATTTCCGATCTGAACATTACACACCGACTTCGAAGGACAAGGGCCTACACCTTCCAGCACCAGTGAAGTTGCCAATGGATCAAAACCCGGTTGCCTACCGTCCGAGAGGATCCGTGACACCTACCCTAGGTGTTTGAGTGGCGGTCTGAGTGCTTCCATCGTGCGCGAAAGAAAGGGGACCCCAATAACACGGGCCACCCTTCGCGTGGGAATCATCGCTTCGCCATCTGCGAACGGGAGTCGCTAAGTAATCCCCGATGCACGTTCTACCTGCAGCAATAACTCTTCTTCCTTCGCTAGGCCTCTCGTATAACATAGATTGTTGGCCAAAGGAACCACATCCCCTGCAAAAAGTCCCCTAAAACGCACTTCACGGCCGTGTGGACAGAAGCGATATCCATCGATTTTGCTCCTGAAGAACCAATGAGAATACTTGGAGAACCAGAAGAACCTCGCTGCTCTCCTTGTACCACCACGACAAAAGACAATGGAGTTGCCCCACTGTGTCTCGATATCGATGAAGCACTACAATATTCTGTGTGGCTCTCTCTACCATCGGACACGAAGCCTTCTGGTGTCCCACGCTTCCATAGTCGAAGCAACGTGGAGGCTGTGCACAGGATGACGCGTGGTGCTCAAAGCAGCCACAACGATAGCAGCCTCGTTTGCGATGGGAAACCACCATCCAAGCATCCTTCCCTCTCTTACCTTCTTGTTCGGTGGCCCTCTCGTGCTTCAAATGATCCTCCTTAGTAGTTCTCTTCCACTCCTTCACTCTGTTCCACATCTCCCATGAGATACACTCCCTATGATGCCGAACGCCTCCTCTAATCGTTATTCCTGTCGCTCTAATACCATGTGGAAAGAAAATAATGAGTTGCTTTGCAATGAGGAGACTTATCCTGGGATTGTAACGAAAGTGCAAATGAGATGTGGGAGAGGTATCATCTTGTATCCTAAGTGTAGACAAAGAGATGTTAGGTGAGTCAAAGGGAGGAGCTCCAGGCTAAAAGGAGGTTTGGTGGTTGAGTGGAGGGGTGCAAGAGAAGCTCAAAATTAAAAGATCATGCTTTAAAGCTATGTCTAAGGGTAGAATCAAGGAAATTGTCACAAACTACAAAATAATGAAGAAGGAAGCAAAAAAGGTTGTAAGCGAAACGAAGTCAAAAGCTTATGAAGTTTTGTACAAAAATCTCGACTCTAAGGAGGGCCAGAAGGATATATTTAGGTTGGCCAAAGCAAGAGAAAGAAAGAGCAGAGACCTTTCTCAAATGAGGCACGTTAAGGATGAGGAAGGTCACGTACTTGTTACTTAAAAGGATATAAAGACTAGATGGATGCAATATTTCTATAAGCTTTATTGGGGAAGGAAATATCACTTTGGGAGATCTAGCTAGTAGTGAAAGTTACTTGAATCATGCAAGCTATAGACGAATACAGAGGAAGTAGATGAGGCTTCGAAAGTTATGAGACATGGGAAAGGTCTAGAACCTGATGACATTTCTATAGAAGTTTGGAGAGTTTTAGGTGAGCGTGATTTGACTTGGGTTACAAATTTATGGAATGTTATTTGGCGAAGCAACACAATGCCAGAAGATTGGAGGAGAAGCATTGTGATGCTTCTTTATAAGAACAAAGGAGGCATTCAATAGAGCTGATGAGTCACACTATGAAAATTTAGGAGCATGCGATCGAAAGATGGTTGATGAAAGTTTCTAAAGTAAATGAAAATCAATTCGGATTCATGCCAAGTCGCTCAACTATTGAAGCCATCCACTTGCCGAGGACATCAATGGAGGTTTATAGAGCTAAAAAACCTCCATATGATTTTTATTGATTTGGAGAAGACTTATGATTCTGTCCCAAGGGAGAGATTGTGGAGAGTTTTGGAGAAGAGACAAGTACTTGTTCTATACATTATCCTCATAAATTATATGTATGATAGGGCGTCATCTTGTGTGATGATACAATCTAGGAATGACTATTTTGACATCAACATTGGTTTGCATCAAGACTCAGCTTCGAGTCCATTCCTTTTTACTTTGATTATGGACGAGTTGACAAGTCACATTCGTTGATGATATTGTGTTGATTGATGAGACTAGAGATGGTAAATGAGAAGCGTGAGGTTTGGAGACATCCATTGGAGACTAAAGGATTTCGTATAAGTATGACTAAGTCTAAATATATGGAATGTACTTTTGATGGAAGCAATAATGAAGGAATCAAGGTGAAAATTGGTGACGATAACATTCAAAATAGAGATTCTTTTAGATACTTGGGGATTTATTTGCAACATGATGGGGAAATTGATGGAGATGTTAGTTATATAATAAATGCAGATTGGCTAAAGTGGAGAGGAGCCTCTTTGAAAATCAAAGGAAAGTTTTACAAAGCAGCTGTGAGACCTGCTATGCTCTTTCGATTTGAATGTTGGCCTGTGAACCATAGACATGTATAGAGACTGGCAGTAGCAGAAATGAAAATGCTAATGTGGATGTGAGGACACATACACACGTATAGATCAGATTAGGAATTATCAATCAGAAGGAAAGTTGGTGTAGCTTCACTCGACGATCGAGAAAACCACTTAAGGTGGTTTGACCATTTGCTAAGGAGGTTACAACAGTTAGGAGATGTGAGTTTTGGAATGTTGAGCCAGCTAAGAGAGGGTGAGGAAGGCCCAAGAAGTGTTGGATTGAGACTATACGAAGGGATCTTAGTTTTTTGATCTAAGCCTGAGATTTATCCAAGCTAGATCTGAGTTAAGGCAAAGAATCCATGTAGCCGACCCCACTTAATGTCGGAAAAGGCTTTGTTGTTGTTATTTGTTGCATCCATATATTTAGCATTAGAATTGCCAATAGCAATGGGATGCTTTTCATGTTTGTTACCATGTTTATATCGTTTCTAAAAGTAATTATAAATAACATTTTTGGGGTATTAAATTGATATTACAATAATTATAGTAGTTATCGACCAACATTTATAACTAATCAACCAATCCAAATATCGAAACAAAGAGGTTCTTTAAAAAAATGAACTGGGGGCAAAGGATATCTCCAAATCAGGGGTCACAATTCATCCATTTCCCCCATCATATCTTGTCAACATCCAAAGTAAGTGGACAAAACTGGGGTCGGGTTGAACCCGGCCCGAACCCGGGCCTGATCGCATGGGCTTTGGGGCGGGTCCGAGTCCGGGTCCTTGGTTTACCGAGAAACATGGGCCTCGGCCTGGCTCAAGGCCCTAAAAAAATTGGCGGCCGGTGCTAGGCTTTCCCTGGTCACGCCCAATCCTCTACCCTACTTCTAGGGCTCTTTGGGGGCTTGGGGTGGGGGATTCTGAGGTTGTTTCCAAAGGTGGCGACTGTGATGGTCGGGTATCTTTGGTGGGTAACGAGGCTGACCCTTAGGGGGCGACAGTGACGTTGGCAACAATGAAGGTGGGGCTGTGGACATGGGGGTGGCGTGGGGTCTTCTTAGAGCTAGATGGATTCGATGGCGCGAGTTATCCCCGCGAGAGTTGACAATGGACTTCTTTAGGGTCTAAAGAAGGGGAATGACATGTCGTGAAGGTCAGAAGGCGAGATAAACTAGGGCAAGGTTCAAAATCTCTATTTCGTTTCGGTCCTCTCTAAAACCGAAATTTCGGGAAATTTTGACCGTTTCGGTGGAAATATCAAAAACGACTCAAAAAAGTCATTTTTTGACCTTTTTTTTCACAAATTAAGATCTTCCAAGTTAACAAGTTGACTGATAGATACTGGAAATGGAAATCAAAATAACTAAGTTAACAACACCTAGAAGATGTCTTTTGTTCATAAAATAGACGAGCATTTTTTGTTCTAAAATGTAGATAATGATTAATTAAACGATGTTTTGTTCATAGAAATAATTGTCACAGATAAAGTTCGAATGAATTACAGAATTACTTACAGACTTACAATAAAGATGCATTTATTTACGAAGATAAATGACAAATGAATGGAACGAACAAGCTATATTAGATATATAGAAGCTATGGAGTTGTTTCATCTCCATTTCTTAAACCAAAGGGGAGAAAGCTCCCCAAGTTGAATAATCAATGTATGTACCCTCTTGTCGCACCATACCCTACCAGACGGGGGTCTAGATGAAACCCATGAATTTCAACCGAAATGGATCGATATGTCGAAATATCATCGAAATTTCGATCGAAATCCGGGAAATTTTGTACTGAAACCCATGAATTTCAATCGAAATGGGTCGATACGTCGAAATATCACCGAAATTTCGGTCGAAATCCGAGAAATCGACATATATAGGAGTTTCAATATCCATGACCTCTCAAAGCGAAATTTCGGCGATATTTTTTCGAAGTTTCGCCAAATTCAAATCCTTGAACTAAGGATGTTATTCAAACTGATCATGTTCGTATTCGATTAGTGTTCGTTCAATAATAGTTGGAAAAATGTTCGTTCGTTTCTAAATGAACTGAACATGAACTTCAATTTTTAGTTTGATAGCTTAATGAACCGAACATGAACATAACATATGTTCGTTCAAGAAGATGGAAGATTAATAGGGAGAAGTCGGAGTTTGTCACTTTTGAGATGTCGGAGGAGGAGGTTGCGATTTGCTAGAGTTGGCTGCGATCGCTTCGGTGCAAATTGCCCATTCGATATCTTGGAGTTCCTTTGGTGGCGAGTAAGATGAAGGCGGTTGACTGGGGTCTTGTGATTGAGAAGGTGGAGCAGAGATTAGCAGGATGGAAGGCCGCTTGCCTTTCCAGGGGTGGAAGGCTCGTTCTGCTGAAGTCGGTACTCTCTGCAATACCGATCTTTCTTTTGTCCTCGAAGATACTCCCGGTTGGGGTGAAGAAAAGGCTTGAGGGTATCATGCATAGGTTCTTTTGGGCTGCCTCGGGAAAGTCTAGTGGTGTAGCCCTGGTTAATTGGAAAACGGTGGCATGTTCCAAGGAGGATGTGGGTCTTGGTGTTCGAAGCCTCGAAGAGCTGTACAATGCTCTTCTTTGCAGATGGGTCGTCCACATTTGGGGTGATTGTGCTAGTTTGGTGTACACCTTCCTCCGCAAGATCTATAGGGTGGGAATCGTCGTTCCCAACACGGAGGATCTGGGCCTGGTGCCATCTTTCTTGTGGCGGAGAATCTGCAGTCTGGCGCAAGATATCCGCTCATCCCTAAGGCCGATTTTAGGTGATGAGTTGAGCTTTTGTTTTGGTTGGATGACTGGTTTGAAGGTGGTGCGCTGGGTGAATGCTTCCCTTGGCTATTGGCCCTCTGCAACCTTGGAAGGTGTGGCTGGGGGAAGAGATTGTTGGTATTGGCGAGATGGGTGTTTCACGGTTGGGAAAGCATACAAGGTGTTGAAGGGATCCCGGACCTACGATCCCGATGGCCCTAAGGTAGATTGCAGGAGTCTGGACTTGGAAAGTGCTGATACGAGTAAAGATCTTCCTTTGGTTGTGCAGAAGAGGTAGACTGATGATGGGGGTCTGGGTAGTGAGATTTTTTGCGAATGTCAGCTCATCCTGTTCGCGGTGCCAGTTGGGGGTGGAAGATGCAGATTACTTGTTCTTCAGGTGCAGGAGCTTGGCGGGGGCATGGTCTCTCTTCGGGTATCAATAAGTCATGTGTAATAGTCTGGAGGGCTTCTAGGAGTCCATTGGAGAAGACCGGAGGGGCACAGAAAGAGAGCAGTCTATGTGTTTGGCGATTCTTTGGGCTATTTGGATTACCATGAATGGGGCTATCTTCAGAGGGGACATAATGTATGGTGAGAATGTTGGGGCACATGCCAAAGTGCTTGCTGATAGTTGGGTGATGTAATCTCTTTTGTTGTTGGTGCCGCCTATATACATCATGTAATCATATTATAAAGGTGATAAATGGTGAAGTTTTTGGGCACACACCTATACGGTGGAGACCCTTTTTTCTTTCAAAACAATGTTCGCTCGATAAAAGTTTGAGTTCGATATATGTATATGCATGTGTATTTGTGTGTAACTTCGTATTTATACACATGATAAATTTCGAGGTTAAAGAAATTATGGCATTTATTGGGCTGTGTACTACTTTAATTTGAATAATTTCTTATTTTTACTACTTATCGAACCTTATTATCAAACTCCGATTTCGAATTTGTTCATATAAGCAAGTTTTAGGTAAGTTAAATCGTTAATGAACTATTATCGAATTGAACACGAACGTTCGTTTTCTAAACGAACTCGAACTTGAACATATCCTATCGAAAATTTATTGAACCGAACTCGAACTTCCTTATCGAACCAAACTTGAACATATGTTCGTTCGTCACAATTCGGTTCGATTAGCAGTCCTAGCGACAACTCCAAGGAGAAACAACATAGTCTAGTTTTCAATGCGCCAGCGACATGTACCTCGAGAATGAGTGAAAATAGGATATGTTTTGCTTTGACTGAGGCACGACCGATCATAGGAGAGTAGATTGCTTGGTGAATGATATTTGATGGAGGAAGATGTGGGATGGACGCCATCCATTGACGGTGTTCTAATTGGTGCATGTAGTGCGAGGCAGTGGAGGAGACCCCAGCATGGTCCTCGATTTCTAAGGTAATGCCGTGAAGAGTGGCCTGAGCTTTGTTTAGAGATTGCCATCTTGGTGTTGCGCGGGCTACTTCAAGGCCATGTGGTGGTTAGCCAACGACATTTCTTGAAGGTGACTTTTGTTTCAGGTGCAACAATTTTGCGTGCTCGCGATGTTCTTGTTACGTTGAGGGGACTCATGATCTAGTGCAAGAGCTTTGTGACGATGGGGAGGCTCTCTCCCAACTGGAGCAGTGGTGGCAATGGTACAAGACGATTTGGTCTGTAGAAGTGTTTAATGTTGTGGCAGAGCTGAAGGGGCCTAATTGAGTGGTCCTACAGTTCGTGAAGTTACTGGTTGGGTGCATCACTTTCCCGTTTAAGGTGTCTATTCTTTTGACGACGAAATGGCCTGGAGAAGTAGAGCAGATAAAATATAAGCTTAAGGGTTGTTGTTTTTTTGTATTGGGAGACACGAGGATTTTGAGCTCGTATTTGGCACGGGGGGGTAGGACCTCAAGGAGTCTTTTGATATCAAACCATGCAACTTCTAGGATCCTGCCATATCAATTCTATTCGTGATGCATATATGTAGTTGCTACTAAGAAGAGCAAACATGAGCTGGCTACCTATCCCTTGGGGGGCATGCAGAGGAGGTGGCAAAGGCTCTCCCATGAGGGTCCAACATGCGCTCATCGAGGTTTCCTTTTCTACTAGTGAGTGAGAGCATGGTTTTGATTTCATGGAAAGGCAAATGGGTTTTACGCGGGGCCCCAAAAAGGGGACTAGTAGTATGAGCTTCGTGAAGTCAGACCAAGAAAGGATTTTATGGGCATTTCATTAGAAGAAGTGTAGAGTAGATGAGGCGGTATGGGAAGTGAAGGATCATGAGGATTATGTGCAGGTCCAATGTGGTGGTGAGGAAGTGGAGCCCCTTCGGGGCTGGTTCACGAGATGTGTTGAGGTTGAGTTGGTGGGAGCGATTCCTGTGGTCGTAGTATGAGGCTTATTTTTTACAATGTCAGGGATCTAGGGCAGCCACATAAGAGAAGTGTGGTGGAACCTTGCTTGGGGATTGGAGGGCCGATGCGGCATGTCTGTAGGAGGATGATCCCGGGGAGACATGATGCTTTTACCTTGAGGTTAATGTCCGATTCTCTGTGCTTTGAGTTTCAGGCGCCCTCCTCATTTGGGGAATCATGGGGCATAGTTGTGAAATGAGTGTTGATCTTCTCGGACTGTTTGTCTCCGTGGAAGCGTGTCACTTTCTTTTAGTGGTGCTCAAACATCAGTCGGATGACATGAAATTCTTGCTCTACGATTCGTGGGCCTTTTAGGGCCCTGAGTAATGCAGAATTGTGGGACGAGCTGCAGGTAATGCAATCCTTTTTTTCTTGAACTTTGGTTGTTGGTGGGTGGTGACTTTAATATCACCTTGTTCGTTGCTGATAGCCCTCGTAAGAGGGGGAGTATGGACCTAGTCCCCCTTTACGTATGTGCTTTCATTACTGCAGTTACATCCAGACCCCACTCCTATCTGCTAGATTCTGGCAAGGGCTACCGTATGGGTGGTCTATTTCGCTTTAACATTTGTGGCTTCTAGATATTCACTCAAGGAACGTGTTTCCCATTGTTGTTATAGCCTTTATGTGCCTGGGTCAGCTTCTTGGGTGATGATGGCTAAGCTTTAGGCTTTGCTTAGGATGCTGTTTGAGTTTAGGAGTTCGAGTTTAGGAGTTCGAGTTTAGGAGTTTGAGTTCAGGAGAGAGGTGTAGACTCGACATAGGGAGATTGGGAGTCAAGGATACAAGCACTAGAGGAGGTGTCTCGTCTGGATGCTCTTGAGGGCTCCAGGGAGCTGTTGGAGGTGGAGATGGCTAGGTGGGAGCATCACCCGATATTGCTTGAGGAGGATTGGAAGCGAGAGGGGGAGTGATGATAACAATATAGACATGTATGGGTGACAAAGGGGATGGCAACACACGATTTTTCCATGTTGCACTCGATTGAAGTGGGTAGAGAGGTTGTGGAGGGAGATTTGGCCATAGGGGTGGTTGTTGTTGGGCATTTTCATCTAAGGAGATCTTTGCATAGACCAAGTGATTTGGCCATAGGGTGTGCGTATTGGGCTGGTAGGGAGGTGCTGCAGCTAACTGAAATGCAGAGGATTGTGCCGGTGACACATTTCCACATCCAAGGAGGTCCATACGGCAATTTTTGGCATGAAATCTGATTGTTCACCTTATCCAGATGGATTCTTTTTCTGAGAGTTGTGGGATTTGGTTGGGCAGGAGGTTGTTGCATTGTCGAGGAGTTACGATTGGGGAACCATGGCTTTGAGTGTCTGAACCACCCGCTTTTCTTCCTTCTACCTAAGAAGGATGCATGCTAGGTGGAGGATCTGAGGCCTATTGCTTTGTCCAATGTTGTTTTCCTTATTGTCGCGAATCGACTCCACGTGATGCTTGACACCGTGATTGCATCTATGCAGAAGATGTTCATTCCTGGGCGACACATGATAGGTGTAGTGGTGATGGCATATGAACTATTGCTGATTGACGTAGAGGAAGGTAAAAGGGGTTGCTTTGAAAGGTAATCTTTTCCAAAGGTGTATGGGTTGGCGGTTCATTTGGGCTTCACTCCCGTGTCGATGTTTTCATGCTGAATAGATTGACTGGATGAAGAGTTGTGGCGACGACATCCTATTCGGTGTTGGTCAAGGTTGCAAAAGTCGGTAGTCGGTACTCGGTCGGTTGGGTCACTGACTAAGGATTAATCGGCAGTCGGGCGACTAATCGGATTTAGTCGGACTTTAATCGACTTTAATTTTATAATTATTTTAAATATATAACTCATTTTTATACATATATTTACATAGATTTTGTACATTTATATACTACCATAATAAAATAAAAGAAAATATTGAACTTAAATAAAACATTAGGCATATTATACTAAGTTTGCTTATAAAAAAAGTAAAACATTAAAAAAAATACGGTATCTCCGAGCGAAAATTGGTCGATTAGTGTACCTAGTCGGAATTAGTCGGTACTCGGTCGGCCACCCCACTGACTAGACTAGTCGGGCCTACTAATCGGGCCAGTCGGGCGACTTTTACAACACTGGTGTTGGTAAATTGTAGGCCTATAGGGGGCTTTTTCCAACCTTGTGCAGTAGGGTTGTTTGTTGGCTCGGTTACTCTTTGTGATCGTGGAGATGCTTTCTCCAAGATTGTTTCCGGTGTAATTGGTGAGGAGTTTTACAGTGGTTTCATGGTTGGGGACATGCCATTGCCTTTGCTTTAGTATGCATATGATGCCACTTTTTATTGAATGGGGTGCTAGGGCGATAGAGGGTGCTGCTACGATCTTGAATCTATTTAACTGGTATTCGGTTTGCGGATCAATGGTGCCAAGTCTGTGTTTGTCCCCTTCGGGATGGAAGAGGCGAATATTGAGGTGTGTGTTGACTCTTGGGACTCAGGGAGGGTTGCTTCCTATTAGTTACTTGGGTCTCCTCCTGGTGCATGGGCTGTTGAGGTTGTGTGAATGGTTGTCAATGATTAAGAAGATGGAGTGTTCGTCTTGTTTATTGGGAGGGGATGTCTCGAATTTTTGAAGGCCGTGCATTTTGCTATTCCTGTGTTTTTTATGCAATGCATCTGAATCATCTTGAGTTTAGTGGTGATTAGAATGTTTGATATGTAGATTTTTTTGGATGAGCACCGACGAGGCTCAAGGGATGCCTTTGGCGAACTAGAGACAATGATGCTGGCAAAGTAGGATGGTGGTCTTGGGATGAGGAGCTTGAAGGAGATGAACATGACCTTGTTGATCTAGTGGATGACTTGGATCTGGTGGGAGTGCGGATTTGCTGACATGAATACTATGTGGTATTTATGGTATGTCGACGGATTTATAATGACAGGTAGGGTCAGTGATGCTTCGTCGAATTTATGAAAGGGTATCTGTTCGGTGCTACCAATGATATCATATTTATTTAGATCACTTTGAGAGATGGGAGGATCTGCCTTGATGAGTGGAAAGGGTATGTTGTCCTTTGTGACTGGTGCCCTTGTCTCTTCGCTTTGATAGTAGATGGAGGGATATTTATTGGTGCAACTTAGGTCGGATGGGTGGTGCTCCCAGATCATTTGGAGTTGTCGGATCAGAGAGTGTTCCATAATTTGTGGTGCTTTTGGAGGTTCGTTTCTGTGGTGGGAAGGCCTTCTGTTGGGTGTGACAAAAGCATGCTTGCCTTAATGCACTTACCATCAGAGGATAAACCACACCGAGGATTCTTCCTGACAGTTGCATGGGTGCCCTGCTTCTGCCAACCTGAGTAAACACGTCATGTTCCAATCTAAGTGACATTTGATCATAATATTGACACTTTGAATTAACCACTGAGAAAGATAGTCATTCCCATAATCCTGCATCATCCACCTTTGCTTAGTGTTCCTCTAACTTTATTGCATCGATTGATTAGTCGGTATAAAATTTGTTCACGACATATTTTACCACTAATATTGAAGACTTGATTGTTGATTCAAGTACCTCTCACCATTTATGTGGAAATCATATAGTTTTCTTCATGTCGCATGGCTCCTCATTGATGATTAGCTGTATTTGCAAATTTATGTCATTTCCATTTTATGGGACATTGGGAGGTTCGGTATACTCTCTCCATGTGCTTATTGTGTGTATTTTTGCTCTTGATTTCCTCTCTATCCATTATCCATCATCTATGTCATGAGTCAACCATGGTATGTGCGCGCGCATGTGGATGTAGTCATGATGATTCTCAAGTAATTGAAATGATTCTCAAGTAAATGAAGGTCTCACCAGAACATGGTCTCTTCTTCAGAAGGGGAAAATTCCCTTTTACTCTTCATATATATTGGCACAAATATGCATGCTATCTAAGGGATAGAATATTCTACCACTGGATTTGTTATGTATATTGGAGATGCTCTTGTTACATGGAAGAGCAAGAAGTATACAATAGCTGTCATATCTAGTGCAAAGTTAGAGTACAACATAATGATTCCAGCCACCGACTAGATCACATGGGTTCGGCATGTGATGACAAGCTTATTTGTCGAGGTGCCTCTTTGTGTACAACGATAGTATGACAACGATAGGCATTATTCATAGCGAATAGTTTAGCGTTGCATGAGAGAACCCCACATATTGAGGTAGGCGATCATTATATTCGTGATATGATCCAGAAGGAACATATTTCTACTTCTCGCGTCTCATTAGATTAGACCGTTGATCTCTTCGCCAAAGCATATGTTGAAATTTTATCGAATATCGATGAGATTTCGTCGAAGTTGTGGTTTCTCTGAGTGAACAAAATCGATATCCACTTGCTTTTTTTTCCTTGATATTGGCAACATGTGGGCTAAGTAATAGCGAATTGGCATCGAAATATGGTTAAGTATAGCAAAATATGGTGAATTGTCAGCAAGATGGGGAAAAATCTATCGCTTTAGTGAGCCCTCTTATTCTAATAAAAATCTTGAGATCTAACTTTTATATGTGGTCTAATATATTACTAGATTTCAAACTACTATTTGCAATAATTCTAGAACCAATTATCATATTTCAATATGTCATACTTTTTTTTTGAGGCTCAAAGAAAGGGGGACGCACTCGTTGGTGCTCGCCCCAATTATGTATTCAATATGTCATACTTAAATGCAACTCAAATTTACATGCATATTTAACTATTTTTTTATCCGATATTTTGTCATTTATGACTTCCTTTATCTATATGCATGTAATGCATTATATTTTCTCTGAGTTGCATATTTTACTTTATAATATTTATATTAATGTTTCAGTATGCGACATGATGTGGTAGAAATCAAACTTCATTCTCTTTTTTTTGAAAAGATAAAGGGTGTGATGTCGAGAAGATGCCCCCTCATATTTCTATATATATGTTGAGAGATATTTTGTATTTGCTTATTTATTTCGTTTCTATTATGTAGTTTTCACTCTAGGGTTTCTCCTCTCTATATAATATAATCATATGGCCCTTATAATAAACAAGTCATTGCATTCTTTCCACATGGTATTAGAGCGACAATCTTAGACCAGAACTTTGAAGCCCCATCATCCCCACCCACCCACCCACCGCCTGTCCACGCACCGCGCCTCCCTTCCGCACACCTCCCCTTAGGCCTGCTCGAGGCTCCTATAGCCCCACGCCACATAGCACTCACAAATGGAACCACCTCCCTCTTCGCGGTTCCCATGAACCCTAGCGCTGCCTTAGCCCAGTGCTGTCAGGGCATCGTGGGCCTCCAGGGCATCGACCAACCCTAGTACGATGTTCCTGCTGGTGCCGCCATGGCATCATACCCCACCGCCAACCGCTGGTGCTGCTTCCCAACCACCTCCACCGTTACCACGTCCCATGTAGTTTTGTCACGTGCGTTATAGGCATCCATACGGTCTGATTTTGGGGTTCTCCATTGAAGTAACTCGACGAGGTACGCCTTCTTGTCCTTGGCTGCGAGAGAGAGAGAACGGGGTAGAGATGGAGAGATGGGAGAGGGCTCCCTAGTGCGAGGAAGAGCGTGTATCGATCCCCTCCCGGAGGAGGTGTTTTTATAGGGCGTGAATGCCCTCGCACTAGTCCGCCCTTACTCCCCACGTGTAGCATCCGGTTTCCAATCAAACCCGAACTCGTCCGATTTTGGGTCCAATGAACCCAATAACATTGTCGGTCAATACTAAACAACCTAAAACGACAAATTGATCATGAATCAAAAGTTGTTCGGGTGAAATCGATCAAAAAATCGGTCACTTCGTAGTGCGCGCCGCGAAAAAGCCGCGACATAAATTCGGAAACCGCGAAACGAACCGAGACCGTCATTAGATCCGATTCGACGAAACAAGACCAACGGAATCAACCGTTCGTCAATCGGAGGTCGTTTGATATTTTTAAATTGCAAAATTTAATCCTAAACAAAAATCGTATCCGAAAATTTCGGGTATTCAAAACCCGATCGGAAGTATATCAATATTATACTCAAATCGATCGTCGTTCCGAGACGATCAAATCGAGACGTTGTGTGTCAAAATCCGACACTCGAGGTGTGTGTACGGTCCACTTTAAAATTTTCAAGAAAAGAAAATTTTAAAATATGTATATATAATTAATAAATTAATGTATCTGCTGTTGTATCACAACCGACTCAGTTTAAAAAAAATCTGGAATTTCATATCTCAACCGTAAGCAGCTGCCTCCAAATGTCTTTTTATTCCCCACCCACTTGGACCAAGCTCTCCTCCACTTGTCAAAATACAAGATTCTTTCCTCTCTTATATAGATCTCCTCAAACCCAATTTCCTTCTCAAATCCAACAACCCTCTCTTTCTTTGCCTATTTTCCAATTCCAACAAGAAGGAGAGCCACAGCTCTTCTCCAATTTCTGTTGAAGATCTTTCTTGCTGGGGATATTCCCAAGCTTTGCTGCAATTGTTAGAGCTCCAGCAGTTCCTTCTCCTTTAGCTGCAAGAATCGTTCTTGTTAGTCAACCATTGGGGGAATACTCTGCTTTGCTATCATTCCCCTGAAGTCCTGGAGCTCACTGTTGCTACAGCCCTAGCTTTTGCTATATTCAAATCTGCCCTATTGTTGCAATCAAATGTTGTTGTTGCATGCAAGTGATCACCAATTGAAGATCTAAAACAAGGTACATTTCCCTCTTTATCTCCACTTTTTCCCCAACACTATCCTTTTCTTCTAAAAGACTTTATCGAGAAAAGAACCCATGCTCTCTATTTTTCTTCCAATTCAGCCGAAATTTGAATGTGCTCCTGCTGTACTTCTTCAAGAATAGCCAACTCCTACCTTGGATGAACATTTGAAGGTGCTTAAAACCCATTGGAAGGACCATTGGGGCTGCTACTTACAGCTGTGGCAATTGTCCAATTTTCTGTTGCATTTGGTCCCAATTAGGGATTGCACACATTCAATTGGATCTCCAATTTCTGGAGATCCCAAAGGTACATCCCTTAGCCATCTCTTTTGCTGCCATGCATGCACATGATACTTATTATATATGCAATTCTATTTGCCCTTATTTTTCTGCCCTACATACAACCTCTCCAGACCCTTGTACAGGTTGGGAGCCAACCTGTACCTATATCTTTTTGATTTAGATATTGGATCCCAAATCTCTATTTAATTGAATTACAGAAATTAAGTTTTCAACCTACTGTTTACTACTCGAAATATATCGTTATCATAAATTATGTTACAAAGCAATTTGCTTATAATATTAGTTCAGAAATTTAAAATAAAATGGTTAGTATTATTACTGTTTACTACCAAAAACAAAAGTTATTGTTTTAGATCTTAAGATCTGGTCGTAGGCAAGTTCTATTTCAATTTTTTTGAATTTTGTGTTGTCTCTTATGTTATTATAACATGACATCTCATGCACCACTTCTTTATTCCATTCTAGAGTTTTGGGAATATATTTGTATGATTCCATTTGATTTCATCATAAGTGGGATTAAACTATGATTTCATCTTTAGACCATAATTTGTTTTTTTAAGGTCTATTTTAATCTGGTGCCTAAGAATCGAGAGATGAGAAAAATATGGGTAATCACCAGTAAGATTAGACCCACTTAAAAATACATATATTATTTGTTTGATCCAGATCAATACATGTATACCTTAAAGCAATTTATATTATTGAGGCAGATTTCTTTTATTACATGAAGTATTTGTTCTAATCTCCATTCCAAATCCCAGAGGATATTGTGACATTTAAGCTAATTTAGAAGAGCCCAACTTGGTCATATGGAAGTCCTGTTTATCATATTACAATTGTTATCTTTATTAAGATGCTACTATTTATAGAGTTAATACTCATAAAATTAAGTTGAAATAGTATAATTTAAACATGTTATGTATTTTAATCTATATGTGGCCTTATATGGTAAATGGGTTACTTATTTGTTCATCTCAAATATAGATAAATCATTGAAAATAATGAAAGATGTCTTACATGTGGCTTAATTGTTTTTTTTGGCTATTGAGTTCAGAAAATGATGTTAGGATACCTCATTAATTGTTAACCTTATGTTGTTCCACGTGAAGTAAAAAAAATGGTAATTATATATCTTCAACATAAGAGGGGATGTTTTAACTATTGATCAAGTTAGTAAATATATAAATAGATTTATAGTATCTAACAACTTACTTTGGGCTGCTTTAGCACTGGTTTACTTAGAGGAAATATTAACCTTTCATCAATCATCATCGTAAGGGGTTTGCTTCCTGAGGTATATAAACACTAGTCTACACAATAGATGGAAAACGAAAACAGTACAATACAAGATAGAAGCTCCTAGACTTGAAACATACAATATAAATTCTAGGCTATGATGGATGGCCATGATTCTATATGGGTCGTTGTTGATAGGTTGACTAAGTCAGCCCATTTCATACCTGTCAACACGATTTACACTCCATCCAGGTTGGCCAAGCTCTATGTACAGAACATTATCAGGCTGCATGGTATACCACGAGAGGTGGTGTCTGACAGGGATTCGAGATTTACATCTCACTATTGGCATCAGTTCATGTCAGCACTACAGACAGAGCTAAAGATGAGTTCTGCATATCATCCACAGACCGATGGGCAGAGTGAGCGCACCATTCAGACGCTTGAGGATCTACTTCGCGCATGCACTTTGGAATGGAAAGGGTCCTGGAAGGACCATTTGCCTTTGGTGGAATTCACGTACAACAACAGCTATCACTCCAGTATTGGCATGGCACCATTCGAAGCCCTATACGGGCGGAGATGCCTCACGCCTCTCAGTTGGCGTGAGGTAGGTGATCATGCTCTCTATTCCGTAGATCTCCTGGAGGAGACCGCAAGAGCTGTTGATCTTGTGAGATGGAGGCTTCTGACGGCACAGAGTCGCCAGAAGAGTTATGCAGACCGTCGGAGAAGAGATTTGGAATTTCAGGTATCCAATCTTCTTCTCTTCCTTTATTACAAAATTGACTTAACTTCATATTAATGACATTCCTATCAATTATAGGTTGGAGAATGGGTATTTTTGCGAGTATCTCCCATGAAGGGAGTGCAGAGATTCGGTGTTCGTGGTAAGTTGGCACCACGATATGTTGGACCGTTCGAGATTCTTGCTCGTGTGGGGAAGGTTGCGTACCGAGTAGCCCTTCCTCCACATCTTTCAGCTATTCATGATGTTTTCCACGTATCCAATCTGAGGAAGTATGTCCACGACCCTCGGCACATTATCAGTTACGAGAATCTCGATGTAGAGCCGGATCTGACTTATGAGGAGAAGCCAGTCCAGATACTTGACCGCGCTGAGAAGAAGCTTCGCAACAAGGAGATTTCATTGGTCAAAGTTTTGTGGCACCGACACGGCGTCAAAGAAGCGACGTGGGAGACCGAAGTCGACATGCGGGCACGATACCCGCAGCTTTTCTGATGTAAGCATCAAAACAAGCTTTTGTAATTAGATACATTATAAAAATATGGCTTGTCTTCTCTTTGAGGTTTTTATGGGTTCAAAACCCTTTGAGGTTTTTATGGACATATGAAATTTAAACAAGTCACCGAATTACCTTAACTCGAGTCTCGAGGACGAGACTCCCTTTGAGGTTTTTATATTTGTAGCATCCGGTTTCCAATCAAACCCGAACTCGTCCGATTTTGGGTCCAATGAACCCAATAACATTGTCGGTCAATACTAAACAACCTAAAATGACAAATTGATCATGAATCAAAAGTTGTTCGGGTGAAATCGATCAAAAAATCGGTCACTTCGTAGTGCGCGCCGCGAAAAATCCGCGACACAAATTCGGAAACCGCGAAACGAACCGAGACCGTCATTAGATCCGATTCGACGAAACAAGACCAACGGAATCAACCGTTCGTCAATCGGAGGTCGTTTGATATTTTTAAATCGCAAAATTTAATCCTAAACAAAAATCGTATCCGAAAATTTGGGTATTCAAAACCCGATCGGAAGTATATAAATATTATACTCAAATCGATCGTCGTTCCGAGACGGTCAAAACGAGATATTGCGCGTCAAAACCCAACACCCGGGGTGCGCGTACGGTTGAATTTAAGTATACCAAATAAAGAATATATATATATATAATAAAATCAGACAGTAGCAGTCGGCTACTGTTTGTTTAAAAAAAATAATATAAAATTTTTTTAAGCAGCCACCTAATCACCATATACTCCACTTGCCCCTATTTCTTTCCCCATTTGCCCCCCCAAGTCCCTTCCACTTGACAAGTAACAAAGCACACACACCTTGCTATAAAAGCCCATGTATCTTCTTTCAAGTTTCCCAAATTACTCACAAGAAATCCCAACCGAGAGTGAGGGATTCCCAGCCCTTCCTTCTTGCTACAGCAGGAGATACTCCTGTTCTCTCCAATTCTACAACCTCCATAGCTGCTGCAGTAGTGTTGATCATCGGACATCCAATTTATGATGGAGGGGGTAACAAGTACAAGCTGTGTTGCTGCCAAGTTGCTACAAAATCCCAGACAGCAGGTGCTGCTATCAAATTTCAGCAATAACTGCTGTGATTGATTCATCCTCCCTTCATTTATTGATCCAGGTACCATCCTTTACCCTCCTACTTGCTGCCATGCATGTGGCTTTACACATGATTTGCTTCTATATATGAGGAAATAACTGAGTTGGCTGGAATAAGGATAAGATTATTGTTGATGCTTTCATCATGAGATGTTTTACTGGTTTTAGGTTCTGAGATTTGTTGGATTTGGATTTAGATAGATTTATGAAGATGTTTTGGTTAATGATCTGCTGAGCACATTTAGGTTGGAAGAAACCAGCTGGGTATGGTTTTCTCTCAGAGAAATTAGGTATTTAAAATTTTCTTGAAGCAATCAGGAACCTAGGTGTTAGCTACCCCTATTGATCCGTTTGATATGATAGAAGATTTGTGCTCCTGAAATTGTTTCCTGGATTGCAAAAGGAGTGCATGATTGTGAATTTTCCAGTAGAAGAGATTTAAGATCTGATCAACAGTGAGATGGGTATAAATGTAGGTAGTAAGGGTGGCACTTATACGAAGTTGTTGGTTGGTTTTACTATAATATTGCTATAGTTAACTAATATGGTGTATGAATATGGTATGAGACAAACCCTTCCTAGAAAATTGTAAATACAATGACCTAATATTAGATATGGATATAATTACACACTACAATGGAAACTGTAATTCACGTATTTTATGTTTTTTTTGTAGGCACTTGATTTAATTCATTCATATTTAACATAAGTATACTTCCAGTTGTCATAATGACAATATTGATATGTAAATTAGATTACCAGAAATCATGACCTTATTCAAATTCACATCTATGCTGAAACTAGATTGGCCATATGTTTGACTTGTTGCTAAGCGCAAAATCAACCAAAGTGCATCATAGATCTTGACTAATAGAGGTCAAGTCTGTTCTGATTATCTACACTTCTAATTTGCATAAAATGGTGAATAATCTAATATAAAATTTTTCTCTCCATACTATACTGATTACTGACAAGGGAATATAATAATTTGGTTAGAAAAATGAAATACTGTAGTAAAAAAAAATTATCACTGTCATACACCTCCTGCCAGATTTCTTCAATAATTCGTCAGTAATTGCTTACAAGGCAAATGCCGAAATGGAACCATGAAAATTTCTATCATAAAACACGGTTTTGTATATTTATAACCATAGATATAAATAGAGACATAAATTACTACAATCTTTTTTTTTCTAATTCACTTCAACCCATTCTTGTTTGTCTAGAAAAATTCTCTGAACACATTAAATTTGATCTACCATCTGGATGCGTATAAAATAAATAGAAGAATCATCTTATAGGCAATATGTATACTAATATAAATAGATATTTGTAGAATCAAAATCGTTTCAAAAATTTTACGATATATCTTGCCCGAAAGCATTAAAATTGTTCTACATACATTCTAATGGTTACTTTGAAATTTAGTCTTACTTCAGACCACAAATTGGCTACAGTATATATATGAAAGATTAACAAAACACCTAGCCATGTATAAGTTGACCAAAGGGAAGAATGATAAAGGCTGAAGGAATCAAGTGTGATGGAGAATCAAGATGTCACTTAATTGTGCCGGTCATGGTAATCTTTACACCTGACCGTGCGAGGGCGCGGTGACTATCAACTGGGCGGAAGAATAGGAAGCCCAGTTAGGGCAGCGGCCGCCAAGTGCGCGGGTCTAGGATCCCAGTCCCATTTCGGTTTTTACGCGAGCTCGCAGTGTTTTTACGCCTCGTTGGGATCCAGACTTTAGACCAGTTCCGCTGACCCTGTCTTTTAGGATACCCAGGCGGGGGATCCTTGGTTTTCAGTTTTTCGTACGAGCTCGTTCGCCTATTGTTGGGAAACGTGAATGAGATACTCTATTCCATAGCCCTAGGCTCTCTTATATAGGAGAGTTGCCTATGGGTAAATTACATAAAGAGAATAACAAGAAAATAAAATAACAAAAAGATACAATTATCTTATATGCGTCAACACTCCCCCTCAAGATGGAGCATAGATATCAATCATGCTCAGCTTGGACGCACACTTCTGAAATGGGCCTCTAAGTAATGCCTTGGTGAAAATATCAGCGGTCTGATTCTCTGATGTGACATGAGAAGTAGCAATGAATCCCTTCTGAATCATGTCACGTATGTAGTGACAATCGACCTCAATGTGCTTGGTCCTCTCATGAAAGGCTGGATTATTTGCAATGAACAAGGCGGCCTGATTGTCACATTCTAACATCATAGGAAGAGGTATATCAAGACATAGATCGGCAAGTAGGGATTTCACCCACATCATTTCTGTGCTAGCGTGGGCCATAGCTCTGTATTCGGATTCAGCACTGGATCTAGCTACTACTGTCTGCTTCTTGCTCTTCCATGAAACTATAGCATCTCCAACATAGACTGCAAATCCTGATGTTGACTTCCTGTCCTTGGGGCATCCTGCATAGTCTGCATCCGCACATGTTGTGATAGAGATCTCCTTTCCTTTCTTAAATAGCAAGCCTGCACCTGGAGATGATTTTAAATATCTCAGAATCATGTGTATCGCATCCATATGGGCCTGACGTGGTTGTTCCATGAACTGGCTCACACGACTCACTGCAAATGATATATCAGGTCTAGTGATCGTGACATACAGTAGTTTACCTACCAGTTCTCTGTACCTTCTCTTATCCACCTCTTCTGTGTCATCATCATACAGCTTCATGCTAGGATCCATTGGTGTCGTAGCAGGTCGACACCCTAGCATACCTGTCTCACTCAGTAGATCTGTGACATACTTCCTCTGTGACATGACTAATCCATATGGATTTCTAGCAAACTCCAGCCCCAGAAAATATCTAAGGACTCCCAAGTCCTTGGTGACGAACTCGGTCCCTAGCCTTTCTTTTGCCTGCTTAATGCCCTGGTCATCATCACCTGTAATCAAGATATCATCAACATAAACCATGATTACAATGATACCTCTTGCCGTCTTCTGTACAAACAAGGAATGATTAGCATTGGATCGTTTATATCCTTGTTTCTCAAAGAGGTCTGAAAGCTTCTGAAACCATGCTCTGGGGCTCTGCTTAAGGCCATAGATGGCCTTATGTAATCTGCAAACCTTGGAACACTCCCCCTCAACAGCAAAACCAGGTGGCTGTTGCATATAGACTTCCTCCTGCAAGTCTCCATACAGAAATGCATTCTTCACGTCCAGTTGATAGAGTGACCAATCTCTAGCAACTGCAACTGATAACAGGATCCGTAGAGTGGAATGACGCGCCACAGGGGAGAATGTGTCAAGGTAATCTACTCCATATGTCTGTGTGAAGCCCCATGCAACTAGGCGAGCCTTGTATCTGTCAATGGAACCATCTGCATTGTGCTTAACTGTAAACACCCATTTGCAACTCACCGGGCTAACATCTGGAGGTATAGGAACCAAACTCCAGGTTCCTCTAGACTGAAGTGCCGCCATCTCTTCTTCCATTGCTAGCCGCCATCTAGCATCCTGCATAGCATCCTGATGGTTCCGTGGAATGTCTGTAGCTGAAAGTGCCAAAGCAAACGTCCTGAAGTCTCCAGATAGTCTCTCAAAAGACACAGCTGCTGACAATGGATATTTGGCACAGCTTCGTTTCGGCTTGTGTAGAGCGATTGGAACATCCAGATCATCTGTGTTATCACCATGCTCCTGTAATGCATCCTGCTGAGAAATGTCGTCAGATCCATCAACATTAATATTTTCATTACATACCATAGGCGAGCTAGTTGACGAGTCAGGACCATGAGCTGGAGGAAGCCTGCGGGTGTAATGGAATGGTAGCGGGGATACTAGTGATGGTGGTGGTGGTGGCGGTTGCGGCGGTGGTGACGGTGGTGTTAATTGTGGCACTGGTGATGGAGGTTCCATGAATACGGCATCAGGATGTATAGGTGGTGGCTGCATTTTTCCGGATTCTGAAAAATACATAACAGATTCAAAAAATGTAACATCTGCACTGATCATATACCACCGACGCACAGGATCAAAACACTTGTACCCCTTTTGAGTTCTGGGGTACCCCACAAAGATACACTTGACAGCCCTAGGAGAGAGCTTGTCAGTACTAGGCGACAACTGGTGGACAAATGCGACTGACCCAAACACACGAGGGGTAAGAATGAACAGATCCTTGTCAGGATAAATGAGTGAAAAAGGAATTTGTTCATTCAAGACAAACGAAGGCATACGATTGATAAGGTAACATGCAGTAAGGACTGCATCACCCCAGTAGGAGTACGGAACATGACTCTGAATAAGAAGTGACCTTGTGACATCAAGTAGGTGACCGTGTTTTCTTTCAGCAACCCCATTCTGTTGAGACGTATGAGCGCAAGATGTTTGGTGAATAATTCCTTTTGAGGAGTAGTAATTGGCTAGGATGTTGGTGCACAACTCTAAGGCATTATCACTTCTAACAATTTTGACAGTTGTGGAAAAAACATTCTGAATTTCATTTAGAAAGTGGATAATAATATTTCCTGCTTCAGACTTATTTTTCATTAGAAATACCCATGATGCTCTAGAGAAATCATCCACAAATACAATATAAAACCTGTGCCCCTGATGATCGGGAACACGACTCGGACCCCAGACATCGACATGAAACAACTCAAACTTGGAGTTACTACTCCGACCTTGACTACTGGGAAAAGACGACCTGTGATGCTTTCCCAACTGACACGCCTCACACTGGATAGGTATGTGAGAGAGACCATAGGGTAGAACTAGACTCAACTTCTGAAGCGGTAAATGACCAAAACGCAGATGCCATAGGAGAGGAGATACTTGTCCAGCGGGAGAAGATGTGATTCCGGCAAACGGGGTCTGGTTCAGACGATAAAGGCCTCCTTGCTCATAGCCATGACCAATCACGTTGCCCGTACGGATGTCCTGAAAAATCAAGGAAGATGGATAAAAAATAGCTCGACAATGGAGATCCTTTGTAATCTGACTAATTGACAACAGATTCATAGAAAAATGCGGTGCATGTAGAACATTCTTGAGCTGCATAGAAGACGTCAATCTAATCTCCCCCTGACCCGTGATAGGAGAATGCGTGCCATTGGCAATAACTACTGTCCGTCCTGGAGGAATCTGAGTGTATCCTGTAAGTAGACTCTGGTCGCCACATAGATGATGTGTAGCGCCCGAGTCCATGATCCATGGCAATGTATCAGATTTACTACTGTGGAGTGCAAGTGTACTACCTGAAGTACTAGTAGAGGCCGAGGCAGAAGCAACAGCATCAGTATGACTCTCTGTAGTCGGTGCTGGACCAGATGGTGGGATAATGCCCCTGAGGCGGGCAACTAGATCATCAAATCGTTGATCCAATGTAGCAGCAGACGGGGGCTCTATCTTCTCAGCGGCTCGTGCAGATGCAGGAAATCCATGCTTTGAGTAGCATGTGTCTTCAGTATGTCCGACTCGGTGACAATATGAGCATGTTGGCCTAGTGCGGCCACCCCTTCCACGAGGAGTACGTCCACAGCCCTGGTGATGAAAACCGCGGCCTCTGTTGGCCGCCATGGCTGAGGGATTCTGACTCGCAGCTGCTGAAGGCACTGTGATCCTACTCAATCTGTGAAAAACTTCCTCCATGGGAGGAATAGTCGAGTCCGCCAGGATCTGTGAACGTGCTGCCTCATACTCCGGATCAAGTGCAGCGAGAAACACACCCACCATCGTCGCATTCCTGTATGTCTTCTGTTGTTCTGGCGTGGCGGTAAGAGGCATGAAGCTATAGAGCTTCTCAAACATCCCTCTCAATGATGTATAGAGAGAATGTAAAGGACGGTCGTTCTGCTTTATTGTGAATATATCATGTTGTAGTTGCAGGATCTTCGTCTCGTTCTTCGCCTGAGAATATGTCGCTGCCAGGATATCCTACATGTCTTTCGCTGTGGGTTGATGTAGAATGTCATTGGCGATTTCAATAGCCAATGTGCCGGATAGCCACACCTTGGCATATGCATCATCAGCCTCCCATGAGGCATGGACTCCAGTCTTCTCTGCAGGCTCGGGCTCGGTAAGAATGTGCTTCTTACCTGTAGACTTCATCATACTCATGAACTGCATTGCCCACAGTTCATAGTTCGTACCATCCATCTTGACAATGGGCGCTGGCAAGGTTGCAAAAAGCGGTATGCGGTATTCAGTCGGTCGGGTCACTGATTACTGATTAAACGGTATGCGGGAGTTTAAACGGAAATTAAACGGGTTATGCGATTTTGCATTTTTAATTAATAAAAATTATTAAATACATATAATTAATAAAAAAAAGTATAAATAAATAAGAAAAATATAATCACATATTCACAATATATATCAAATATTGTCAAATTCAAGGAAATGTTTCATCTAAATGTCAAAATAGACAAGATAAACAATTACAATTCATAGCATGAATCCAAAAAGTCTTGGATAATGGCAATCCTTTGAAAAAAGTAGATCCATGTTCTTAAAGGGATGTTTCAGACCTCTTAAAAGGCCGCATAAGACCGCTTAAGGCCGTTTAAACGACCGTTTAAGGCCGTTTATACGGCCTGACCGTTTATGGGCCGCTTTTGGTTAAACGACGCGGTCAGGCACCGCATACGTTTAAAAGGTCGTTTAAAAGGACGCTTAGACCGTTTTTTGCATCCTTGGGCGCTGGACCACGAAATGCGCCCATAGACGGGATATCTGCCTTGCTGTCTGACATACTGGAGACGGAAGACTGGAGCGACTGAGAGAAGATAATCTTTGTCTACAATGACATAGACGTGATTAGTTGCGTGTGTAGACGTCAAACAACTAACCCCATATAAATCAAGATGTGTGCCCTAGGGTTTTGGGGCTTAGGGCACGTGGGCACGTGCAGGGAGCACGCGCGCACGCAACTGGAGGATCACGCGAGCACTGGCGCACGCAACTGGAGGATCACGCGCGCACTGGCGCACGCAACTGTGCGCTATTGCGTGCACTGGCGCACGCTGGGGTGTGCAACAGTGCGCGTAGAAGTGCACACAGTCGCACAGAGGAGCAAAGCGCGCGAGGCCTCGAGATCGCGATGCGCAATGCGCGAGATGGGCTAGGCGATGCGCAAGGCGACGCGCGATGCAGGGGCACCGCAGGCGCAGGCGCGAGGCGCGCGAGATGCGCGAGGCGATGCGCCGGCACGGAGATCGGAGAAGACCACCGATCGGCTGAGGTGGGCGGCGCCGACTAGAGAGAGAGGGAGAAGAGAGGCCGGCGGGTGGGGTGGGTTAGGGTTAGGGTTTCGAGAACTCCGGTCTAGGACCGTCGCTCTGATACCATGTTGGGAAACGTGAATGAGATACTCTATTCCATAGCCCTAGGCTCTCTTATATAGGAGAGTAGCCTATGGGTAAATTACATAAAGAGAATAACAAGAAAATAAAATAACAAAAAGATACAATTATCTTATATGCGTCAACACCTATACTAGTCAGGCAAGTTTCTAGAGCGACTTTTCTAGGGAGTCTCTCTCACCCGTCTCAGTGGCGTAGTTGGGGAATAGACCTATCCCTCTATTGGACCGCGCTTCCAATTAGAGGGCGAGACAGAAGAGCCATTTGTAGGCTTCTTCACCGCTTGAGTTACTTCGCCAACAGACTTGGCGATTCTATATCTAGATCATCCATATCTACATCTACAATATCTGGAGTTATATCTGAAACATTGAAGTTAAGAATTGGAGAAGTTATGATCAAAAGACTATTTTCTCTACCCAAGAATTTAAACAAATTAATAGATCTTTACAATTTTAACTTTTCCATTTTTCCTCACCAACATAATCTCTGAAGCAATTGATATATATGCTCACACTCATACCCTCATGAATATTCAACTACAAATAAATAGGTAATATGGGGGAAATGCCGGGTTCTGGGGAAATCATTAGAAATGCATTACAAACAACTTGAAATCCCTTTTTACTTACGCAAGTAGATGTAGATTTTACTTATACCACCTTTCTACTTGCTTGCTTTTGCACATATTAAATGTCTAGTTATTTTTATAAGTTTTTAGGAGGTACCAGCAATGGCTGACGCCTCTTCTTTCCTAATGTATTTGGCAGGCAAACAGCCTGCAGTTCAGTAGCCGCTCAGTAGCTATACATGCTTCCTGGAGACAGAGTATACACTAGATGGTATGAATTACTTGTCTCAGTTTTTGTTCAGATGGTGATGTAAATGCTATCTCTTTTGTATCACTTGGGATATATGTTGTAAAATTGGAAGATGCTTGTGCAAGTTGTAAATGGATATGAATATTAATGAAAAGGAATTTTGGTGCCAATTGTATCTCTTTTACTTTGTGGTTATGTTGTGGATGTGAATGTCATGTAGATAATTAGCCGAGCGAAAAAATTTTCCCTGCTTTTCTGTAACTTCATGCGATCTCATGTGAATAATAGTGCGATTGTGTGATTAACGGGTACCCGGATCCTGAGGGGTTCACACTATGCCCGCCGGATCCCCGTAAGACTCGGTCTTGCCGTAACTGTCGGCTCCGAAACCATCGACGGTTCTTTGACCACGAGTTCATATGGACTCGTTCTACATCTCCCACTTGACCGAAGTGGTCAAAAACATATATGCTCCCACTATTCGTGTAGTATATACATGGAGATTTATCATGTGAGGATCATTGTATATGAAACCTCTTCCTTGACTCATACATTCCTGAGTCCCATTAAACCAACATGTTTATTGTATGTTCCTGCTGCTATTCCCTTGGTTAGAGAATCAGCCAGCATGTCACTAGTAGGGATGTAGGTTACCGTGATTTCTTGCTTCCTCACTATATCTTGTATATTGTGATATTGGATCTCAATGTATTTTCCTTTAAAACTATTAGCCCCACTATTGATCAAGCTTATCGCAGCTTGATTGTCACAATACATTTCAATTGGCCCTTTGACCAATTCGAGGCTTAGGTTATCTAGAAAACGCCGGATCCATACAACATGAGTGGTGGCCATGCTACATGCAATGTACTCAGCCTCCTGTGTATGTCGAGATACACATCCTTGTTTCTTGCTACCCCAAGAAACGGCTGCACCACCAAACATGAACAGATAAGCTGATGTGGATTTTCTATCATCAACATCCCCTCTGAAATCAGCATCGGAGTATCCTACTACCTCAAGCGATTCTGCTTGATACACAAGTTTCAGATGTACTGTCCCTTTCAGATAGCGAAGAATCCTCTTTACAGCTTCCCTATGTGCTGGATCAGGATTGCTTTGATATCTACTGACTAAGCTTACTGGATAAGCTAAATCAGGTCGAGTATACATCATTACATACATTAAACTTCCTACCGCTTGTGCATATGGTACATCTAAAGATTTCTGCCCCTTTCCGGGACACTGACTCTTGCTGAGTCTCTTTCCCATCACAAGTGGTGTTGGAGCTGGAGTGCTATTATACATTCCAAATCTCCTTAATACAATATGCAAATATCTTTCCTGACTAAGGCTCAATATCCTTGAGTCCCTGTCTCTTGTTATTTGAATTCCAAGGACATAGGATGCTTCGTCTATGTCCTTCATCTCAAATTCATTGCTCAATTTCTGTTTGATTTCATTAAGCATTTGTATGTCATTACCTGCGAGCAGAATGTCATCTACATACAATGACCTGATTGCAAACCTCCTCCCACTCTTCATGACATACACACAGTTATCCAATTTATTTGAAACAAATCCAAATTGAATAACTTTCTCATGAAATTTGAGATACCACTGCCGTGAAGACTGCTTTAAGCCATATAATGACTTTCTTAACTTGTAAACCTTTTTTCCTGAGCCTAAAAAAAAAACCTTTTTTCCTGACCTTCAACCTGAGAACCATCAGGTTGTCGCATATAAATCTCCTCATTTAATTCTCCATTAAGGAAGGCCGTCTTCACATCCATTTGGAATAATTCCAAATCCATATATGCGACTATGGTTAAGATCATCCGAATCGATGCAAACTTAGCCACTGGAGAGTAGGTTTCTTGGAAATCTATTCCATCTTGCTGAGTATAACCCTTGGCAACTAATCTGGCTTTGTATTTGTCAACAGTACCGTCAACTCGGTACTTTTTCTTGAATACCCACTTACATCCTATGGATTGCCTATCTTCTGGCAAATCACATAATTCCCAAACACCGTTTCTTTCGATTGAGTCCAACTCATCTCTCATGGCGGCCGACCATGATTCCGACTCAGACGAAGCCATAGCTTCACCAAAAGATATGGGATCTGTACAATCCGCGACATCCTCATCCACGGTGTAGCACGACGCCTCGCATCCATAGAAATGGTAATCTTTCATCCATGCAGGCCGTGTTCTGGTCTCTTGTTGCCGATTATACTCGTGGGTTGTGTGGGTCCACCCACTTCCTCTAAAGGATCATCATGGTCTATAGGTTCATTCTCTGCATTTGGATGATCGATATCACCCTCAGGTTCTTGTCTAATGCTCAAGTCGTCTTCATTGTCATGTAGGACAATCAGAGGATCTGATTCCTCTACTTCATACTCCTTTTCTTGATGAATTTCAAGAAAAGTTGCATCACGACTTTCGATCAGACCTTTAGTTTCATTAAAGAACCTATATCCTTTAGAATTTTCACTATATCCAATAAACTTACACTTTAATGTCCTGAAGTCTAGCTTGTCCCTAAGCTGACTCGGTATTAGAATATGTGCAACACATCCCCATTTCCGGAGATGGCCCAACTCGGGCTTTCTGCCATTCCATATTTCATATAGCGTTGATTCTATCGACTTGGTGGGAATCCTATTCTCTATATAGTTCGCAGTCAACACTGCCTCTCCCCAAAATTTCTTGGAGAGTCCTGAGTGTGAAAGCATACACCTTACTGCATTCATCAAAGTTCGATTCTTTCTTTCTGCTACACCATTCTGCTGTGGTGTATATGGCATTGTAGTCTGCCTACGAATGCCTGCTTGAATGCAATAATCCTTACATTTCCTTTGAGGTATATTCCCCACCTCTATCTGTCCTAAGAGTCTTGATTGGTTTTCCCAATCTTGTCTCCACTTCCGTCTTATATCTCTTAAATGTTTCAAGTGCTTCCGACTTTCTTCCTAAGAGATAGACATAGGAGAATTTCGAGTAATCATCAATGAATGTTATAAAATATTTCTTATTTCTATGTGTGTTGACGCTCAGTGGTCTAAATATGTCTGAATGGATCAAATCTAGTAACTCTGTTGACCGAATTCTGGTTGAGAAGGGTCTTCTCGTCATTTTATTGGTCAGACAGTGTTCGCAGGGCAATGTCCTTGCACCCGTGATCTTAGGCAACAAATTTGCCTTAATAATTTGATCCATCTTAGAATTTCCTGGATGACCCAGTCGCATGTGCCACAAGTTATAATCAGACAAATAACACAAAGAATAATCAAAAGCGACATTCATTGATTCACTAGAATTTATTACAGGAAGACAGAATAGGTCATGCTCCGGCACAAACTTTCCCATCGCATAGACCTTATTCTTGCCTATTAACACACGCTTATTATAAACCTAACTTCAAAGTCTTTCGTGAGCAGCACTGGGACAGATATCAGGTTCCGACATACCCCTGGGGCATATAGTACATCATTCAGTACCATAATGTTATCTCCCAGGTCAAATCTGTATGTCCCAACACCTTCCACGTCCAAGTAGGTGTTGTTCCCCATGAAGATCCTCTGTTCGCCTTTACTCAGCTCCTTGAAGTCCACTAGGCCTTCCTTCGTCTTGGCGATGTGTCTGGTTGCTCCAGAGTCGATCCACCATCCATCACTGTCCGTGATGACGGAGTTGCATTCCACGACAGCCGCGAATTCCATTTTCTTCTTGCCTTTGTTTTCAAGCATTTTAAAATTTCCTGGCTTCTTCTTGTTGGGGCAATTGACCTTGAAATGGCCATATTTGCCACAACCATAGCAAGAGCCGCGTGAGTATTTCCCACTCTTTCCCTTGAAATTCGCCTTGGAGGGGCCCCGTCTTTTCTTCGTGTGCACAACATTTGCTTCTTCTTCCTCCTCGACCTCAAAGATCTCAGCTTTCGATCTTTGTTTGGAGAGGTCCTGCTCAATTGCCAATTGTGCAGGTAGGTCCGTCACGGACTTAATGTTGCCATTCATCCTCAGAGATGTGGCAACCATGTCGAATGACGGAGGGAGACTTCCTAATATGGCTGCGATCTGCATCCTCACCAGAATCGCGCAATCAGCAGCCGCAAGATCCTTGGCCATCACGATCATCTTATTCACGTGCTCGAGGACGCTTTCAGATTCCTTCATTCTACACGAGTTGTATTTGTGTAGAAGATTCTGGACGCTCACCTCTGATTTGGGGTGGTATTTGTCCTTAACCGCGGTCCAGAGCTCGTAAGCTGATTCGCAGGTCTCAAAGACCCGAATCAGGTTCAGATCCATGTGGGTCAGCATAAAGCTCGTAGCCCTATTATTTGTTTTCTCCCACTGTTCGCGGGACCTAATTTCCTCCATAGTTGGATTTTCAGATAAAATTGGGCCGGGTTTGTCTATGATGGTGTGTATGCTATCGTGCAACAGGCCATAGTAGATCTTCCTGCTCCATAATTCATAATTAGTACCATTAAGGTACTCTATTTTCCCCACCTCAGTGGCAATTGTCTTGCTTGTCATTTTTTGGATCTCAAGTCCGTGTTAGGGTTTCTCGTTCTCAAAAGAATGGAGGTACGACGACGGTCGAGGAAGAATGGAGGTGCGTCGCCGAGGAGATTGTCGTCGGAGGAGCGCAACAACCCGCTCTGATACTAGTAAAGTAACTCGACGAGGTACGCCTTCTTGCCCTTGGCTGCGAGAGAGAGAGAGAACGGGGTAGAGATGGAGAGATGGGAGAGGGCTCCCTAGTGCGAGGAAGAGCGTGTATCGATCCCCTCCCGGAGGAGGTGTTTTTATAGGGCGTGAATGCCCTCGCACTAGTCCGCCCTTACTCCCTCACGCCTGCCGGATCCCCGCAAGACTCGGTCTTACCGTAACCGTCGGCTCTGAAACCGTCGGCGGTTCTTTGACCACGAGTTCATATGGACTCGTTCTACATCCATGTGATTTTGGACCCTCTAAAATCCCACAGACATTCCTAGAGCGTGCCGAAGTTGATGGGAATGATCGTGTGCCTTAAAGTCTGCACACACAACCGGATACCTGTAAGACTGTGTAGAAACCTTTAGATTAGTCTACAACCCCAGTCACGTCCTTACACGACTCCATCATCATGTCAGAGAATAATTGACTTATCTTCCTGGTGGTTCAAGGTCTGTCACCAATCATTAAGATGGATGTAACCAATTATGAGTTATGGTCCATGCAGTTTATGAGCATTGTGAAATGTAACAAGGAGCATATTATGATGCTGGTAGAGTCGACCGACAAGATTGAGAAGAATGCTTTCTGGAAGTAAGATGACGCGTGTGCACGTGTATGTCTTTCTTGTACTCTTGTCATAGAGATAGCCCATGACATTCTTTATCAACCCACTGTCAAAGCAATGCGGGACATCCTCGCAGCCACATACTCAACGAGGAATGCAACGAATATTTTGCAGCTTCAGTATGACATTTTCATTTCCAAGTAGGATCATCGTCCACTTCATGTGTTTTACTCATGGCTCAAGGGCATGTTTGAGAAGCTTCATGTCTTCATGCCTCTGAATGCTTTTACAGAGCAACATAAGGCGTACATGAGTGCCCCTATGGTCGGAGTTTCCTTGACGACACTTGACTCTCGGCACGATGTCACATACAATCAACTTCTATCTTTTTGATGGAAAAGAGGGTGAGATCCCGAGGTGGGATTCACCAGAAATTTGTATTAAGAAATTAAACATCGAGAAGATTATACATGTGACTAGGCTGAAACAAGCCCATGAAGTGACCAAGTACATTTTCAGCATAGAATAGTCGACCTCTTGAAGATATTCATTCCTAACACACCAGATAGCTACATTCAAAAATTAGTGCCCCATGTCTTCATGCTCTTCACCGCATCTTCCACGCATAAAGTCCCATGTGTGAAAAAATTATCTCGGCCAACCTTGATAAACATGCGACCATGCCTAGCAAGCTGAAGAAAAACTTCGATCCTTTGTGAATTTTTAAGCTCCAAATAATCATGTAATGACAACTACGATCATCTTAGATCATGTTATGGTTGCTTGTGAAAACTGGTATGCTACTTCAACTGAGAATTTCCAGCCCCATACAAATCTGTCTCTACCACTTGCGAGACCCTCAAGGTCAGCAAAATTTCCAAGAAAAGCAATATACTTATTAAGTATTTGTTTCGAGAAGGTAGCAATAAAACATGGGCTCCAAGCTCCAGTCGTCCACCCCTAGCGCAACAAGGCATTCTGATTCTTAACAAGTGCAAAAAATATGTGGGTAACGATCTCTCAAGGTTCCCAACCCCATCCAGTTGTTCAACAAAATCTAAAAGTCTCATCGCTACCCAACACCAGACAAAATGCCTCCCCCAACTCAGGAAGGATCTACGATATACCCAACCAAAGTGAGGAGGGATATCTAATAGGAGTTGCAACAAAGGAACCACATATGCCATTAATGTTTCGCATCAATCTATTGACCAAATCCTCCTTTTCACCCCACTGTATGAGTACTCATTTGGTCAGGAGGGCCTTATTCATGTATTCGAGTTTCAAGATCCCTAAGCCATTGTCCTTCCTACGCGTCGTCACCTCCCAATCAATGAGTTGCATTCCCCCTCTTTTCTGCTTGCCATGTGATGAAAAGAAGCGCCTCATCAAACATTTAATCTTAACTTGCATCCTCGTTGGAAGTAGTCTGGTGGAGCAGAAAAAATGGTAATTACGAACAAGGCATGCTTGAGTAGGACAGACTTTCCACCTCTAGAGAGCATTTTCGCCTTCCAAACTGCCAGCTTGCTCTCAAATATGTCAAGAACCACCTTCCAATCAACCAAACGAAGGCGACCTGTAATTAGCGGGAAACCCTGGTAGGTGACAGATAGGGTCCCACTCAGACATTGCTGATTACTACAGGTCTCCTGTATCTCCTCTAGGCTAAGTCCAAAAGGGACCGAAATGGACTTCTCTCTATTGATCTTAAGACTCGAAATATCATCAAAAATATCCATAATATAGGACACCCTCCACACATGGTCCGACCCCCACTAATGAAGATCACAATGTTGTCCGCATACTGAAGACTCTGTATAAATATATCATACTTAAGATATCTTGTGCACATCCCTCCGTCCGTTGCCTGCCTCATCATGACTGCCAAGGCATCAACCACAATCGCAAACAGAAGGGGCGCCAAGGGATATCCTGCCACTATTCGCGCTGTGGCTGGAAGAATCCTCCCTTCAGACGACTATTCACTATAATCGCATAAGATGCTTTCATAATACACCTCTTCATCCATGCGATCCACAAGTTTGGGAAGCCCACCCTTTCCAACGATGCCTGAAGAAAATGCCAGTCCAGACAGTCATATGCCTTGGAGGTGTCCACTTTTCGCAGCAACTTTTTCACATGATTCCTCTTCCCATCAGGCACCATATCATAAGCAGACACCTAACTATGAGCCATGTGCCTCCCAGGTACATATGCAGATTGCTCAAGTGAAATGATATCATTAAGAACACCATGCAAGCGGTTAGCAAGTACTTTGGCGATGATAAGGTAGATCCCATTCGAAAGAGCTATTGGTTTGAAATCTTCCACTCTGATCGACACCTCCTCCTTTGGTAGCAAAAATAATAGCGCCTTATTCAAATGCTCAAAGTCCTGATTGCCCTCCCCGAATTCCTCCAGCACCTCAACAATATCCTCATTGACTATCTCCCAGAATTCACTGTATAAGACTATTGATAAACCATTGGGTTTGGAGCACCATATGCATTACGGGTGCTTTTATACCTCCAATGGAGGATGCTTAAATCAGACTGAGCAGGATCATTATGCCTCCTGCAACCACTACTCAGACCTCCTCTGTGATAGCCTTGTGTGATGTATAGTATTAATTACTTGTCCCATTCCTAGTAATTGATAATAGGTATGAGAGGCAAATGGAATACAACACAGAGGATAAATGAAAGAGACAAATCTTTTTAGAGAAGATTGGTCTTTGTAATATTTTATTCGACACAAAACAGGATTTTCACTTTTTTCTTGTATCTAAATTAAATAAAAATGATTATTGCTCTTGTTCGTTAAAGATTTTATTCTTATCTTATTCCCACTCTATTAGAATTGTAGAGACTCCTTGAATCTACTCCCTGGCAAACTTAACACCCTAACTAAGAGTTTATGCCATGTTCTAGGGCCTAAAAGGCTCTATCGACTATGCCCATGATATATTATAGCGTCGATGGAGGAGGTCCGACTCAGTTCAGAGTGTGCAACATTGGTGGCAGAGGCGGATGCCACATCTGCCGTCCACCTTCTATCACCGTTTTGGCCACTTCATGGACACCTGCTACAACATGGTTACACCACGTCTGCACGTGTTGTTGAGCAGGTCAAGCCTCCTGTTACTTTTGTTGATCAGCAGTTCGATGACGTCTCTCATCTGAGGGAGATTATGATCCCTGCTATTGCGTCCACTAGTGCTCTTTCGGGCCATTCTGAAATTGTTGTCTCAACCTTTGTCAGTACCTTAGGTATAACTTATGCCTTTACTAGTCATCATAGGGCAGGCATTTCAGAGTGTACTATGGACTCTTGTGCCTCTCATCATCTCTGTAGTGACAGAGCACAATTCACTTCTTGCAAATTATTACCTATAGACATACCTGTTGTTATTGTGGATGGGACAGATTTTCCTATTATTGGAGAAAGGAAATTCATTTGACACTATCTATGTCCCTTTAGAATGTGCTTCATGCACCTAACTTTTCTATGAACTTGTTATCTATGAGTCAGATTATCAAGTTTTTGCATAGTCGTGTAATGTTTGACCCCTCTTCTCTAGTGTTTCAGGATATACTCATGGGCAGGATGATTAGATGTGGACGTGAGCAAGGGAGTCTCTACATATTGGTCTAGTCTCCTTATTTTAGCGCATCTTCCATTCCTACTAGGCTTGTCTCGGTACATGTAGCATCTTCGGTTCGGTCACCTTCTTCTGCAGAAGCTGTGTAGAGTCCTCGCACACATCCCATCTCAGTCTACTTTTTAGTGCGAGTCTTGCAGTTCGGGAAGCATCACTGCTCCCGTTTTCCTTGGTGTAAAAGTCGTAGTAGTTGTTCTTTACATGAGTTGGGTTATTTTGATATTTGGGGTTCCGGTCGTGTTCCCGACACCAAGGCACAAGTTCTATGTAGTTGTTGTTGATGATTATTCTAGACTTTCTTGGGTTTCTCTCATTAAAAATAAGTTTGAGGTTGTGTCTGTCATTCAAACTCTTATTAATGAAATAAAGAATATTTTTCTGCTATTGTTAAGTATGTCCGCTCTGACAATACCTTGGAGTTTTGCACCATTCAACTTTGAGTTTTGCATGTCCCTTGGCATCATACATCAAACCTCCCGTGCTCATGCTTTTCAGCAGAAGGATGTTGCTGAGTGCAAACACCGCCATCTTCTTGATGTTATCAAGGTCTTTCTTATCCAGAGTCATGCTCTCCACTCTTTCTGGGTTGATGTTGTCCTCACTGTCTGCTAACTGGTCAACAATATGCCGTCATCCGTGTTAGGAAAAAGGGTTTCTTTTTCTATTGCATTTCCTGATAAGGACCTTTTCTCCCTAACACTGTGTTTTTGGTCCTGTGGTTTTTGTTCATCACCTGACTCCTAGTCGTGATGTAACATCCATATTCTAACGAACCCGAACTCGTCCGATTTTGGGTCTAATGAACCCAAAAACGTTGTCGGTCAATACTAAACAACCTAACAATCAATTAATCGTGAATAAAAAGTTGTTCGGGTGAAATCGACCAAAAATCGGTCAATTCGTAATGCGTGCCGTGAAAAAGCCGCGACGCAAATTCGGAAACCGCGAAACGAACCGAGACCGTCATTAGATCCGATTCGACGACACAAGACCAACGGAATCGACCGTTCGTCAATCGGAGGTCGTTTGATATTTTTAATTCGTAAAATTTAACCTTAAACAAAAATCGTATCCGAAAATTTCGGGCATCCAAACCCGATCGGAAGTATAGCAATATTATACTCATATTGATCGCCATTTAGAGACGATCGAATAGAGATATTGCGCGTCAAAATCCGACACTCGAGGTGTGAATTCGGTCAATTTTTGTATATCAAATAAAAGAAGAGGAAATAAAAAAATAAATAAATTTATTTTTTTATAAAGCAGCAGACTGTCTGCTTTCCAGGACAGCCACATGGCTCTTTCTTTTCATCCTCCACTTGCCTCAAGATTTCTCTCCAAGTGGCATTGCAACAATGACTTTATTTCCTTATAAGTATCACCATGAGAGCTCTAAAAATCTTCTACAACTTTCCATCGAGAGACCTTTCCTCCTCCATTTCTTTTGCTAAAGCTGCTGCTGCTGAAATGAGAAGTAAACCTTGCTGCTACAGCTATTGAAGAAGCCAAAATCCTCCTATTTCTTAAAGATTTCAAGAGGTACCATCCCCTCTTCCTTCCTTGCTCCCATTCCTCTTGGATTGTTGTTACAGCAGTTCTTTTTTTTACTATTTCTCTCCAATTCAGACTCCAATCCAAGCAAATAGAGGTCCTATATTACTGCATGCAAGATCAGCCCCTTCCTCCAATCTTGAAATCTAATTTGGTACATCTCCATCTCCAGCCCTCTTCACTGCAAGCTGCTGATGTTTCCTTCTCTTAAAGTTGTTGCATGTTCTAAGGCCACCTCTCCCATCTGCAAGCCACTGTTTAAAAAAATTGAGAACTGCTGCATGTTTTGATCCAATCACTTGCCATCCAAGAACCAAGATCAAAGAGGTACAACTCCTTCTTCCTTTCCTCTTGCTGCCATGCATGTACACTTATATTCTTTTCCCTCCTCCTGCTGCTGAGTATGATAGTCTACATGAATTTGATCCTTAAAGTTAGTCTAGATTGTAATAGGGGGATTTAGAGAACATGATTCTGGAAAAGCAGATCTTTAAAAGAAAAATAATCAAATAGTTGTGAATTCTTACCTGTAGTCAGATCTAAATGATAAAATTAGATTAAGAGTTAGAACAGGATTATTTATACGTATTCAGATCTATCATCTAGTTGTGAATTTCTACAATCTTTCTCCTTAGCTAACAGAATATCATAAGATGGCATGCAGTCCTCCTAACATCTTAAAGTAAAAGTAAATTCAGAAATTTAGAAGTCTTAACATTATCAGTCATATTATGACATGTATATATATTTGTGTGTGTATATATTTGTTGAGTTTCATAATGAAGGAGGTTAACAGTTTTGTCTAAGCTGTAAACCAATTGATATGATGTTTATTAATATTTATGGAAATTATGTACAACATCTGTTACTAAAGTATCATGAGGAAATATATGTATACTATCAATTTATAAATCATTATATCTATGATATGCTTGTATGGTTAGTATGGTTAGTACAGTTCTGGACAAATGCATACAAATTCCTTATATTAAGGTAGGGTTATAGAATATATATATGATTCATGATCACTGGATGACAACCATTAAATGAAAAACTCTATAAAACGACATTGCTCCATCATGGTGTCAAATACGATAAAAGGTGAATTATGATAAAAATTCATCATGAGATCAACCAATTCTGTAGTATTCATCAAGTCTATATTATCATATTTGAACAGATAGCCATCTTGTTAGCTATTGGTTTATTCCAATCAACCTATTAGATGAAATTGGACATCTAATTCCTCAGGTTAATTATACAATGAGATAGAAAAGATCAGTGAGTTTCAATCAATGGTAGGAGCTTAATATTAGTTTGACTTAGTTCCATTCCTTCACTTCATGAAGTTGCACAAAAAAATAATAATAATCAAATAGGGTGGGCGATCCAAAGAAATCTCGACCCTTCCAAAATCTCCTTTGAGGGAGAAATTAAAGAAAGTGAGATCTATGTATGCTTCTTAGTGATTACAAATGAGACATTAAGTAAATGATAATAATACTAATACTTGAAATCCATCATCTCATGTAAATCTTGTTCACCAAACTCCATCTTCATAAGATCTGCAAAGTCAACTATAGGAGTAATTGAGAAAAGTTTTGGTTTGATGGATGAAAAAGTGATCAATTGAAATTGACTGGAATTAGTTATTGGTTGAAATTGATGGAAAACAATGATTACGTGAAAAAAAAAGTAGGGGTTTTGTGTAGATTTGAATCTCAAATTCAGATCCATCCTTGGTTCCAGATCTCTAGATATTATGATTAAAATTTGAGTGAAATTAAATATTCTTCAAATGGTATAAAATCATCATCAATGATTGTTAGTACTCTACGATATGAACATCTCTTATCACAATTGACGATGTGGAATGAGCAAATACATCTGTAAAATCTATCAGACAAGTTACAAAGGCATGAATATATATGATTAAAGAACCTATGTGGTTAATAAGAATCAGATGACGATTTATATCATGCCAGTTATGGTGACTTCTACACCTAACTGTGCGAGGGGGCGGTGACCCTCAACTGGGCGGGAGAATAGGAAGCCCAGTTAGGGCAGCGACCGCCAAGTACGCGGGTCTAGGATCCCAGTCCCTTTTCGGTTTTTACGCGAGCTCGCAGTGTTTTTACGTCCTCGTTGGGATCCCGACTTTAGACCATTCCGCTGACCCTGTCTTTTAGGATACCCAGGCGGGGGATCCTTGGTTTTCAGTTTTACGTACGAGCTCGGTTGCCCGTTACCGGTCGGGCTGTTTTTCTAGAGCGACTTCCCGGGAAGTCCCTCTCACCCGTCTCAGTGGCGTAGTTGGGGAGTAGACCTATCCCTCTATTGGACCGTCCTTCCAACTAGAGGGCGAGACGGAAGAGCCATTTGTAGGCTTCTTCACCGCTTGAGTTTTCTTTCGCCAACAGACGGCGATTCTACATCCAGATCATTCGTATCTACATCTATATCTACATCATTGAGAGTACATCTGAGAGAGTTACAGTGAAGGTTTGGAGGAAATCACAATTAAAATTGAGTTGATTAGAAGTGACTTTAATCTGGTTCAAAAACCCTATAAGTTAGTGGACGTGTTGGGAACTTAGTTAGGATGCATTATACAACACCGCATGCCTACGGAGGCCCCCCAACCCTAAGGTAGTTTAATACCTTAGAGTCATAGTGTGAGGCTATACACAGACCAAGACCACGGACTATCCACTAACTTAGAAGGAGTAAATAGAATTAAGGATCAAATTCATCATCATCATATCAGTCCATTATCGAAACCATGACATGATCTCAATGACAAGAAAGTAGCCATTAAGTTCCGCAACTTGATCTCCAAGACCCAAAATCATGATCTTAAAACACATGAAATCATTATATGTTAGGGTCTTTTATCTAAACTTTATATAAATAAATATTTATATATATATAAATATGGGATGAATGGGAAAAATGGGAAAACAAATGAACTTAGTACCAAACAGTTGAAAACATTTTTTACTTATGCAAGTAGATGTAAATAGTGCATATTCCACCTTTCTACTTGCTCTCTTTTGCACATTAAATTACTTGTTATTTATTTTAAACTACGGGTTTGTATTCACGTTTGTGACTCCTTTTCTTCCTTGCACGCATGGCAGGAAAGGAGTCTATTGTTCAGTAGCTATACAGGGTTCCAGAAGACAAGGTCTATACTAGACGGTATGTTATTCTTTTTGTCTCAGTTTTTGTTCGGTTGTTAATGTTATATGCTTCTTTTCTCTTCAGTCAGATTTTGGGATATACTGTATATACTTTCAGACATTGTACAGGTTGAAAATGAAATGAAAGTTAATGAAATAAATTCTTGGTGACATTTATCTTTATTATCTTGTGGTTGTAAATGTGAATGTCGAATGTCACTTGCAAATATATTCATTGCGAAAAATTTTCCCGGACTTTCAGTTACTTAATGCAATATTAATGAATGTGGAAATGTGAATGTGTCGTAAACGGGCACCCGGATCCTGAGGGGTTCACACGTGACAAGCTCTCCCTCGAGCTGTCAATTGTCTTTTTGTGGGCCACTCCCAAACTAAAATGGTACGATGCTTTCATTCAATCAAACGGAAGTACTACGTTAGTGTCGATGTCACTTTCTTTGAGTCCGTCATGTACGTTGCTCCTATTGTTGACATGACGACCCTGTCTGAGTTTGGTGAGGGGGTTTACGTTCCTCCTCCTCCTTTATCACCATCACCACCTCCACTTCTACCTGTGGTTCATCCACCACCTCCTGTGGTTCCTCTACCACCTTCTCTTCCTGTGGTTACTACTCATGTAGCTCTTTCACCACCTCCTCATATGGCTCAGACTTTTCCTAGATACTACATTCGCAGGCCGCCTCTTGTTCCCCATGCCCTTGTGCCTTCCCCATTATCCAGCACACCCCATGTAAATTTTGAGCACTTGATTTTTATTGTTGGCATTGATGATTTGCCTGTACAACAAGAAACTTTGCAGTTGAACAAGTAGCACCTCAAGAGGCTACTTACATGATACATATCATCTGGAGGACCTTGACTGACTCATTGCTGTTCGGAAGCGGAGGCATACATGTGCTATGTATCCTCTTGCTACCCATGTTTCTTTGGGACGTCTATCAGAGGATTTCATGTGGTTTATGGTGGGACTGCAAACCGTTGAGATCATATATGAAAAGGTTGTATGAGACAATCACTGGCATCTGGCTATGGAGTAGGAGATGTCTGCACTCCAGTTATGTGGCACATGAAGTTTGGTTACAAGAAAGGGCTTCCTTGATTAGCTGCAAATGAGTCCCTATAGTGACACATAGAGCAGATGATAGTGTTGATTGCTACAAGGTTAGGCTTGTGGCACGTGGGTTCACCCGGACATATGGGGTTAAGTATCAGGACACTTTTCTCATGTGGTTCAACATTCTACACTCAGGATCCTCCTCTCTGTTGTAGTAGTACGTTACTGGTTGCTTTCACAACTTCATGTCAAGAATGCTTTGCTGTGTGGAAACCTGCAAGAGGAAGTTTATATTCAGCAACCACCTGGGTTTGCTGCTGTGGGGGAGGGGTATCAGAAGATATGCAGACTTCATAAGGTGATTTATGGCCTTAAGCAAAGTCCTAGAGCATGGGTACATAAGCTCTTGGACTTGATAGAGCAACATGGCTTCACGAGATCAACTGCAAATCACTTGTCCTTTGTATGTAGGATTCTTAGAGGTATTGTTGTCGTTGTGATTTGTTGTGATGAGATTATTGATACATGGGATGACTTACATGGCATTAATGAGACTAAGGCGTTCCTTGGGCAGTAGTTTGTCACCAAGGACCTTGGCGAACTACGATACTTCCGTGGGCTTGAGTTTGCTGGAAACAAGCAAGGGCTGGTGATGACACAAAAGAAATATTTTGCAGATCTCCTAGAGATAGAAATGGCAGACTGCAGACTTGTCACTACTCCTATGGACCCCACCATGAAGCTTTACGATGATGATATAGATGAGGTGGAGAAGAGGAGGTACAAGGAACTCATTGTGGAGTTCCTCTATGTGACTATTACCAATCCAAACATCTCCTTTGCAGTGAGCAAAGCCAATAGTTTATAAAGCAACCATGATAGGCTCACATGGATATTATTCATATGGCCCTAAGATATCCGAAGTCTTATCTAGAGATCGGGTTATTCTTTAGCAGAGGGACTTCTCTTGCCATCACGGGCTGTGCAGATGCAGATTCTGCAGGATGCCCTAAAGACAAGAAGTCTACCTTTGTTTTTTTTTGTTTTCATAGGGAGTTCTTTGCTCCCATGGATAAACAAGAAGCAGACCGTGCTTTCTAGATCTAGTGTGTAGTCGGAATACAGAGCCATGACACATGGGAGCATTGAGATAATGTGGGTCATATTCATTTTGACATATTTAGCTGTTGACGCGCCTCTTCCTATGCAATTGCTTTATAACAACCATATTGCTCTTTTCATTGCTAACCTCCCGATTTCCATTAGAGGACCATACACATTGAGGTAGATTGCAATTACACACGAGATATGTATAGAAGGGCTCTATCTCTACTTCCCCGCCAGCTTAGGGGAATATGCAACAAATGTGTTCTTCAAGGCTTTAGTCGGGGATGGGGGTGGGGGTGGGGAGGGGGGCATCCCATAGATGTTGTTCTAAGATGAGCATTATTGACATCTATGCTCCATCTCAAGAGGAAGTATTGAAAGTTATTTTGTATTTGCTTATTTATTTCATCTTTATTATGTAATTTGCTCTTTAGGTTTTCTCCTCACTACATTTTTTTGATGAGAAACAGGGTGAAATCCCTAAAGCGGGATTCGCCTCTTCATTAAGTCACTTAAAAAAATAAAAATAAAAAAGTACATTACCGTGCAAGCCAAATGCGATAAAAGACGTTTACAAGAGAGTTCACATTCTCGACGTGGAACCTCTGATTTCGGAAGACAAGTTCGTTCCTCCCTAACCAAATACTCCAAAGGACAGCAAAAGGTCTTGCGCAGTCGTCCTGTGAGCTTCCTCCCACCTGGCCTATAGAGTTCCAAAATTCGAACGCAGAGCCCGTGGACACCCACTCACAACTCGCAGCAGCCCAGATCCGTCTAGAAGAAGGGCATGCGAAGAATAGGTGCTCAAAATCTTCAACTTCTTCGTCGCATCTATCGCACTTCACGTCTTCCATCTGAAGCAAACGGTGCCTCCTCGCTTTGTCCATTAGCCTGCCTCTTCTAAAACACCAAATGAAAACCTTGACTCGGCATAGTATCTTAGAAGCCGCACGATCTTTATATCCCGGCATAGCGTAACATCCCGAACGCCTTCCTTCGGTCTCAACGCCCCATACAGTTGTTTAACCGACCACCCCGATCCACCCCAACGAAAGTGATCCCGGTCCTGCATGCAGAAGTCAGTTTGCGGGATTCCTCCTAACATATCGGTGAGTTCCTCTGAGCATCAATAATGCAGTTCATTGCGAAAATTCGGATGCCAAATGCCCGATTCCTCCACTTCAAAGGGCATGCTCTCCTTCTCCGTCGCCAACGTGTATAGTCGGGGAAACCTATTCGCCAGGGGGCCATCTCCCGACCAATTATCCATCCAGAACTTGAATGTCTTCCCATCTCCCACACTCGGGTATAGATTCGAACGCAACGGCGGCAAAATCTCGATGATGCCCTTCCAAAGCACCGACATGTAGCGAGTCCTGCCCGTCTCCAACTTCTCGCCAACTTTGTATAAACTTCTCAGCAAATTCACCACTAGGTTATTTGTCGGCCCCCAGACATGCAGCGCCCATTTAGCCATCAAAGCTCGATTCATGCGCCCCAAGTCCCGTACTCCGAGTCCCCCCAACTCCCGTTCTCTGGTTTTCTCATCCCAACTCACCAAGTGAATCCCCTGCCACTGCTGATCTCCTGTTGACTAGAAGAACCTCCTCATTTTAGCCTCCAGCTTGTTCCTTACGCCAACCGCATCAGCCGAGTTGAGAAGAAAAACACCGGGATTGCGGCTAGAGCGTGCTTTAGGAGAATCAACTTGCCACCTCTCGACAGCGAAACCGCCTTCCATCCCGCCAGCTTTCGATCGAACCTCTGAATCACCCCATCCCAATGCGAAATTTTGGAGCTACCCGCGATGAGAGGAATCCCCAGATAATTAATGGGCAGCGTGGCCAACTGACAGCCCGTAATCTGCCCGAGCTCCATCTTCTCCGCCTCCTCCATGTGAAAGGCACCACTGTTGATTTGCTCCTGTTAACTTGTAAACCAGACATGCTGCTAAATATGTGAACAATCTGTACCGCATTCTGACATTGGTCCAACGACCCCCCCAGAAAGAGAAGGGTGTCGTCCGCGTATTGAAGGATCGGAATAGAAATATTAGCCACTCTAAAACCTTCGCACCGTCCGACCTCCACTGCTCTTTCCAATAATACGCTCAATGCATCTGCCGCGAGCACGAACAACAAGGGCGCCAACGGGCAACCTTGACTCACTCCACGTTGGGGCTGAAAGTAGCCCCCCTCCGGTCTGCCGTTAACTAGAACGGAGAAGGAGGAGGTCGCCACACATCGCTTCATCCACTCTACCCACAAATCCGGGAAACCCCTCCTCTGCAGTGATGTCCATAGGAACTTCCACTCAACGCAATCGTACGCCTTTGCGTAATCAATCTTCCACAGTGCTCCCTTCTTATTCGATCTCTTCCACTCCAAACAGATCTCTGATGCCATAACGAGCCCGTCATGTAATTGTCTTCCATGTATGAAAGCTGATTGAAGCGGCCGCACAACCGAATCTAGCACCAAAGTGAGTCTGTTAGACAGAATCTTTGCAATGATGAGGTAAATGGCGTTGGAAAGGGCGATCGCCCTGTAGTCCTCAATGTTCACCGGGGTATCCTTCTTAGGTAGAAGGAATAGGAAGGCCCTAGTAATCAACTCGATACCTCTATTACCTTCTCTAAATTCATTAACCGTTTGGAGGACCTCCACCTTCACCAGTACCCAGAACTCACGATAGAACAAAACTTGAATCCCGTCCGGTCCCGGTGCACCCTCCGCGTTAAGGCCCCAAACCGACCGCTTAACCTTGTCCTCTGTGAAGGGTTTAACAAGATTGTCCGCCTGCTCGTCGGTCAGGGTTCATGCGCCTCGGCCACTCCAGCCCCAACCTTCAGGAGCTTTTTTCCTCGAGTGCATGAAGTAATGATTCCGTAGACCCCTCCGATCTGCGTATCACCTGTGTAATGCTCCCCGCCGATGTCAATTGCATGCAGGAAATTCTTTCTTCGTCTCCCCGAGGCCATGGTATGAAAAAACCTGGTATTAGCGTCCCCCTCCCGAAGCCACTTCTGTCGAGATTTCTGCCGCCATTCTATTTCCTCCTTTTTATCTTCTTGTAATAGAGTTGCCATGTGTTCTGTCCTTTCAATCCTCTCCTCCTCATTCAAGCTCCTTTCATCTCCTCACTATATAAGAGAGGCCTATGACCCTTATAATAAACAAGTCATTGCATATCAATTTCCATACTTTGGTCCATTTTAATGTGGGAGAAGACTTTGTTGTTGTTCCACACTTGCATGAGATATTCATCGAAATATTAACGAAATTCAACTTTTTGAAATTGGTGAAATGACATCAAAATCGATAGTTGAGGTCACACCTAAATGCTCTCCAAATGTCAATTCCAGACAATTATGTTCAAGCTGCGCATGATTTTTAGTAATCCCGATAATTTCGGGAGTCCGTGTATCCCCTTTTCATTAATCATAGATATCACAATGACACACTTATAAGGCATAGCCTCTACAAGAAACACTTGGCCCCCATGGTCTTTTTTAACACACCAGACCAACATGGCATTTGAACACAACATGTGGTCAACATGGCCTTCAATGCCACGCAGGGCACCAGTCTGAATTTTTTTCCATGTCCTTCCATAGGTGTGCTCCATTTTGGGTAGTTCCGTCTTCATAGAGCCCTTCGTTTGTTGCAGAATAAATCTTCATCCTAAGCGTCCCTCCTGTGATTTGAACCCTGGTCCTTTCGACATCTATGTTCCAGATTGAAGGATAGTGTGTCATACAATTATACGCATGCCACCCAAGATTAATATAGTCCAATCCAAGAGATAAACATTTAATCACAAGATGGACACAATTTTTACTTGAAAATCCAGTTGGATAAAAACCACGACCACCATCTTTCCAACTTGGAATATCAACCAATCACATCACTTGGTTCTATCACTCTACAAGCTGTTTAACCAAGGACAACTCAACCTTGTTTACAACCCTGCAGTTCCAGAAAACCTAAATTCTCTTCCACTTGGAAGATAGGTTCTCGCAATCCAGGGACCATGCTCTTCATACAAGGAATAAAATCTCACAACCTCAAAAATGCAATGAACGATGCCAAATCAGAATGATCTTGCGGATCTAGATCACGAGAACATATGTTTGTTGCACAATGCACACCCTTTTTATGTCACAAAGATTGGAGTTGGAAGCCTTGAAGGGCTCTTTTTTCGTCTAGAAAGAAGGGATGGTACGAGTATGTTGTTTTGAAAAACTTTGCAACAAGGTCCGTTAAATAGGGTTTAAGAATTATTTCTGGACAAAATCCAACCCGATCTGGGGTGCTGCCGCTTTGGGGAATTGGGAAGGTGACGTCCCAGGCGATCATCCTGCATCTCCTTAGGCACGTCATCATGCCTGGTTTCTTTTGTTGATCGGAAATCAGGTTCCTTTACGGGACTTTTCTCTTTATCTTCAAATCGAGCCTTCTCTTTTGGGGCTTCTTCAATGATCTACAACGGACCCGAACCCAGATATTCTTTGATGTCTGCAAAATCTTGCTCTCGGAGCCTTAATCGTTAGATTTGCTTCAAGGGGATCCTCTTGGTGGTGTTTGTTGGTGATCCGAATGGGCAGCTGGGTGCCTGGAAGCGGTGAAGGTCTGAGGGATGGTATTCTTCAAAATACGAGCCTTGCAGATCTGGGAGGAGTTACCCTCAAGATCACTGCTGTTGTGGGGATTGAAGCTGCTGTTCCTGATCGAGGAGGTGCCTGCAAGCTGGCCTTTTTTTTGCAGGTGTGCTGCTCTCAAGCATGGAGGCATTTCTTTGGTACATTCCCTGGTTGCTGGGGGAGCAACCAAGTTTTGTGGGTCTATGTAGAGATTGACCTTTTGAAACCCCAAGTTCCTTTCATTTCCATAAGAATGGGGCTCAAGTGTTCAAACCATGCATCATATATGAGAAGCCCCCAAAGTTTTGCCCCAATTTCTGTCTCATTGTACATGTTTCGGGTGATTGCAGATCAAAGAAAGGGGAGAAAAAAGACAGAGAATTATAGAAGGTGGGTAAGATCTGGAAACCCACTGGGAAGTATCTGGAAGTTGACCCAGAGTTGGGCCATAATGAAACTGAGCATTCCCATAATGGCGCTCAAAAGCAGCAGCAGCAGCCCTCACCTCGAACCTCATTTGGGGAGGTTGTCAGTTACCAAGGAGGTAAGATGGAATCTCATGCTTTGAAGAGATGAGCATTTTCAGAAGTATGTTCTTATTGGAATGAATATATCACAACCTCCTAATCCGGTGCCTGCAAATTTGAAGCAACTGGAGGCATCCAAACTCTGATTCTTTGGAAAGAAAATGCAGCAGCAAGAAGTTGAAGGAGTGCAATATCCTTTAAAATACCAAGTCACCAAACAGACGTGCCAGTTCCCAGGAGGAGCAAACTTTGAAGCATCAATCTTTGGGGGAGGCACAGCACCAGCAGCTAATGAAGGTTGTGAAACAGATCTCTTTTATGACCTTAACGCCTTTTATTGACAAGAAGAAACAAGTGCAAGAGCATCTGGATAAGAACCAAGTGGAGCAGCATCAACAGGTGCAACATGAGATGCAAGTGCCCCTTGATGTAGTATTGGAGGATTTCCAGATGAAAGAAGATCATAGAAAACAGCAAGATCACAATCACCAAAAGTTTCTTTTGAAGAAGAAACCTTGCATTGAGGATAAATTTCTATTGGAAAATTTGAAGATAGACTTCAATGCAAGAAGAGAACAAATTTATGATGGTTGTTCAAAAAGAAACCAAAGAATGTCAGACAGTGTGTAGGTTTTTCCATGCTTAAGAAAATTATGTGGAAGAAAATGAGTTTGAAATGGTTGATGACTCTATATTCAGACTCAGAGCTTACAGAAGTTAGGAAAACACAAATGTTGGATGCTGGATTTCAGAGGAAGATTAGGAACCCATAGTAGTGTGGAAATGGGGCTTTATTAGAGCTATTGATGATTCGAAAAAGCTTGCAATTTTATGTGATAGTTGGACTAAGAAGAAATTACAGAATTTAGGAGAAAACTCCCAAGAAGAAATCCAGAATTGGGTTATTTGGAGAGAGTGGAGTTGGATCTCAAGGCGCATTTGTCTGCGGGAAAAAAAGGTAGAATGAGGACTCGTTCCTTCACACACCACAATAGGAACTATTTCCATTTGGTGGAATAGTTTCAATACCTACAGTTTCTTTTAATCTTCAAGGCAATGTAGGCCACAGATAGTTAACTGTTTCTTTGTTCTTGGCCATGTTGGCCATTCACTTGTTAAAGGCTATAGGCCTCGCACTATTGGTCTTCATGTAAGCATCTTTTGATGAAACAAAAGTGGTATCCCAAGCTGCTTAATTTCGGGCTTGCTAGTAAAAAACCAAGTTTTGTGGGTTGTTAGCTCGAGTGTTTGCAAGTTTAGGTGTGGTTTATTTGGTGCATGCCATGTGTGTGATGTGGATGATCTTTCTCTTAGCTAATCTTGGCATCCCGGTTAAGTTTATTGTTCCAGTGGAATTTGATTTTGGCACCTGATCTGGTACTTGCGTTGTGTCCAATCCTGTGTTCCATGGGAGGATAGAACATATAGAGGTTTAGTTTCACATTTTTAATAGCATGTACACACAATATACATGTCACGTTAGTATGATGCCTTTTTGTATGACAAGCTGGTCATGATTGAGGTCTATGCACTATTTTGAGAGGGGAGCTATTTATGTCATTGTTATTTGTTCTATATTTTCCCTTTAATTTTGGGCTTGCATGAAAATATTTCTAACCTTCTATCTATACAATGATTAGTGTTTCCTAATACTTTAAGCAAAGTTAATTTCTTTCACAAGATTCAATTTAATCCTGTTATATGTTCTAGACATTTGGAGCATTCTGGTATTTGCTTTCACTAGGGAGGCAAGATACATGTTGGAGAAAGGCTTGTCGGGAAAACAAAATTTCAATTTCTTCCTTGTATTGTGGTCGTCATGGAAATGATAAGGCCCTTCTGAATATTCTGAATTCTAGTTGCCCTATAAATGATACGACAGCCACACCATTTGATTTTGGGATCTATTTATCTGCTCTTCAAAATGTTGCTGCAAGACATGATTTTCTGGAGAAATTCTTTTTCTGCTTTTGGTGGGGTTTACAAAATTTGAGGTATGCACCTTTGCATTTCTTTTCATTTCAATGCACTCTTATTACAAAATTTGAGGTATATAAGTTTTTTTCGGAAACTGTTTTTGGTGCATTCTGATTGAGATGGGAAATTTGTACCTGGCAACTCTTTGTTGAGAGGCTTTAGTTGTGTGTACTATAGTTGTTATTTGCAGTTCAAGATTGCAACTCAGAGTATGTATATTAATTGAGCTTGGCAGATCTTGTGGCTATTGTTTGCACTTGCTATCCCTGCACAAATTATGCACCTTGATCCTTTTCTCTGAATGGGATTATGTATCTCATGGGATCAAACATTGTACTAAGCCCTTAACTATTTGCTGATCCTGTTTTTGGTTATTGTTTGTTTGTATTCATGTTATGTTTAGCCTGAATTTTTTATGCAACTAGTTGGTAACCATTATAAATAATTTCCTTACGTTTATTTGTTATTTTATTTTATGACGGTAGATAAAAAATCATCTTATGATGAATCACTTTGATGCCTGATGTCGAACTTATTTTCTTCTTGAACACATAGTATCCTGAATACCTAATATACCAAAAAAATTAAACTTTTCCAATACATCCTTAACGGGTTTTGACTTTTTCAGATTTTCTAATCCGATCCATTGTTCAATCAAATCCAATACACTGGATTACATATTTGATTGGAAATAGTACTTACTCATGTTTGTAGCATAACATTTGAATTATGGTTCGAAAGTATGGATACATGTAAAGAAAATAATTTTAAAAAGCAATGGATTTAGTATGGTCAATAAATATATTATGAGATAGCGTACTGGCATAAGATGCTGACTTTGAAAAATTGCAAGTATTCTTTAAAAAATGCAAGTATGTGTAAGGTCCATTAACTGGACTATTCGTTTCCAGGGTATCCCTTTTTCTATAACTTATTACTATGCCCGTAACCCCTCATGTATACCTTGTTCTGACCATATCACACCATGTATCATTTGATAACTCAAGGACTTTTGTCTCTTGCTCAAGTATGTATGATGGGCGGACAAATGGCCTGCCTGGGACCTAGTTTGGTTTTCCTAAGGCATGGAGATGATGCCCATGGATGAGGCCGCAGTCTCATTTCTCAATGCGAGAGGTGGGACTTGTATTTGCATTTAGGGCTTTTTCGCAAACATATCTGATGGAGTTTCTCAAAGAGGTAAGGATTGATCATGCTTCATCATTGCGGATCATATTGATATTTATGCGTAATTGGGATGCATATCAGATGGATTTTTGTGTGCCTAATTACTTTAGCTTGTCATTATGCTTTTGACTAAAAGGATATACGACCTCATAATATGTATGCCTCTACCCCCTCATAGTGTTTTTATGCATTTATTCCATCGAGAAGGAAATAAGTTCTCTTGGCTCCACTGTAATCTTTGTAGATTGGAATATGCACTTATTTTTTGAATCCAGGGCATGGATTTAGTATGTACTTACTTTATGGATTTGAATCCATACATTTGTGGATTTATATATAACTTATTTTTGTGCATATATTCTATGAGAAGACCCTTAGGTACTTAAGGAGAATAATTGAGGTTGATCTAGACGTTGGCTCCTGTACCTTATGTTTTGATTTGATTGAAGTCCAACTAACACATCCAAACCCCTAAAAGAAGTATTTAGATGTGAAGTCGATAAAGTAAATTCACTTCCTCCGAGGTATGAAAGATCATAAGTTCAGCACTAAGGACAGGGTATTGGGCATGCAATATCTTGCTATGAAGAAGTTATCAAGGAAAAACCCTTCATGAGAAAGTTTATTCTGCACATCTAAAAGAACTTGCCAGAGACACCTTAAAATCCATACTCTCATTAAAGCTTATTCTGCACATCTAAACGAGCTTGCCAGAGACACCTTTAAATCCGTACTCTCATTAAAGCTTAAAGTTCCTCCCAAGGAACTCAAAGATAGGTTATTGATGGAGTTTCGCAAGGAGGCTACATGCGGGATGTACTTGCGCGAAGGTAACACGTGAGGGAGATGGAGCGAGAGTCACATTTCCTATGAAAGGGTTGCGCACGGGAAATGTACTTGGAGAAAGTGGCTTCATCATCTATACTTGCTATTACGAATATTACTATGATTGTCGAGGTTTCATTTACTTTTGCTAATGAGGTAGGTTGGTTGATTATGGAGTATCCCTCCATTTATGTGGGGATGCACAATAATTTAGCAAGTTTCAATTCGTCCCTAGGAGATGAACAACTAGACGTTGACTTCAGCGAGTTCTCTTAGCACTTGACTATCTACTGTGCTTATTATCTATTAGTTTACCAAGGATCAGAATGGTGATTCCATTCTTGACTCAATCTATTTTGTTTCCAAATTTATGAGAGGGGTGATTAGATGTAGTCGTGAAGAAAGGGTGTCTATTACATGTAGTTTCTTTATGCTCTGGGCATACCTCAACTACTTCCGTTAATGCATCTAGTTTTTGCGTCACATGTGCTTTGATTATCTTCTTCGTTAGAAACTTAAAGAGATTCTTCTGTACTTATCGTCCCTATCACAGTTTCAGTGTGATCCTTACCAGCTTGGCATGGGGAGTCTAATTTGTGTTCCCGACCATCATGGACATCACTTTTATTTAGTCATCATTGTTGATGATTTTCCCATATTTTATGGGTCTTTATCTTGAAAGATAAGTTCGATGTGGGGCATGTTTTGTATACTTTTATCAAAGAAATTAAGAATCATCTTTTTACTTCAACTAAAATTGTGCATTTTGATAATGCACTTTCTTTCAGGGCCTTGCTAGGCCTTGCTATCCACTAGACTGATTGTGCTTATACCTCTTACCAGAATGGTGTGGTTGAGAAGAAACACATGCACATTCTTGATCTCGCACACTTCTTGTGCACATTAATGCTCCTATGACTTATTGAGATGACACGATTAGGACTGCATGCTATGTTATTGACTACATGTCTTCCTCTTTTATTAAGGAACATATCTGTTACTTCATTCACTTTCCTAACAAGGATCTCTTTTTGGTTCCTCTGTTCGTTGTTTGATCTATATTGCCTCTGTATACAACTTGGGACCTTGTCAGGATAAGTTGACTCTCATGGCCATCAAGTGTGTCTTTCTGGGATACTCAATTACTCGGAATGGCTATAGATGTTTTGACCATGTTCGTTGATGGTATTATGTGTGTTGATTATCTTCTTGAAGTCTGTTCCATTTTTTAGTCACGTTTTTTTTCTACCGTATCTTAGCTTTAGAATTATAAATCTAACAGGGGAGTTTACCTTCCGTTCTATATCTTTGAGGAGACCCATATTAACTCTTATTCCATGTATAACCATGTTTATCTAGGTGAGACAGGGACCTCTCTTTTGATCTACCACGTGTGCGAGCCCTAGCATTACTCCTAAATATTTAGATGGTGATGATGATGGTCTGCGGTGGTATTTGAGGTGATATGGATGATGATTCTGATTAACACAAGTTTAAAAAACCGACCGACACAATTTCTAAAAAAGGATTTTGATCGACACATTCCTCTTGTAATGATAGAGAAGAGAGCCTGCACTCAATATCCCATCTCATGGCATGACATTATAGAGCAGTTATCATCAAACCACGTGCAATTTACTATTGCTTTATTTGGCATCATTATCCTACACATGTTTCAGGAAGACTCATATGAGAAACAGTGGTGGGAGGCTATCTAACATGAGGTGGGATGCTTTATTTTCAATAGGTACATGAACTCTGGTTGATGCTCCTACATATGCAGCATTGTTGGCTTAAAATGGGTTTTCACAGTCAAGCACTATGCACATAGCCATATTCAGAGATACAAGGCTCTACTAGTTTTCAAAGGATACAACCCATCTTATGATGCCTCTACTTGTACACTTCTCTTGTTGCTCATTTGGTCAATATGTGGATATTGTTGGGAAAAATGAACAAGATGTTTATTCCATCAGCCCTAGGCTCTCTTATATAGGAGAGTAGCCTATGGGTAAATTGCATAAAGCATACAGCTGAAAATAAAAATAACAGAGAAACACAAAGGAAACTAATATATATGTTAACACTCCCCCTCAAGATGGAGCATAGATATCAATCATGCTCAGCTTGGACGTACACTTCTGGAATGGGCCTCGTAGTAATGCCTTGGTGAATATATCGGCAGTTTGATTTTCTGAAGTAACATGAGATGTAGCAATGAATCCCTTCTGAATCATGTCACGTATGAAGTGACAGTCAACCTCAATGTGCTTGGTCCGCTCATGGAATGCTGGATTGTTTGCAATGAACAAGGCTGCCTGATTGTCACATTCTAAGTTCATAGGAAGTGGTACATCTATACATAGATCTGTAAGCACAACCTTCCACATCATCTCTGTGCTAGCCTGGGCCATAGCCCTATATTCAGATTCAACACTAGATCTGGCTACCACCGTCTGTTTCTTGCTCCTCCATGAGATTAGAGAATCTCCAACGTAGACTGCAAACCCAAAGGTGGACTTCCTGTCCTTGGGACAACCTGCATAGTCTGCATCCGCACATGCTGAGATAAAAATCCCCTTGCCCTTCTTGAATAGCAAACCTGCACCTGGAGATGATTTGAGGTACTTGAGTATCATATATATGGCATCCATATGAACCTGACGTGGTTGCTCCATAAACTGGCTCACACGACTCACTGCAAAGGATATATCGGGCCTAGTGATTGTGACATACAACAGTTTGCCTACCAGTTCTCTATATCTTCTCCTGTCCACCTCTTCTGTGTCATCATCATATAGCTTCATGCTGGGGTCCATTGGTGTTGTAGCAGGCCGACACCTAAGCATACATGTTTCACTCATCAGGTCCGTAACATATTTTCTCTGCGACATTACTAACCCATACGGATTTCTAGCAAATTCCAGTCCCAGAAAATATCTAAGGACTCCAAGGTCCTTAATGACAAATTCGCTATCCAGCTTCTCTTTCGCCTGCTTTATGCCTTGCTCTTCATCTCCTGTAATCAAGATGTCATCTACGTAAACCATAATTGCAATAATACCTCTTGAAGTCTTCTGTACAAACAAGGAATGATCAGCATTAGAGCGTTTGTATCCCTATTTTTCAAAGAGGTCTGAGAGCTTCTGAAACCATGCTCTGGGGCTCTGCTTATGGCCATAGATGGCCTTATGAAGTCTGCACACCTTGGGACACTCCCCCTCAACAGCAAAACCGGGCGGCTGTTGCATGTAGACTTCCTCCTGTAGGTCTCCATATAAGAACGCATTCTTCACATCCAACTGATATAGCGGCCACTCTCGAGTAACTGCGATTGACAGCAAGATCCGTAGGGTAGAATGGCGGGCTACTAGCGAGAACGTATCAAAGTAATCCACCCTGTATGTCTGTGTAAAGCCACGTGCAACAAGGCGGGCCAAGTATCTGTCAATACTGCCATCTGCATTTTGCTTTACTGTAAATACCCACTTGCAGCTCAATGGGGTCACATCTGCAGGTATAGGAACTAGACTCCAAGTTCCCCTAGATTGAAGTGCTGCCATTTCTTCCTCCATTGCTAGACGCCATCTACTATCCTGCAGAGCATCTTGATAATTTCGTGGAATATCTACAGCTGACAAGGCAACCACAAAGTTCCTGAAATCCCCAGATAGTCGCTCAAATGACACAGAAGCTGATAAAGGATATGTAGCGCAGCTCCTCTTCGATTTGCGTATAGCAATAGGAACATCTAAATCAGTTGTGTCCTCATTTGGCCCTTGCAACATATTTGCTCAGAAATATCATTAGATCCATCAAGAATAGTCTCTTCAGTACATACCTCAGGTGAGCTAGGAGATGAGTCATGACCATGAGCTGGAGGAGGCCTGCGGGTATAATGGAATGGTAGTGGTGAAACTGGGATAGTACGTGGAGCTGGTGGTGGTGGTGGTGGTGGTGATGGTACTGGTGGTGGTGGTGTCATATATATGGCATCGGTAGTCACTGGAGGTAGTTGTTGATCACCTGAGGATGAAAAATACATTACGGATTCAAAAAATGTAACATCTGCACTGACCATATACCGCCTACGCAAAGGATCAAAGCACGTGTACCCCTTTTGAGTTCTGGAGTACCCAACAAACACACACTCGACAGCCCTAGGAGAGAGCTTGTCAGTACCAGGAGACAACTGGTGGACAAAGGTAACTGAGCCGAACACACGAGGAGTAAGAGAAAACAGATCCTTACCAGGGTAGATAAGGGTGAAAGGAATCTGTTCATCTAGGACAGAGGACGGCATACGGTTAATCAGGTAACATGCTGTGAGAACCACGTCACTCCAGTAAGAACAAGGAACATGACTCTGTATAAGAAGTGATCTTGTGACATCTAGTAGGTGGTGATGTTTCCTTTCAGCGATCCCATTTTGTTAATAGGTATAAGCACAGGATGTTTGATGGATAATCCCTTTTAATGAGTAGTAATTGGCTAGGACATGAGTACACAGTTCTAGGGCATTATCACTTCTCACAAATTTCACAGATGTGGAGAAAACATTTTGAATTTCATTCAGAAAATGGATAATAATATTCCCTACTTCAGATTTATTTTTCAACAAAAAGACCCATGATACACGAGAAAAATCATCCACAATAACTATATAAAATATGTGTCCCTGATGATCATGTACACGACTCGGACCCCATATATCAATATGAAGTAATTCAAACTTGGAGGTACTACTCCGACCCGGACAACTGGGAAAGGTAGACCGGTGATGCTTTCCCAACTGATAAGCCTCACATTGGATAGATGTGTGAGGCAGACCCTGGGGTAACACACAACGCAACTTCTGAAGCGGTAGATGTCCAAAGCGCAGATGCCACAACAGAGGAGATACTGGTCCAGTAGGAAGGGATGAGGTTCCAGCAAACGGAGTCTGATTTAGGCGATAGAGGCCTCCTTGCTCATAGCCACGACCAATCACGTTGCCCGTAAGGATGTCCTGAAAAATAAGAGAAGATGGATCAAAAATTGCCTGACATTGTAAATCCTTCGTAATCTGACTGATTGATAATAGATTCATTGAAAAATCAGGTGCATGTAACACATTCTTGAGCTGCATAGAAGATGTCAGTCTAATCTCCCCCTGACCAGTGATAGGGGAATGTGTACCATTGGCAATAACCACTGTTCGGTCTGGAGGAATCTGAGAATGTCCTGTAAGTAAACTCTGGTCGCCACATAGATGATGTGTAGCGCCCGAGTCCATAATCCAAGGTAATGTATCTGATCTACTACTGGTAAATGCAAGTATGCTACCTGAAGCACTGGTAGACGCAGAGGCAGATGCAACAGCATCAGATTGACTCTCAGTAGTAGGTGCTGGGCCAGATGGGGGAATAATGCCCCTTAGACGGGCAACTAGATCATCGAACCGCTGATCCAAAGTGGCAGCAGATGGAAGCTCTATCTGCTCAGCGACTCGTGCAGATGCAGGAAATCCATGCTTAGAGTAGCATGTGTCTTCATTGTGTCCGACGCTATGACAGTAGGTATATGTTGGCCGAGTGCGACCTCCTCTGCCACGAGGTCCACGTCCACGGGCCTGATGATGAAATCCACGACCCCTGTTGGAGGCCATGACTGAAGCATTCTGATTCGTGGCCGTAGAAGGGACGATGATACGGCTCAGTCTATGAAAAGCTTCCTCCATGGGAGGAATAGTAGAATCGGCCAAGATCTGGGATCGTGCCGCCTCATACTCTGGATCAAGTGCAGCAAGGAACACGCCCACCATAGTCGCATTCCGATACGTCTTCTGTTGTTCTGGCGTGGCTGTCAGGGGCATAAAGCTGTATAGCTTCTCGAACATCCCTCGCAGGGATGTGTAGAGTGAATGTAGAGGGCGACCATTCTGCTTTATAGTGAAATATATCATGCTGGAGTTGCAGATTCGTCTCATTCTTCGCCTGAGAGTATGTGACCGCCAGAATGTCCCACATGTCTTTGGCCGTGGGCTGATGTAGAATGTCATTGGCAATCTCGATCGCCAACGTTCCAGATAACCAAACTTTTGCTTATGCATCATCGGCCTCCCAAGAGGCATTGGCTCCAGTCTTCTCAGCAGGCTCTGCTTCGGTAAGAATGTGCATCTTACCCGTTGACTTCATCATACTCATGAACTGCATCGCCCACAGTTCATAGTTCGTACCATCCATCTTTACAATAGGTGCCGGACCACGAAAGGCGCCAATGGATGGGATATCCGCCTTGCTTTCTGACATACTGGAAACTGAAGACTGGAGCGATTGACTGAAGATAAGATTCGTCTACAATGACATAGACGGGTTTAGTTGCAAGTGTAGACCTCAAGCAACTAAACCCATGTAGTTGACGGTGTGCGCTTTAGGGCTTAGCACACGTTTAGGGCTCTACGGTGCCCGCTGAAGCACGCAGGCACGCAAGGCGCTCAGTCGCGCAGCGTGAGGATAAGCGTGCAGTCGCACGCGTGGATGAGCGCGCAGTCGCACGCGAAGGTGCGCACTAGGCGCAGGCGGAGGCGCTGGTACACGCGCACAGGCGCAGGCGAAGGCGCACGCGCACGCGCACAGGTGGAGGCGCACTGGCGCACAGGCGCTCACGCGAGTATGCGCACAGGCAGAGGCGCTGGCGGAGGCGCGGCGACGGCGCAGGCGGGTCGGAGACGCTGGCGGAGGCGCCAGCGATGAGAGAGAGGCACGCGGGTGGGGTGGGGTAGGGTTAGGGTTTCGAGAACTTCGGTCTAAGACCGTCGCTCTGATACCATGTTGGGAAAAATGAACAAGATGTTTATTCCATCAGCCCTAGGCTCTCTTATATAGGAGAGTAGCCTATGGGTAAATTACATAAAGCATACAACTGAAAATAAAAATAACAGAAAAACACAAAGGAAACTAATATATATGTTAACAGATACTGTTATTGGTTGCAGTCCAGAAGGATTGGGTCCATCTCTAGCTTAACGTGAAGACCATGTTATTATACAATGATCTCCACAGGGAGGTGTATATGGAGCAATAATATGAAACTGTAGCCGAGAGGAAGTTTTATGAGGTTTGTTCTCTTCACCATGCAATTTATGGGCTAAATCAGAGTTCCAAAGCTTAGTTTCACATGCTTTCCCAAGCGGTGGAACAGATGCAGGTTGCTAGATCGAGCGACGCCCATTTTCTTTTTGTATGTCACTCCATTGATGAGAGTATGGTACTAGTGTATGTGGATGACATTTTTATCACTGCAGTGATATTTGATATATCTTTGTAGTGCAGTATATTGAATAAACACTTTGTCTCCAAGGATCTTGGCAACCTACTCAATTTTTATGGTATTGAGGTGACTCACAGCCCCCAAGAGCTTTCTTTCATCGCATTAGAATCATGTCTTTGATTTGTCGAGACTGAGATACTTGGATCCATGTTGCTTCAATGCCCATGGAGTTAGATGCTAACTTGTACGAGGATACTTTAGAAGGGGTTGATACTAGAAGTATATGCATGGCAGGAAAGCTCCTCTATGTTAGACCTGCTTTGCGGTAAGCCGTGCCCGTATTTACGAATTCCCAAGGAGGGTGCATCTTGATGATATTACCAAATCAGACATATCCTTTGCAATGATCCAACCATCTCAGTCTTGAAAAGTAATTATCTTGATACATTTTGAGATATCATAAGGGCACACCAGGTAAACGACTTTTATTCTAATTTGAATTTGAGGAACACGGATTTTAATTTACCTCTGATTATTGTCGCCTTGGGTATTTTAGTTTATGATGACTGGCCTCAAACCGCCCATGTCCAGATGAAGTTCCCTTCAACTTGTCTATTATCAAGTTCAATGGAATGCATTATGACATATAGGTACGGATTATCCTTAACTTAATCGAGGGCAATGACAGTGAACATATCCTTAATGATGAGGAGCCCAAGGAGAAGGACTAAATTCTGTCTTGGAGTTGGATGCAATCTACTCTTGTTCCTAAGATTGAAATGAAGTGATGCACAATTCTTCTACAAAAGGGATTTACCTCTGATTTCTTGGAGTTGGATGCAATCTACATGGTTATTGGCGTGGTTCCTAAGAATGTGATTCTTCTAATGGTTGTTGACGTTCCTTTCGACCGTGTAGCTTTTGTGGCAGGCCTAGCTACATTGAGGATAATTGTTGATTGATGCAACGATGCTTTTCTTTTACCATGTAGAATCCCGTTAAATGAGTCCACTCAGGGTTTCAACTTTCAATGTCTTTAGTACATAGCATGACGAGTTTGTAAAGACTCAAACAACTTACCTAGCCATCATCTAGAGTTACATCATCATCTACACATGCTATCGATATTCAAAAATATGTGTAATGCATATATGTATGCGAGCATCTTACTGAAGCCAATATGCCCTTTATGGTCATGATGTTATCCGATCATATAATTGGACAGCATAAACCACATATGCAACCACATAAGACGCCAGTTCCAAACTAGATTTGCGTACGTGGGATACACATATGGGATTCGCTTGAGGGTTCCACATAAACCTTGGTGACTCCCCTAAACAAAATCCTTGACTTTCTTATCCTGACTAAACACTTGATCCTTGACTAAACCCTTGATCCTATTGTTGGTAATCCTCCACCATTCACCGCCTCTTCTCCCCCTCTTTCCATTCAGAATTGCCACCTTTCCTCCATGACACCTTCCTCTCAGATGTTTCCCAGTACTAGCTTCCTCCTTCAACTTTGCCTAACAATTCTCCTTCTCCATCTTTAATACCATCGCCTTTCTCATTGCCAACGACAAGAGAAGCACCAATGCCTCCTCCTTAGGGATGAAAATGAATGTGAATATATTCATATCCGATCCGCTATCGTATTCGTTTTATACATATTTTGACATTCGTATTTATATTCATTTTAAAATGGACACGGATAGGATATCACTTTAACACTCGCTAATATTCACATTCATATTCGTATATTCGTTTTCGTACATAAGTATACTGACAAATTTATTTATAACTATGCATAACAACATTTTATGATTGCATTCACCATGTTGATATAATTGTTATGAAATTACTATATATGATATATCTATTTTACATGTAAATCATCCTAAACATGTATACTTTTATTATTCGATTAAATATTTATATTATTATTTGCATCCTATTCGTATTCGTTTTACATTCATATTCGTTTTTAAGGATATGGTAATATATTTTTCACATCCCCCAATATTCATATCCGCATTCGTATTCGTATTTTAAAATGGATAAGGATATGATTATACCTATAGTCGTATATGTATCCGGTCGTTTTCATCCCTATTCCTCCTGCACTTTTTTTAGATCAAAGATGGGGAAACACGTGATGGTGCCCATCCCATGTATATTTAATTATTTGAAAGATATAAGCGTTACCTCAGAAGTAGCCAAGAAGCAAGTAAACTTTTGACATGGATGATTACATTTCCAGAATAAAAGTGAGTAGACAAGAAAATAACATCATTTCTAAAGAGCTAGAGCGCGCAGATGATAGTAATTGACCAAAGCAAATATGTATCTTTTCGAGATCTTGCACAATAGATAGAGTCCCATAAATTAACAAGAGCACTGTTGTTTACCCAGTCAATATCCAGATTTTGCAAGATAGCTTTTGCCCTTTCATGATAAAAACAGACGTGGTCAATGGACTAGGAAGACATCTGTGAACCCCCTCGGATCCGGGTATCCGTTTACGCCGCATTCGCAATACAACATTCATTGGTATCGCATTAAGTGTATGAATTTACGGGGAATTTTTTTTTTGCATTGCTGTTGCACATGACATTCACATTCAATAAATAACCAAACAACCACAGAGTCAAGAAGAACAAGTGCCACCAACATTTCATTTCATAAATTTTCATATATTTACAACATGTACAAGGAGTCTTCCAGTACATACAATATTCCCAAAATTTTGTGCAGAAGAGAAAGAGAAGCATTTACATTATGAACCGAACAAAAACTGAGACAAAAGTATACATACTGTCTGGTATATACCCTATCGCATGGAATCATCAACAACTACTGAGCAACATGCTCCTTGCCTGCCAAAACATGTTAGGAAGAAGAGCCGTCAGCGGGCGCTGGTACCTCCCAAAAACTTATAAAAATAAACAGGCATTTAATATGTTCAAAAGCAAGCACGTAGAAAGGCATGAACAACTAAAATTTATTTCTACTTGCGTATGTAAAAAGCGTTTTCAAGTTGTTAGCATGCACCTCCCATGTTCACCCAGTATCCCAATATTTCCTATATATAACATATTTATATTGTAGTTGATTGTTCATAAGTGTATGGGTGTGTATATATATTCTCATATTATTATAGTCATATTATTTCAAATCAAATGTTATTATAGTCATTTCAAACCAACTCAATTTTGAATGTAATTCCTCCAATTCCCAACTGTAACTGTCTCAGAGGTAACCCTAATTGACTTAGATGTAGACATGGATGATTTGGATGTGGTATCGCCAAGTCTGTTGGCGAAAGAACAAAACTCAAGCGGTGAGGTAGCCTACAAAATGGCTCTTCCGTCTCGCCCTCTAATTGGAAGTGCGATCCAATAGAGGGAAAGGTTACTCCAAAACTACGTCCCAGAGACGGTGAGAGAGACTCTCCGGAAAAGTCACTCTAGAAAACCGGCCCGACTAGTACGGGCAAACGAGCTCGTACGAAAAACTGAAAACCGAGGATCCCCCGCATTGGTATCCTAAAACAAAGGGGTCAGCGAATTGGTCAAAAGTCAGGATCCTAACAAGGCGTAAAAAACACTGCGAGCTCGCGTAAAAACCGAAAAAGGTCTGGGATCCTAGGCCCGCGCACTTGGCGGCTGCTGCCCTAACTGGACTTCCTTTCCTCCGTCCAGTTGAGGGTCACCGCGCCCTCCCACGGTCAGGTGCAAGGGTCACCATGACCGGTACTATAAATTGTTATCAATGATTCGCCATCTTTTTCACTTTCTTGACTACTCAAACCTTTCTCAATCTCCTCTATAATTAACTTTTCAGATCTAGTGTGATCTTTTCCTGTGTATTTCTAAATTGATCATTGTATTTCACATTGCCACAAACTCGATAATCAATAGGCATTAGGTTCTTATGTCATTATTTACAATTTAACACCACTTTCGTGTAAGGACGATGTTATTAGAGCTAGATAGCAAGATAAATTTATAGATGGGTTAAGTCCCTATTTAAGTTACTTTGTCTAAATAAATAGGGAGTTAGAAGAAGCGACTCAAGCATCATCATGTATTATCGGTTTGGATTCATAGATCATTCTGAAATTAAGGGTCAAAATCAACCTGTTGGGCAATTAACAACATATAGAACTGACTAATAATTTATCCCTAAAGACTAATAAAGATCCAAGTTTCTCAGTACATATAATTATATTTAATTCTTCTATACCTTTTTAGATTTGGAAAATAATAGAGAGTGTGTGATTTAAACATTATCTATCACTACTTGGAAAATATGTGATATCCCATTCTTACAACAACAACAACAAAGCCTTTTCCCACAATTAAGTAGGGTCGGCTACATGGATTCTTCGCCTCCATTCAGATCTATCTTGGGTCAATCCCGTGCTTAGGGAACGCCCCAACGAAATCTGTATGTTTGCTTAAATCCATGTTGAAAAATCCCGACTGTCATGAGGCAACATCTTAAATAATATAAAAAAAATATTATTTTGGATGTTGTCTCCGACTGTCTTACGCTGGCTGTCGGCTATCTAACGCAACCCTCCTCATTTACCCGGGCTTGGGACTGACCATGGCTGAGTTATGATATCCCATTCTTACTATGATATAATTAAAAATTTAACAAGGACTCCTACGGAATTGTGAAGAATACAAATATTCTTAGAGAAGTGTACTTCAATCCAGTGATGGGTCCTAATGCACCTTAATTATTATAAGGTGTATCTAAAATTCTAAGTTATTACTGTGACTAAAAACAACCACACATGCAACATGTGCACGGATTAGAGAGAGGTGGTTTATCTATTTTTTTAGAAGTCTGGTGCGTGTAAATTCGACTTCCGATATATCATATATAATTGTTAGATTTATCAAATACCGTCCTCACAACAATAGATTGCAGTAATCATTTTCCGACTATGTTTAAGATCATCCATATGCTTTTAACAAAGAATGTGTTTCTAGTATTTATTTTAGTGATATTCAAGCTGGTTCGGATGGTCGTATGCGAAACAGAATGCATGTATGAAAATAAGTATGTTCAAACTGAGATGGAATCAACATAAATAGTGATGTTAGTATTGATTTAATATTTTAGTGAAATTCAGATGATGAGGCTGTGGTATCAGAAATAACTGATAAAGAAAAATATAACACTTAAAAGTTTGTTCTGTAAACCATGTTGGAATCAATCTGTTCATTGATCAGAATCATGGTTCGAAAAAACGCGCCTCGAGGCGCACGAGGCGTACGCCTCGAGGCGAGGCGGTCGGAAATCGCCTCTGAACGACCGCCTCGACAGGGTCCTAAGAGGCGGTCGCCTCAGTTGGTCGAGGCGATCGAGGCGGTCGAGGCGGTCGAGGCGAAGGCGAGGCGCTCACCGAGGCGTTTTCTTTTTCAAATTATTTTTTTATGTTAATTCAATTATCCTATTAGCAATTTCAGATGTTTATAAAGATGTAGTTGTTTAGGATATAATATATAAGATGAATGCTTAAATTTGACCGCTTTCATGTTCATATTTACTATTAAACATATTCAATCATGTTAAGAAACTCTTAAATTATGCCCTTAAATATACGAATCCAGAGGTATCATAGAAAAAATTACTCGTAAAATTATTTTTAAGGAGTTTTCAAACAATGAGCTATGTAATATACCAAGAAGGTCAAACAAGATATAATTCAAGGGGAGTTTATGTACTACTCCCATTGAAACAAATCAATATATCCGAATAGAAATAAAATCCTTAATAAAAAATTTCGCCGGGGGCGAGACCCCCGCCTTGTTGGGGTATGGTATGGCAGGAAGGGGAGCATACGACGGTTCTTCAACTTAGGTTAGATGGATAGAATTTAGGGGAATATCAACAGATTTAATCTATGATTGGATGGAAATTTAGTAAAAAGACATATACACTTGTATATCTTTTCTTTCAGTGTTCCTATCTTTGTAATTGCATCATATATTATAGTAATTTATATCATATGTTAGTTAGAATATATATATAATTTCATTAGTATATATTTTATTGTAGTTTTTATAGGCTTTCTCCTTGTAAACTGAGGCTTACGCCTCGACCGCCTCGAGGCTACGCCTCGCCTCGATTCCAGGGAAACCGCCTCGTTCCGTTTTTAGTTTTTTCAAACCTTGATCAGAATAGAGATATTAAACATTATCCTAGTATTACTATTGACCTGAATAAATCTTAATTACATAACTATAATAGCAACTTAGACAACTATGTTTATGCACAACCTTTTTGAGGAGCTATTCTAATAATTTGTGAAGATTGATGCCTATAGATCAGAGGCTTTTCCTATTTTGGAAATAAATCTGTACCGAAATTTTGATAATTTTACTAAAGTAAAATGATGGAATGTGGTATTTGTGTGCAAAAACACATGCATAGCCAGATTCACAATAAGAATGTGAAAAAGATTCTTGGAGGGGCGAAAAAGAAGATAGTATAGATCATGCTTGGCAGCAAGTAGAAAGGATTAGGATTGTACCCCTGAAATCTTCAAGACTTGAAGATTCAATGTGCATGCAGGGCTCCAAAGCAAGGAGCAATAGCTCCTTGAACAACTCCAAGAACAGTTCCAAGTGAGGAGCAACAGAGAAAAATTTCTGGAATTATTGGAAATTGTTGCAACAACTATGTAATAGCTCCAGGTATGTTGGGGGCCTCTTCTCGGTGGTTATTGGAGAGAACATTTGGGGATTATGGGGATAATAATAAGGGGGAAAGTGGTGGCAATAAAGAGGAAAAAGGGAAGGAAAATGGGGGCAGGGGAATCACGACAGGAATGGAGTTTTAAAGGGGTAGTTGTGGAAATTTATAAGGGAAGGGATGAGCTTGTGTGTAGCCAAGCGGGGAAAGAGAAAGCCCTACGTGGAAGGGAAATAAGAAGTTTTGTCTGCCGCATATCTGAAATAATTTATATATTTTTTACAATTGAAATGTACTCAGTGGTAACACTGTAGCAGAGTCGTTGAATTTTTTGTTTTATTATTATTATTTGTATACTCTCACTATTTGACATATTTTTAAATGGACCGTATTCGCATCTCGAGCATCTGATTTTGACGCGCAATATCTCGTTTTGATCATCTCTGGACGACGATCAATATGAGTATACTATTGATATACTTTTGATCGGGTTTGGAATACCCGAATTTTCGAGATACGGTTTCGGTTTGGGGTTAAATTTTGACGAATTAAAAATAACAATTGACCTTCGATTGACGAACGATCGATTTCGTTGGTCTTGTTTTGTTGAATGGATTTTTAGATGATTTCGATTTATTTCGCGGTTTCCGAATTTGCTTCATGGCTTTTTCGGGCACTCATTATGATGCGACCGATTTTTGGTCGATTTCGCCCGAACGACTTTTAATTCACGATCAATTGATCGATTTAGGTTGTTTGGCATCAACCAACAACTTTCTTAGGTTAATTGGACCCTAATCGGGTCGGGTTCGGGTTTATACGGATCCGGATGTTACAATTATAATAACCTCAAAAGGAGTCTCATGCTCGAGACTCGAGTCAAGGTCATTAGATATCTTGTTTTGATTTCATATGACCATAAAACCTAAAAGGATTTTGAACCCATAAAAACCTCAAAGGGAAAACAAGTCATATTTTTATGATATATCTAATTACAAAAACTTGTTTTGATTATTACCTCAGAAGAGCTGCGGGTATCGTGCTCGCATGTCGACTTCGGTCTCCCACGTCGCCTCCTTGATACCGTGTCTGTGCCACAACACCTTGACCAATGGAATTTCTTTGCTGCGAAGCTTCTTCATAGCACTATCTAGTATCTATACTGGCCTCTCCTCATATGTCAAATCTGGCTCTACATCTAGATTCTAATAACTGATGACGTGTCGATGGTCGTGCAAATATTTCCTCAGGTTGGATACATGAAATACGTCGTGAATAGCAGAAAGATGTGGAGGGAGGGCAACCCGATAAGCTACCTTCCCCACTATAGCCAGAATATCAAAAGGTCCAACATATCGCGGCGCCAACTTGCCACGAACACCGAATCTTTGCACTCTCTTCATGGGAGATACTCGCAAAAATACCCAATCTCCGACCTGTATTTACAAGAGTTTTATTAGTATGTGAGATTAAGTTGTATGCTAACAAATCACGTTTGAATGTTTTAAGAGAAGATAATTGTATTACCTGAAACTCCAAGTCTCTTCTCCGACGGTCCGCATAGCTTTTCTGGCGGCTCTATGCCGTCAAAAGCTTCCATCTCACAAGATCAATAGCTCTCGCAGTCTCCTCCAAGAGATCCACGGAATATAGAGCATGACCACCTACCTCACGCCAACTGAGAGATATGAGGCATCTCCGCCCATATAGGGCTTCGAATGGTGCCATGCTGATACTGGAATGATAGCTGTTGTTGTACGTGAATTCCACTAACGGCAGATGGTCCTTCCAGGACCCCTTCCACTCCAATGTGCATGCACGAAGCAAATCCTCAAGTGTCTGAATGGTGCACTCGCTCTACCCGTCTGTCTGCGGATGATGAACAGAACTCATCTTCAACTCTGTCTGTAGTGCTGACATGAATAGATGCCAATAATGCGAAGTAAACCTTGAATCCCTGTCAGACACCACCTCTCGTGGTATACCATGTAGCCTAATGATATTCTGCACATATTGCTTGGCCAATCTGGATGGAGTGTAAGTCGTGTTGACAGGTATGAAATGGGCTGACTTGGTCAACCTATCAACAACGACCAAAATGGAATTATGATCACCTGGTGTCTTTGGCAATCTCGTGACGAAATCCATAGAAATGCTCTCCCACTTCCACTTGGGAATGGGGAGAGACTGCAGTAATCCTGGTGGTCTTATGTGCTCGGCCTTGACCATCTGACATGTCATGCATCTACTAACATGATACGCCACATTGCTCTTCATTCCATCCCACCAAAAATGTCATCGTAAATCACGATACATCTTGGTGCTGCCAGGATAGATAGATAATCGTGAATCGTGTGCCTCATCAAAAATATCTCTGCGAAGCTGCTCGTCATTGGGTACAACGACCTGTCCTGCCTTCTATAAAATAGACTCCGTCATAACAAAATCATCAACCTCATCCTTGACGGCTCGCATTTATCTATCTCGAATCCATGGATCTGTCTTCTGGCCTTCGACGATGCGATCCCACAAACTGCTGAATCGAGGAGGCACGGCGGTAGAAATGGATGCACTCTCCTGAGGATGCCAATTGGTCAAAGATGCGAGCATATCCCATGTATTGTGAACCCCTCAGGATCCGGGTACCCGTTAATCACACAATCGCACTATTATTCACATGAGATCGCATGAAGTAACAGAAAAGCAGGGAAAATTTTTCGTGCGGCTAATTATCCACATGACATTCACATCCACAACATAACCACAAAGTAAAAGAGATACAATTGGCACCAAAATTCCTTTTCATTAATATTCATATCCATTTACAACTTGCATAAGCATCTTTCATATTACAACATATATCCCAAGTGATACAAAAGAGATAGCATTTACATCACCATCTAAACAAAAACTGAGACAAGTAATTCATACCGTCTAGTGTATACTCTGTCTCCAGGAAGCATGTATAGCTACTGAGATGCTCCTAAACTGCAGGCTGTTTGTCTGCCAAACACGTTAGGAAAGAAGAGGCGTCAGCCATTGCTGGTACCTCTCAAAAACTTATAAAATAACTAGACATTTAATATGTGCAAAAGCAAGCAAGTAGCAAGGTGGTATAAGTAAAATCTACGTCTACTTGCGTAATTAAAAAGGGGTTTCAGACTACTTGTAAGTACCTCAAATGTTTGTCCCATAACCAAGCATTTCCCACATGTGACATATTTATATAGTAGTTGCGTATTCATGAGTGTATTAGTGTGAACGCATATATCATTTTCTTCAGAGATCATGTTGGTGAGTGAGAATGGAAAAGTTAAGATTGTAAAGATCTATTAATTTGTTTAAATCCTTGGGTAGAGAGAATAGTCTTTTGATCATAACTTCTCCAATTCTTAACTTCAATGTTCAGATATAACTCCAGATGTTGTAGATGTAGATATGGATGATCTAGATATTGAATCGCCAAGTCTGTTGGCGAAGTAACTCAAGCGGTGAAGAAGCCTACAAATGGCTCTTCCGTCTCGCCCTCTAATTGGAAGCGTGGTCCAATAGAGGGATAGGTCTACTCCTAAACTACGCCACTGAGACGGGTGAGAGAGACTCCCTAGAAAAGTCGCTCTAGAAACCTGCCTGACTAGTACAGGCGAACGAGCTCGTACGAAAAACTGAAAAACCAAGGATCCCCCGCCTGGGTATCCTAAAAGACAGGGTCGGCGGAACTGGTCTAAAGTCTGGATCCCAACGAGGCGTAAAAACACTGCGAGCTCGCGTAAAAACCGTGTAAAAGACTGGGATCCTCGACCCGCGCACTTGGCGGCCGCTGCCCAAACTGGGCATCCTATCCCCCGCCCAGCTGAGGGTCACCGCGCTCTCGCATAGTCAGGTATGAAAGTTACCATGACCAGCATGAATATTGATTGTCATTAATTCTTATTATCTTCATTTGATCATTGATCCCCCACAATTTCACTTAATCACTGATTTCCATTATATTCTCTCGTTGGTATATATAAAACATATAGAATCGAGATCGTTAGATGATTAAGATCTCGTAGAAGGTATCCAGGAATGGTTTACCCTGGAAGTTGTTAAGACCTATGTAATGGATATCAAGTGAATGATTAATGTAGTGAGAGAGATTAACGATTTTATTGGGAATATAGTATCATTATATAAAATTTTGATCCCGGTAGTGAATAAGGTCTAAGTAATAAAGTAGATAATTAAATTCCCAGTAATTGCTTAAATCTTGAATCCAACCGTAATAAAGTATATACGGTAACCATATGTATATATATGTCTATATACTTGTCTTTTTATACAAATAACATTTTATTTTCCAACTAACTTATTATACATATATATATATATATATATACTTTTACACATCAATTTAAAAACCATAGAACTCAATCCTATTCAGATCCACTTTCAGTAATTCAATATTTCAAAGATATAATTTCAAATCTTTTAAATCTCGATTTCAGACTTAACAGTAACAGTGAACTGATTGGTAAAAATTTTGAGGATTTAGTACATATAGATAGTTAATAACCTATACAACATGAGATATGCAATTTGTTTGAATATATAATTAGTATTCAATTCTTCTTTGATGCAACTAATTCATTCTATCTAAGAAATGACAGTGATGTGCTACTTCACAGATCATGTATGCTAACATTAGTTCATTCATGTTACCCAAAAAGACCAGGAAATAGCCTCCAAGATTATTCAAGCACAAGTATTAGGCACTGCAGCCATTGATTTTAATAACAATGTGATAATGTTAATAATGGTGCAAAGTGACATTGAAGGTGAAGATCAAACTCTCAAAATGCTCTATCTCTAACAAGAGCAACCATCTTCACGACTTGGATTATTCAAAGACACAAAACCCAGATCTTTTCATGAGCTGTATCAAGGTCTCAAATAATCCATAAATTATAAGCAGCAACATTTTTTTTAAAATATAACGTGCAACAGAGCCAATTAGATGACAGTACCTCTTATGGAGCTCCATAATAGAAAATTAGATCCTTTGTATGATTTGGTTTTGTCATCTATTTTACTTTGTCCTTCCTATTTTTTTTTATCTTGTTGGACGTTATATACAATTTTTTACTACTATTTGTTACCTCCCTAAAAAGGCCCCTATTTCGATATTCTATTACTGTTTACAAAACTAGTGCTATCAAAAACATATTTGAGTTTATTAGTGACATCGGATATATCTCCAGATTGAATAAACAGATCCAATCAGTATTAGTAGAAAAGGCCATAAATTTTCAGAATATTGACATGGACAGCTCAAGATCGGTTCTAAATTCATGGTTCCAGATTTTGTACAGATGGATTCCATAGTTAAAGAGCATGCCAAGATACATAGCATGTTGCAGAAATCCCTAAGGAATAGATAAAAAAACAAAAAGAAAGTTCTTGATTTTGCATGCATGGCAGCAAGGGATGGGAAAGAAGGTACCTTGTAGATCTCTAGAATTGAAGATGACCCTTCTTGTATGCAGCTTTGAACAAGGAGCAGCGAGGGAACTGCTGAGAGTTGCTCCTGGTTGAAGAGATAACAGTAGCAGAGGCTCAATTTAGAGCAACCAGGAAGGAATTTCAGGTCTGAAATCAGAGGAGAAATTGGAAAAAGGAAGGGAAACTAATGGTGGTACCTTAAATTTGAAGAAGATGAACAGGTAGGGGGCATGCAACAGCTGCTCATGCAGTAGCTTGGACTTCCAGAAACATCAGCAGTAGCTGCCGATGGCAGTCTTCTTCCAGTTGTTGTGCAACAACTTGGGAGAAAAGAAATGGAGGAAAGGGTTGAGGCTTCTTACGGCTAGAAATGTTCGAAGGATTTGGGCTTATGGTGATATTTATTAGGGTAAAGATGTATTGGTTGTTTGCCAAATGGAAAAAAAGTGAAGTGTTAAGTGGAAAGAGGAGAAGCCATGTGGCTGGAAAGAGAAAAGAATTCGGCTGAAATTCTGTATGGGCCAACCTGTTATATTTTTTTATATACAAACTATCTCTTTATTTACTATACTAAAAGTTAATTTTGATCGCGCACCGGACTTTGGATTTTGATGCACAATATCTTGAATTGATCGTATCGAGATGACGATCGATTTGAGTACAATATTGATATACTTCCGATCGAGTTTTGAATACCTGAAAATTTCGGATACGGTTTTTGTTTAAGATTAAATATTGTGATTTAAAAATATCAAACGACCTCCTATTGACGAATGGTCGATTCCGTGGGTCTTGTATCGTCGAATCGGATCTCATGATGGTCTCGGTTCGTTTCGCGGTTTCCGAATTTGCGTCGCGGCTTTTTACGGCACGCACTACGAAGGGACCGATTTTTGGTCGATTTCGTCCGAACGACTTTTGATTCATGATCAATTGGTCGTTTTAGGTTGTTTAGTATTGACCGATAACGTTTTTGGGTTCATTAGACCTAAAATCGGACGAGTTCGGGTTCGTTAGAATATGGATGTTACAAATATAAAAACCTCAAAGGGAGTCTCGTCCTCGAGACTCGAGTCAAGGTCATTAAGTATCTTGTTGGGATTTTATATATCCATAAAAACCTCAAAGGGTTTTGAACCCATAAAAACCTCAAAGAGAAAACAAACCATATATTTATCATGTATCTAATTACAAATGCTTGTTTTGATGCTTACATCAGAAAAGCTGCGGGTATCGTGCCCGCATGTCGGTTTCGGTCTCCCACGTCGCCTCTTTGACGCCGTGTCGGTGCCACAAAACCTTGACCAATGAAATCTCCTTGCTGCGAAGCTTCTTCACAGCACGATCAAGTATCTGAACTGGCTTCTCCTCATAAGTCGGATCCGGCTCTACATCGAGATTCTCGTAACTGATAATGTGTCGAGGGTCGTGGACATACTTCCTCAGGTTGGATATGTGGAAGACATCATGAATAGCCGATAGATGTGGAGGAAGGGCTATTCGATAAGCCACTTTCCCCACTCTCGCAAGAATCTCAAACGGTCCAACAAATCGTGGCGCCAACTTGCCACGGACATCGAATCTCTGCACTCCCTTCATGGGAGATACTCGTAAAAATACCCAATCTCCGACCTGTATTTACAGGAGTGTCATTAGTATGTGATTAAGTTGATTATATATGAGTTATAACTGAATAAGTGAAGAGGAAATAATTAGATTACCTGAAACTCTAAGTCTCTCCTCCGATGATCCGCATAGTTCTTCTGACGGCTCTGTGCCGTCAGAAGCCTCCGTCTCACAAGATCAACAGCTCTCGCAGTCTCCTCCAGGAGATCTACGGAATAGAGAGCATGATCACCTACCTCACGCCAACTGAGAGGTGTGAGGAATCTTCGCCCGTATAGGGCTTCAAATGGTGTCATGCCAATACTGGAGTGATAGCTATTGTTGTACGTGAACTCCACTAACGGCAGATGGTCCTACCAGGACCCTTTCCACTCCAAAGTGCGCGCGAAGTAGATCCTCTAGCGTCTGAATGGTGCGCTCACTCTGCCCATCTGTCTGCGGATGATATGCAGAACTCATCCTCAGCTCTGTCTGTAATGCTGACATAAACTGATGCCAATAATGAGATGTAAATCTCGAATCCCTGTTAGACACCACCTCTCTTGGTATACCATGCAGCCTGATAATGTTCTGCACATAGAGCTTGGCCAACCTGGACGGAGTGTAAGTCGTGTTGACAGGTATAAAATGGGCTGACTTAGTCAACCTATCAACAACGAACCCAAATGGAATCATGGCCTCCTGGCGTCTTCGGCAGACCTGTGACAAAATCCATAGAAATGCTCTCCCACTTCCATTCGGGAATGGGGAGAGACTGCAGTAATCCTGGTGGTCTCCTGTGCTCAGCGTTGACCATCTGACAGGTCATGCATCTGCTAACATGTAGTGCCACATCGCGCTTCATTCCATCCCACCAGAAATGTCGACGCAGATCACGGTACATCTTCGTACTGCCTGGATGGATAGATAACCGTGAACTGTGTGCCTCATCCAGAATGTCTCTGCGAAGCTGCTCGTCATTGGGTACAACGACCCGTCCTGCCTTCCATAAAATAGACTCTGCCACGACAAAATCATCAAATTCATCCTTGACGGCGCGCGTGTATCTATCTCGGATCCAAGGATCGGTCTTCTGGCCTTCTACAATACGATCCCAAAGGCTGCTGTATCGAGGAGGCACGGCGGTAGAAATGGATGCGCTCTCCTGAGGATACCAATCGCTCAAAGCTGCAAGCGTATCCCACGTGTATAACCAGTTCGCCGTACCATCAACATGCGCTCTCCTGCTAAGTGCATCAGCCACCACGTTTCCCTTAACAGGATGGTAAGAGATCGTGCAATCATAATCCTTCAACAACTCGAGCCATCTGCGCTGCCTCATGTTCAGCTCTTTCTGATCAAAGATGTACTTCAGACTCTTGTGGTCTGTAAAGATCTCGAAATTCACCCCATATAGGTAGTGGCGCCAGATCTTCAAGGCGAAGACAGCTGCCGCCAACTCCAAGTCATGTGTGGGGTAGTTCCGCTCATGCGGTCTCAACTGCCGTGATGCGTAAGCAATCACCTGTCCTCTCTGCATCAACACTGCTCCCAGACCTTCCCCAGATGCATCTGTGTAGACTGCATAGTCCTGAGTGCCTGAAGGAAGAGCAAGAATAGGCGTTGTAGTCAACCTCTCCTTCAGTGTCTGGAAGGCCTGCTCACATGAATCATCCCAAATGAATGGGACTCCCTTCTGTGTCAGTCGTGTCAGAGGGCGAACAATGCGTGAAAATCCGCTGACAAAGCGTCTATAATAATCTGCTAGCCCAAGGAAGCTCCGAATCTGCGTGACAGTCTTGGGCTGCTCCCAAGACATAACTGCATCTATCTTCGCAGGATCAACTGCGATGCCTGCTCCAGAAATGATATGACCGAGAAATGAGATCTGGGATAAACAGAACTCACACATGCTCAACTTGGCATATAGTTTGTGCTCCCGTAATGTATCTAAGACAATCCGTAGATTATTCGTATGATCCCATTCATTTCTTGAGTATATGAGCACATCATCAATGAACACCACTACAAACTTGTCCAAGTATGGACGGAAGATACGGTTCATCATATCCATGAAAGCCGCAGGTGCATTGGTGAGCCCAAACGGCATCACCACAAACTCGTAGTGTCCATAGCGAGTCCTGAAGGCTGTCTTTGGAATATCCGACTCGCGAATCCTCAGCTGATGGTAGCCTGAGCGAAGATCGATCTTCGAGAAAACCGAAGATCCCTGGAGCTGATCAAACAAATCATCGATACGCGGCAAAGGATAACGGTTCTTCACCGTTCTCTTGTTCAGCTGCCTGTAGTCAATACATAACCTCATGGATCCATCCTTCTTGACAAATAGAACCGGAGCACCCCAAGGTGAAGTGCTCGGTCTCACGAATCCCAAATCTAGCAACTCCTGCAACTGCACCTTCAGCTCCCTCAACTCGGCTGGTGCCATGCGATAAGGTGCCATAGAGATCGGCTGTGTATCTGGCAGCAATGTGATCTCGAACTCGATCTCTCTCTCAAGAGGTAGCCCTGGTAGCTCATCAGGAAAGACATCTGGATATTCTGATACTACTCGGATGTCCTGTATCATCGGCTCCTGATCAGATACCTCCCGCACAAATGCAAGGTATGAATCACAACCCTGATCAACAAGTCGCTGGGCCCGCAACACTGAAATATACTCCATGGTGGAGTCATGCAAAGTACCCTCAAAAGTGAACTCGGGTAGATCAGGAATCCTGAAGACAACGGTCTTCCTAAAGCAATCAACAAGTGCATGATGAGTGGATAACCAATCCATGCCCAATATCAAGTCGAACTCGTCAAGCTGCAGAAGTAGACAATTTGCGATCATCTCGTGACCGCCAATCAGTATGGGAAAGTGCCTGACGATCAGTGAAATAATGAATAACTGGCCACCTGGCCCTCGGATGTGATATGGAGAAGAGAGTCTCTGCAACTCTACCTAAAGAAGCAAGTAGCCTCGAAGCAAGAAAAGAGTTTGTCGCGCCGGAATCGAATAAAACATGGAAAGGTCGGCCCATGACTGAGACCATACCTTTCACCACAGTAGCCGCTGAACGTGCATGCTCCTCAGTAACGGCATGTAACTGTCCCTGCCTGGCTGATGCAGCACTAGATCCTGCCACACTCTGCGTCTGTCTCTGCTGCTGTCGCCTAAAATTGGAGTTCCTACCACGGAAACTCCCTGAACGTTGTGTCTGAGGCTGTGACTGTGAAGGCTGTGGCTGAGGCTCGCCAGAAGCCTGTGAGCACTGTGCTCGGTAATGTCCCCACTCGTGACATCGGTAACACCGGACTGGCCTGGTAGGTGGAGTGACAGTGTCTGTGCTCCGGGCTGGTCCTGCAGGTGGTCTATCTGCTCGCTGCGACCCAGATGGTCGAGCGGACTCTGTGCCACGTCCGGCGAGTGCTCCTCTTAGAGTAGTCGATGGAGAAGAGCGAGCACTGCCTGTGAAAGACGAACCTGTAGGTCGGAACCGTCTGTCTGACCTCTGCTGCTGAAACGGTCGACGTATCGGTCCAAAAGATCGTCGCGGTCTAGGTGCTGCTCCAGACGAGCTTCCGAAACGTCTCCCTCTAATGTCCTCGAACTTCTCCGCAGCATCGGTAGCCTCGGAGATAGAAGTGATGTGTAGCCCTGCCAGCTTCTCCTGTACCTCCTCTCGCATGCTGCCAATGAACTTTTCCAGATTCTCCTCTGAAAATGCGCCAGCTGCTCGTGTATGTCGTGACAGATCTGTGCATCGGATGAAATAGTCTCTGGCGGTCATCTGTCCCTGACGAAGCTCTGCAAAAAGTCAGCGCTGGGACTCCTTCCACTTCGCAGAAAAGAAGTGGGCTCTGAACTTCGTCTCGAAATCATCCCATGTAGGCTCTCGGCCTAACTCAGACACTACGGCATCCCACCATCTCTCAGCAAAGTCTGTCAATGAATACTCCATGAAGGATAGCCACGTGTCTCGTGGCGCGCGAATCATCCTGAGCACCTTCGTCACCCGCTTCAGCCACTGTTCAGCAACATCTGGTGTACCTGTACCCTCAAACAAGGGTATGTTGGCGCGCTGATAAGAAGTGAAGACCGACTGGTGCCTGTGAATGGCTGAATACTCGTGTGCATCCTCGCCAGCAAAGTCAACAGGGTCCTGCTCCCTGTCTAAGTCTGCATCCTCCTCAGCTCCATGCTTTGGAATGTCCTCTAGTGGATCGTCAGGATGCGGCTGCTCCACCTCAACGGACTGGTGCTGGTCCTGTCGTATTCCATCCTGGGATGGATGGTACGTGAAATCTGATAGATCCTCAAACCTCATCTCTATGTCCGTCTGCCTGTAAGCAATCTCGGTCTGCTGGGCCAATATCTGCTCCTGTTGGCCTCTCATAGCAGCCTGCTGCTGCTGAAGATCGGTAAGTGCGTTCAGTATGCGTGCCAGCTGATCAGAAGTATCTTGACCTGGTCGAGATGCCATGGCTCTGCATGAGGACCATAATTAGTCATAAGGATGCCCTAGACAGATATTTATCATAAATGCTTTTCTCTTCTTGGGATATAAGATGAAAATAAGTGAACTTGGTGACATCTGTGGTTATTGAATATGAATGTCATATTTCCCTTCTCGAACTCACGACAAGTCGGAAGACTGTCGCTATTCGAGAACTTAATGCAATCGGAATTGTAATACCACGAATGTGCGTATCGGGGTACCACTGCTCTGATACCAAACTGTGAACCCCTCAGGATCCAGGTACCCGTTAATCACACAATCGCACTATTATTCACATGAGATCGCATGAAGTTACAGAAAAGCAGGGAAAATTTTTCGCGCGGCTAATTATCCACATGACATTCACATCCACAACATAACCACAAAGTAAAAGAGATACAATTGGCACCAAAATTCCTTTTCATTAATATTCATATCCATGTACAACTTGCACAAGCATCTTCCTTATTACAACATATATCCCAAGTGATACAAAAGAGATAGCATTTACATCACCATCTAAACAAAAACTTAGACAAGTAATTCATACCGTCTAGTGTATACTCTGTCTCCAGGAAGCATGTATAGCTACTGAGCTGCTCCTAAACTGCAGGCTGTTTGCCTGCCAAACACGTTAGGAAAGAAGAGGCGTCAGCCATTGCTGGTACCTCCCAAAAACTTATAAAATAACTAGACATTTAATATGTGCAAAAGCAAGCAAGTAGCAAGGTGGTATAAGTAAAATCTACATCTACTTGCGTAATTAAAAAGGGGTTTCAGACTACTTGTAAGCACCTCAAATGTTTGTCCCATAACCCAGCATTTCCCACGTGTGACATATTTATATAGTAGTTGCGTATTCATGAGTGTATTAGTGTGAATGCATATATCATTTTCTTCAGAGATCATGTTGGTGAGTGAGAATGGAAAAGTTAAGATTGTAAAGATCTATTAATTTGTTTAAATCCTTGGGTAGAGAGAATAGTCTTTTGATCATAACTTCTCCAATTCTTAACTTCAATGTTCAGATATAACTCCAGATGTTGTAGATGTAGATATGGATGATCTAGATATAGAATCGCCAAGTCTGTTGGCGAACTAACTCAAGCGGTGAAGAAGCCTACAAATGGCTCTTCCGTCTCGCCCTCTAATTGGAAGCGTGGTCCAATAGAGGGATAGGTCTACTCCCAAACTACGCCACTGAGACGGGTGAGAGAGACTCCCTAGAAAAGTCGCTCTAGAAACCTGCCTGACTAGTACAGGCGAACGAGCTCGTACGAAAAACTGAAAAACCAAGGATCCCCCGCCTGGGTATCCTAAAAGACAGGGTCAACGGAACTGGTCTAAAGTCTGGATCCCAACGAGACGTAAAAACACTGCGAGCTCGCGTAAAAACCGTGTAAAAGACTGGGATCCTAGACCCGCGCACTTGGCGGCCGCTGCCCAAACTGGGCTTCCTATCCCCCGCCCAGCTGAGGGTCACCGCGCCCTCGCATAGTCAGGTATGAAAGTTACCATGACCAGCATGAATATTGATTGTCATTAATTCTTATTATCTTCATTTGATCTTTGATCCCCCACAATTTCACTTAATCATTGATTTCCATTATATTCTCTCGTTGGTATATATAAAACATATAGAATCGAGATCGTTAGATGATTAAGATCTCGTAGAAGGTATCCAGGAAGGGTTTACCCTGGAAGTTGTTAAGACCTATGTAATGGATATCAAGTGAATGATTAATGTAGTGAGAGAGATTAACGATTTTATTGGGAATATAGTATCATTATATAAAATTTTGATCCCGGTAGTGAATAAGGTCTAAGTAATAAAGTAGATAATTAAATTCCCAGTAATAGCTTAAATCTTGAATCCAACCGTAATAAAGTATATACGGTAACCATATGTATATATATGTCTATATACTTGTCTTTTTATACAAATAACATTTTATTTTCCAACTAACTTATTATACATATATATATATACTTTTACACATCAATTTAAAAACCATAGAACTCAATCCTATTCAGATCCACTTTCAGTAATTCAATATTTCAAAGATATAATTTCAATTCTTTTAAATCTCAATTTCAGACTTAACAGTAACAGTGAACTGATTGGTAAAAATTTTGAGGATTTAGTACATATAGATAGTTAATAACCTATACAACATGAGATATGCAATTTGTTTGAATATATAATTAGTATTCAATTCTTCTTTGATGCAACTAATTCATTCTATCTAAGAAATGACAGTGATGTGCTACTTCACAGATCATGTATGCTAACATTAGTCCATTCGTATTACCCAAAAAAACCAGGAAATAACCTCCAAGATTATTCAAGCATAAGTATTAGGCACTGCAGCCATTGATTTTAATAACAATGTGATAATGTTAATAATGGTGCAAAGTGACATTGAAGGTGAAGATCAAACTCTCAAAATGCTCTATCTCTAATAAGAGCAACCATCTTCACGACTTGGATTATTCAAAGACACAAAACCCAGATCTTTTCATGAGCTGTATCAAGGTCTCAAATAATCCATAAATTATAAGCAGCAACATTTTTTTTTAAAATATAACGTGCAACAGAGCCAATTAGATGACAGTACCTCTTATGGAGCTCCATAATAGAAAATTAGATCCTTTGTATGATTTGGTTTTGTCATCTATTTTACTTTGTCCTTCCTTTTTTTTATCTTGTTGGACGTTATATACATTTTTTTACTACTATTTTTTACCTCCTTAAAAAGGCCCCTATTTCGATATTCTATTTCTGTTTACAAAACTAGTGCTATCAAAAACATATTTGAGTTTATTAGTGACATCAGATATATCTCCAGATTGAATAAACAGATCCAATCAGTATTAGTAGAAAAGGCCATAAATTTTCAGAATATTGACATGGACAGCTCAAGATCGGTTCTAAATTCATGGTTCCAGATTTTGTACAGATGGATTCCATAGTTAAAGAGCATGCCAAGATACATAGCATGTTGCAGAAATCCCTAAGGAATAGATAAAAAAAACAAAAAGAAAGTTCTTGATTTTGCATGCATGGCAGCAAGGGATGGGAAAGAAGGTACCTTGTAGATCTCTAGAATTGAAGATGACCCTTCTTGTATGCAGCTTTAAACAAGGAGCAGTGAGGGAACTGCTGAGAGTTGCTCCTGGTTGAAGAGATAACAGTAGCAGAGGCTCAATTTAGAGCAACCAGGAAGGAATTTCAGGTCTGAAATCAGAGGAGAAATTGGAAAAAGGAAGGGAAACTAATGGTGGTACCTTAAATTTGAAGAAGATGAACAGGTAGGGGGCATGCAACAGATGCTCATGCAGTAGCTTGGACTTCCAGAAACATCAGCAGTAGCTGCCGATGGCAGTCTTCTTCCAGTTGTTGTGCAACAACTTGGGAGAAAAGAAATGGAGGAAAGGGTTGAGGCTTCTTACGGCTAGAAATGTTCGAAGGATTTGGGCTTATGGTGATATTTATTAGGGTAAAGATGTATTGGTTGTTTGCCAAATGGAAAAAAAGGTGGTGTTAAGTGGAAAGAGGAGAAGCCATGTGGCTGGAAAGAGAAAAGAATTCGGCTGAAATTCTGTATAGGCCAGCCTGTTATATTTTTTTATACAAACTATCTCTTTATTTACTATACTAAAAGTTAATTTTGATCGCGCACCGGACTTTGGATTTTGATGCACAATATCTTGAATTGATCGTATCGGGATGACGATCGATTTGAGTACAATATTGATATACTTCCGATCGAGTTTTGAATACCCGAAATTTTCGGATACGGTTTTTGTTTAAGATTAAATATTGTGATTTAAAAATATCAAACGACCTCCTATTGACGAATGGTCGATTCCGTTGGTCTTGTATCGTCGAATCGGATCTCATGATGGTCTCCGTTCGTTTCGCGGTTTCCGAATTTGCGTCGCGGCTTTTTACGGCACGCACTACGAAGGGACCGATTTTTGGTCGATTTCGTCCGAACGACTTTTGATTCATGATCAATTGGTCGTTTTAGGTTGTTTAGTATTGACCGACAATGTTTTTGGGTTCATTAGACCTAAAATCGGACGAGTTCGGGTTCGTTAGAATATGGATGTTACATGTATATAACCAGTTTGCCGTACCTTCAGCATGAGCTCTCCTGTTAAACGCATCTGCTACAACATTTTCCTTACCGGGATGGTAAGAGATCGTGCAATTATAGTCCTTCAGTAGCTCAAGCCACCCGCGTTGTCTCATGTTCAGCTTTTTCTGATCAAATATGTACTCAGGCTCTTATGATCAATGATAATCTCGAAATTCACCCCATAAAGATAGTGGCGCCAGATCTTCAAGGTAAAGACAACTGCTGCCAACTCCAAGTCATGTGTGGGGTAGTTCCGCTCATGCGGTCTCAAGTGACGTGATGCGTATGCAATCACATGACCTCTCTGCATCAACACTGCTCCTAGATCTTCTCCAGATGCATCTGTGTAGGCTGCATAGCCCTGAGTGCTCTGAAGGAAGAGCAAGAATGGGCGTTGTAGTCAAACTCTCCTTCAGTGTCATGAAGGCCTGCTCGCATGAATCATCCCAAATGAATGGAACTCCCTTCTGTGTCAATCGTGTCAAAGGGCGAACAATGCGTGAAAATCCGTTGTATAACCTGCTAGCCCAAGGAAGCTCTGAATCTGAGCAACTGTCTCGGGCTTCTCCCAAGACATAACTGCATCTATCTTCACAGGATCAACTGCGATGCCTACTCCATAAATGACATGCCCTAGAAATGAGACTTTGGACAACCAGAACTCACACTTGCTTAGCTTCGCATATAGCTTGTGCTCCCGCAATGTGTCCAAAACAATCCGTACATCATTCGCATGATCCCATTCATTCCGAGAATATATGAGCACATCATCAATGAATACCACCACAAATTTGTCCAAGTATGGAGGAAAGATCCGGTTCATCATATCCATGTATGCTGCAGGTGCATTGGTGAGCCCAAACGGCATCACCACAAACTTGTAGTGTCTATAACGAGTCCTTAATGTGGTCTTTGGAATGTCTGCCTCTCGAATCCTCAGTTGATGGTAGCCCAAATGAAGATCGATCTTTGAGAAAATCGAAGACCCCTGGAGCTGGTCGAACAAATCATCGATGCGCGACAAAGGATAACGACTCTTCATTGTTCTTTTGTTCAGTTATCGGTAATCAATGCATAATCTCATGGATCCATCCTTCTTCTTGACAATAGAACCGGAGCACCCTAAGGTGAAGTGCTCGGCCTCACGAATCCCAAGTCAAGTAATTCTTGCAATTGCACCTTCAACTCTCTCAACTCAGCTGGTGCCATGCGGTAAGGAGCCATCGAGATCGGTTGCGTATCTGGTAGTAATGTGATCTCGAACTCAATCTCTCTCTCAGGGGGTAATCCTAGTAGCTCATCAGGAAACACATCTGGGTAGTCTGATACTACTCGGATGTCTTGTGTTATCGGCCCATGATCATATACCTCTCGAACAAATGCTAGATAGGAATCGCAACCCTGACAAGTCGCTGAGCTCGTAACTCGGAAATGTACTCCATGGTGGAGTTATGTATAGTTCCCTCAAAAGTGAACTTGGGTAAACTTGGAATCCTGAAGACAATTGTCTTCCTAAAACAATCAACAAGTGCATGGTGAGCGAATAACCAATACATGCCCAAAATCAAGTCAAACCCATCAAGCTGTAGGAGTAGACAATCTGCGATCATCTCGTGACCGCCAGTCAATACTGGCAAGTGCCGGACTATCAGAGAAATGATAAACAACTGGCCACCTGGCCTTCGGATGTGATACGGAGAAAATAATATCTATGTGATATGGAGAAAATAGTATCTCTGCAACTCTTCCTAAAGAAGCTAGTAGTCTCGAAGCAAGAAAAGAATGTGTCGCACCAGAATCAAATAGAACATGGAAAGGTCGGCCCAAGACTGAGACCATACCTTTCACCACAGTAGTTGCTGAATGTGCTTGCTCTTTAGTAACTGCATGTAACTGACCTTGCCTGGCTGGTGCAGTACTGGATCCTGCCACACTCTTCTTCTGTCTCTGTTGTTGTCGCCTGAAGTTGGAGTTCCTGCTACGGAAACTCCCTGAATGTTGTGCCTGAGGCTGCGACGACTGTGGTTGTGGGCGAGGCTCACCAGAAGCCTGTGGGCACTGTGATCGGTAATGTCCCCACTCGTGGCATCGGTAACATCGGACTGGTCGAGTAGATGGAGTGGTTGTGTATGTACTCCGAGCAGGTCCTGCTGGTGGTCTACCTGCTCGATGCGACCCAGATGGTTGAGCGGACTCTGTGCCTCATCCCGAAAGTGCTCCTCCTAAGGTAGTCGATGGAGATGAGCGAGCACCGCCTGAAAATGCTGATCCTGTAGGAGGGAATCGTCTTGCTGACCTCTGTTGCTGAAATGGTCGATGAATCGGCCTAAAAGATCGTTGTGGTTGAGGTGCTGCTCCAGACGAGCTCCCAAAGTGTCTCTCTCTGATGTCCTCAAACATCTCAGTAGCCTCAGAGATGGAAGTGATGCGTAACCCAGCCAGCTTCCCCTGTATCTCCTCTCTCATGCCTCTGATGAACTTTTCCAGATTCTCCTCTGGAAATGCGGCGGTTGCTGGTGTATGTTGTGACAACTCAGTGTATCTGACGAGGTAATCTCTAGCTGTCATCCGTCCCTGACGAAGCTCTGCAAAAAGTCGGCGCTGGGACTCCTTCCACTTCATAGAAAAGAAGTGGGATCTGAATCGTGTCTCGAAGTCCTCCTATGTGGGCTCGCGACCTAGCTCAGAAACCACTGCATCCCACCATCTCAGCAAAATCTGTTAGTGAGTACTCCATGAAAGATAGCCACGAGTCTCGTGGCGCGCGTATCATCCTTAGCTTCTTCATCACTGTCTTGAGCCATTGTTCTGCCACATCTGATGTCCCTGTGCCCTCGAACAAGGGCATATTGGTCTGTTAGTAGGAAGTGAAGATGGACTGATGCCTGTAGATAACAGAGTACTCGTGTGTATCCTCATCTGCAAAATCAACAGGGTCCTGCTCCCTGTCACCGTCTCCATCCTCTGCTCCATGCTCTGGCATCTCCTCATGTGGATCGTCAGAATGAGGCTGCTCTACCTCAACAGACTGGTGCTGGTCCTAGTGTTCCATCCTGAGATGAATGGTATGTGAAATCTGATAGGTCCTCGAACCTCATCTGTATGTCTGTCTGTCTGTCGGCAATCTCGGTCTGCTGGGCCAATATCTGATCCTGTTGACATCGCATGGCATCCTGTTGCTGCTGGAGGTTAGTGAGAGCAGTCAGTATGCGTGCTAGCTGGTCAGTCATCTCCTGGCCTGGTCGAGATGCGATGGCTCTGCATAAGAACCATTTTAGTCTTAAAAATTACGGTTCACGGATATTATCATATATGTTTTTTCTCTACCTTGAGATATAATATTAAAATTAATGAAATTGGTAACATCTGTGGTTATTGAATTTGAATGTTATATTTCCCTTCTCGGACTCGCGACAAGTCGGAAGACTGTCGTTATCTGAGAACTTAATGCGATCAGAATGGTGGTACTGCGAATGTCTGTAGCGGGGTATCACGCCTCTAATACCAAAACTGTGAACGCACTCGATCCGGGTACCCGTTTACGTCGCATTCATAATACAACATTCATTGGCATCGCATTAAGTGTATGAATTTACGGGGATTTTTTTTTGCACTGCTGTTGCACATGACATTCACATTCAATAAATAACCAAACAACCATATAGTCAAGAAGAACAAGTGCAACCAGCATTTCATTTCATAAATTTTCATAACATGTACAAGGAGTCTTCCACTACATACAACATTCCCAAAATTTTGTGCAGAAGAGAAAGGGAAGCATTTACATTATGAACCGAACAAAAAATAAGACAAAAGTATACGTACCGTCTGGTATATACCCTGTCGTTTGAAATCATCAACAACTACTGAGCAACATGCTCCTTGCCTGCCAAAACATTTTAGGAAGAAGAGGCGTCAGCGGGTGCTGGTACCTCCCAAAAACTTATAAAAATAAACAGGCATTTAATATGTTCAAAAGCAAGCAAGTAGAAAGGCATGAATAGCTAAAATTTATTTCTACTTGCGTATGTAAAAAGGGTTTTCAAGTTGTTTGCATGCACCTCCCATGCTCACCCATTATCCAACATTTCCTATATATAACATATTTATATTGTAATTGATTGTTCATAAGTGTATGAGTGTGTATATATTCTCATATTATTATGGTCATATTATTTTAAATCAAATGTTATTATAGTCATTTCAAACCAACTCAATTTTGAATGTAATTCCTCAATTCCCAACTGTAACTGTCTCAGAGGTAACCCTAACTGACTTAGATGTAGACATGGATGATTTAGATGTGGTATCGCCAAGTCTGCTGGCGAAAGAACAAAACTCAAGTGGTGAGGTAGCCTACAAAATGGCTCTTCCGTCTCGCCCTCTAATTGGAAGTGCGGTCCAATAGAGGGAAAGGTTACTCCAAAACTGCGCCCCAAAGACAGGTTAGAGAGACTCTCCGGAAAAGTCACTCTAGAAACTCGGCCCGACTAGTACGGGCAAACGAGCTCGTACGAAAAACTGAAAACCGAGGATCCCCCGCATGGGTATCCTAAAACAAAGGGGTCAGCGAATTGGTCAGAAGTCGGGATCCCAACAAGGCGTAAAAAACACTGCGAGCTCGCGTAAAAATCGAAAAAGGATTGGGATCCTAGACCCGCGCACTTGGCGGCCGCTGCCCTAACTGGGCTTCCTTTCCTCCGCCCAGTTGAGGGTCACCGCGCCCTCCCACGGTCAGGTGCAAGGGTCACCGTGACGGGCACTATAAATTGATATCAATGATTCACCATCTTTTTCACTTTCTTGACTACTCAAACCTTTCTCAATCTCCTCTATAATTAACTTTTCAGATCTAGTGTGATCTTTTCCTACATATTTCTAAATTGATCATTGTATTTTACATTGCCACAAACTCGATGATCAATAGGCATTAGGTTCTTATGTCAGTATTTACAATTTAACACCACATTCGTGTAAAGACGATGTTATTAGCGCTAGATAGCAAGATAAATTTATAGATGGGTTAAGTCCCTATTTAAGTTACTTTATCTAAATAAATAGGGAGTTAGAAGAAGCGACTCAAGCATCATCATGTATTATCGTTTTGGATTCATAGATCATTCTTAAATTAAGGGTCAAAATCAACCCGTTGGGCAATTAACAACATATAGAACTGATTAATAATTTATCCCTAAAGACTATTAAAGATCCAAGTTTCTCAGTACATATAATTATATTTAATTCTTCTATACCTTTTTAGATTTGGAAAATAATAGAGAGTGTGTGATTTAAACATTATATCACTACTTGGAAAATATGTGATATCCCATTCTTACTATGATATAATTAAAATTTTAACAAGGACTCCTACGGAATTGTGAAGAATACAAATATTCTTAGAGAAGTGTACTTCAATCCAGTGATGGGTCCTAACAAAACACACCAAATGCACCTTAATTATTATAAAGTGTATCTAAAATCCCAGGTTATTACTGTGACTAAAAACAACCACACATGCAACATGTGCACGGATTTGAGAGAGGTGGTTTATCTATTTTTTTAGAAGTCTGGTGCGTGTAAATCCGACTTCCGATATTTCATATATAATTGTTAGATAATTGTTAGATTTATCAAATATCGTCCTCACAACAATATATGGCAATAATCATTTTTCGACTATGTTTAAGATCATCCAGATGCTTTTAACAAAGAATGTGTTTCTAGTATTTATTTTAGTGATATTCAAGCTGGCTCGGATGCTCGTATGCGAAACAAAATGCATGTATGAAAATAAGTATGTTCAAACTGAGATGGAATCAACATAAATAGTGATGTTAGTATTGATTTAATATTTTAGTGAAATTCAGATGATGAGGCTGTGGTATCGGAAATAACTGATAAAGAAAAATATAACACTTAAAAGTCAGTTTTGTAAACCATGTTGGAATCAATCTATTCATTGATCAGAATAGAGATATTAAACATTATCCTAGTATTACTATTGACCTGAATAAATCTCAATTACATAACTATAATAGCAACTTAGACAACTATGTTTATACACAACCTTTTTGAGGAGCTATTCTAATAATTTGTGAAGATTGATGCCTACAGATCAGAGGCTTTTCCTATTTTGGAAATAAATCTGTACCGAAATTTTGATAATTTTACTAAAGTTAAATGATGGAATGTGGTATTTGTGTGCAAAAACACATGCATAGCCAGATTCACAATAAGAATGTGAAAAAGATTCATGGAGGGCGGAAAAAGAAGATAGTATAGATCATGCTTGGCAGCAAGTAGAAAGGATTAGGATTGTACCCCTGAAATCTTCAAGACTTGAAGATTCAATGTGCATGCAGGGCTCCAAAGCAAGGAGCAATAGCTTCTTGAACAACTCCAAGAACAGTTCCAAGTGAGGAGCAACAGAGAAAATTTTCTGGAATTATTGGAAATTGCTGCAACAACCGTGGCCTGGAATAGCTCCAAGTATGCTGGGGGCCTCTTCTCGGTGGTTATATTGGAGAGAACATTTGAGGATTATGGGGATAATAATAAGGGGGAAAATTGGTGGCAATAAAGAGGAAAAGGGGAAGGAAAAGGGGGGAAGGGGAATCACGACTGGAATGGAGTTTTAAAGGGGTAATTGTATAAATTTATAAGGGAAGGGATGAGCTTGTGTGCAGCCAAGTGAGGAAAGAGAAAGCCCTACGTGGAAGGGAAACAAGAAGTTTTGTCTGCTGCATATCTGAAATAATATATATATATATATATATATATATTTTACAATTGAAATGTACTCAGTAGCAGAGTCGTTGAATTTTTTTGTTTTATTATTATTATTTTTATACTCTCATTATTTGACATATTTTTAAATGGACTGTATTCGCATCTCGAGCTTCTGATTTCGACGCGTAATATCTCATTTTGATCGTCTCTTTGGAATACTCGAATTTTCAAGATACGATTTCGGTTTGGGGTTAAATTTTATGAATTAAAAATATTAATTGACCTCCAATTGACGAACGATCGATTCCGTTGGTCTTGTTTCGTTGAATCGGATTTTTAGGTGGTTTCGATTTATGTCGCGGTTTCCGAATTTGCGTCGTGGCTTTTTCGGGCATGCATTACGATGCGATCGATTTTGGTCGATTTCGGCCGAACGACTTTTAATTCACGTTCAATTGATCGATTTAGGTTGTTTGGCATCGACAAACAACTTTATTAGGTTAATTGGACCCTAATCGGGTCGGGTTCGGTTTTATGCGGATCCGAATGTTACAACATTTCACACAGAGGGCACAAATCCAAATTGCTGCTACCGAACATGGATCATCTATCTCTTGTGAGCGTTCCCCCCCGCGCATCAACCACAATAAAACTTCGACATGGTTTGGTGCCTTCAACATGTCAATAAATCTACAATCTCTAACTAGAATTTTAGGCTCTGTAATCAGATGCCTATCTACTCTTCTATATGCCTACTTTACGGAGAATTCCTCATCACACCAAATTCAATGATCTCTCCTAAGTCCAGGAATTGAATGAGAATAGAGCATGACCTCAAATTTCAACGAAATTCCACCAAAATTCTCTGAAATTTCCATTTCTTTAGGTCATCGAAATCGAAACTTTACCTTATTTCTTTTTTCATGATTTCAACAAAATATTAGCAAAATGTTAACGATATTTCATCGAAATTACATGTCATTTCGGCGAAACAAAAAAAAATAAGGGAATCTACCCTTCGCTTTTTTCATCCATGTTTGCATATATTTATGAATTTTTACTTATTTATTCACTAATATATTGAGTTGTTAGATTGCTTTACATTGTTTAAAGACGTTTCTTTAGTTAGTTTCTAAATTTTAGATCTAAATTCAACTAAATCAGTTAGACACAAGATTTAAGAGCTAAATTCACATTTTAACTTAAGATCTTTATATTTTTTGTTTTCCTTTATTTTTATATATATATGTTTTTAGTAGTAGTTATCATAGGTCACCTCATTCTTATTGAAGATGTGCTCTTTCTTGGCCTATGTTCTTCTCTGTTATTATTGTACGTGTCACCATTCTCTTCATGCTCAAGAGGAGAAATCAATAACTTCTAATCACTGTTCCAAATCTGGTTATGGTTCTGAGCAACATACTACGTTTTTTACCGTTAGGATGATTGGATGGAAATTTAATGTCATATCATGTTTATATCTCACTATTACCAAAAAACTATCTTTCTATCTCATTTATTGAGTTAAAGAATATTAGAAATATTTAATTTAAAAAACGAGTTTTCAAGTAACTTTCCAATTTCCAGTCATTTCTGTAACATCCGGGATCCACGTAAACCCGAACCCGATCCGATTAGGGTCAGATTAACCCAATAAAGTTGTTGGTCAATGCTAAACAACCTAAATCGATCAATAGATCGCGAATTAAAAGTCGTTCGGGTGAAATCAACCAAAAATCGGTCGCACCGTAGTGCGTGCCGCGAAAAAACCACGACGCAAATTCGGAAACCGCGAAACAAACAGAGAACCGCCATAAAATCCGATTCGACGAAACAAGACCAACGGAATTGACCGTTCGCCAATTGGAGGTCGTTTGATATTTATAAATCACAAAATTTAACCTTAAATCGAAACTGTATCTCGGAAATTTCGGGGTTTCAAAACCCGACCGGAAGTATATCAATATTATACTCATATTGATCGTCGTTAAGAGACGATCACAACGAGATATCGCGTGTCGAAATCCGACACTCGAGGTGCGACTACGGTCGATTTGTATGAATATTAAATAAAGAAAGTTGGAATTTTTACCCAGCAGACCCTATAAACATTTTAAAATACCTCTACGACCTTTTGCACAACGTAATTACCCCATCGTCCCTGTAAATTACCCCAAGAACCCCACGGGCTTAAAACATATTACTCGGAGGGTTCATGGGGTAAGAGTTGGCAAATTTACGAGGTCGAGGGGGGAATTAGGTTGTTTCAAAGGTCGTAGAGGTGATTGACAAAGTTTATAGGATTTGCCGGGTAAAGATCCCAAGAAAGTTTTGGTTTAAAAAAATATAAATATAAATAATTTTTCTGCTACAGTTGTACAATATATATATATAAGTATTAAATTTCTGTTGTTACAGTAAAATAGTAGCGACTGAACCACGATATTTGAATAAAAAAAGGGTGACGAATCAGCAATGACATCAGCCTGTTGATGTCATGGCTGATGTCACAATAAAAAAAGGAACCATCGTAGGAAGCTTCCTCCCCTTCCCCTTTTCGTTTCTTCCCAATTCTCTCTTTCCATTCTCTTCAACGAGGGATGCAAACCCCCCAGCTCTTCTTCTCCAGCTGATGGTGTTCCTTCAAATTATTTCTTGATTCTTTGGAGCCCCTACATCTACCATGACTTCTGCCAGCAGCTACTGTTGCTGCTGTAGCAGGAGGCTCGGTTACTCTCAACAGTCCTGCTGCTAATCCAAGGACCAGCCATTTCCTCCTGCTGTGGTGCTTCAAGAGAAGCTAATGCTGGAGCTGCTACTCATCTCTCTTGAAGCTACTGCATGCAACTGGAGTAACTACTGTTCTCACTAAGTTGGAGCTATTATTCCTCTCCCAATTGGAGCCATTGCATGTCAAGTGATCCCTAAATACTTGGAGATCCTTAAGTACAATCTTATTCCCCAAGGTACAACCCCCAACCATTCCTATTGCTGCCATGCATGTCTTATGTTCTAAAAATCCAAGATTTTTGTGTACTGTTTGAGGTTCATTTGGATGATTTGTACAATCCTTCTTCCCTTTCTTTTGCTACTGCACATGTATACATTATCTCTCCTTTGCTTTCTTTTATGTAATCTAAAGATCAAAATATATAAAATATATAAGTTAAACTCCACTACAGCCATGCATGTGTCTAATACATGATTTAATTTCATTGGTGTCTTTTTCCTGGAATATCATATAAATGGGAGGATGGATTTATTTGTGTTATCTTGGTTCAAGTCACACCCAAAATCAGTAAGTTGCAACTATGCGAATTGTTCAGCCATGTCTTGGCAGGATTCTGATTTGTAATATTTAGCAATAACAAAACTAAATTTGTAGCAACAAAAAAAATATACCATGGCAATTAAAAATTTAGGTGACTATTAAAAGATAATTCTTTTAAAATGCTGGAAATTATGGTTGCATAATCTTAAATGGCTCTCACTTAGAACACTCTTAATTACCCACAAAATAAGGATTTCAGTAAGTGCATATGCTTCAAGATAAGATTTTGTTGTAATTGGAGATTTTGCCTTCATAATGAATAATGCCAGATTTGATCTTACCAAACAAATTAACATCAAAGATATTGGTTCTATTCTCTGTTTTCTATACAGTATTACAAATATATATATATATATATTATAATTGTTTGAAAATTCTGGTAGTTGGCTGCAGCATAAACAGAATATATATATATATATGTAACTGTTTGATTGAAAAATCTGGCTAATGTAAGTTAACTGTAAGTTAAATTTATAAAAGCTACAGTTTTATAGGTTCTCCAGGTCACTGAAATATTAAACCGTAAATTAAATTATAAAAGAAGAAGAAGAAGCGCGCGTATTAAAATAGTTGTTAAAGTCATCAACATAGCTATGTAATTGAGAATGATTCAGGTCAATGATAACATTAGGATAAGGTCTAACATCATTTTGAATCAATCAGTAGATTGGTTCCAATATGGTTTACTGAACAAAATTGTTTTAAAGTTTCATGTTATCAGTTATATATAGAATATCGGAAGACGAAATTACACAAACCAAGTTGTTTTAAAAATAATAGTAATAAAATAGTGCACATTAAGGAATTCATATGGTGATGCTTAAGTTGTTTCTTCTAACTTCTTTATATAGTTAGGTAAAGTAAATGCTGACATGGGAACCTAATGCCTAATGATCATCAAGATTGTGGCAATGTGAAATACAAGGATCATTTTAGATCGAATCACTTCTAAAATACTTAGGAAATGATCACACTAGATCTGAAAAGTTAATCACAGAGGAGATTGAGAAAGGTTTGGATAGTCAAGCAAGTGAAAAAGATGGTAAATCAATTATATCAATTTATAGTGCCGGTCACGGTGATCCTTACACCTGATCGTGCGAGAGCGCGGTGACTCTCAACTGGGCAGAGGAAAGGAAGCTCAGTTCGGGCAGCGGTCGCCAAGTGCGCGGGTCTAGGATCTCAATCCTTTTCACGGTTTTTACGCGAGCTCGCAGTGTTTTTACGCCTCGGTGGGATCCAGACTTTAGACCAGCTCCGCTGACCCTTTGTTTTAGGATACCCAGGCGGGGGATCCTCGGTTTTAGTTTTTCCGTACGAACTCGTTTGCCTGTTACCGATCGAGCCGTTTTCTAGAGTGACTTTTCCGGAGAGTCTCACCCGTCTCAGTGGCGTAGTTTTGGAGTAGACCTATCCCTTTATTGGACCGCACTTCCAATTAGAGGGCGAGACAGAAGAGCCATTTGTAGGCTACCTCACCACTTGAGTTTTTACTTTCGCCAGCAGACTTGGCGATTCTACATCCAAACATCCATGTCTACATCTAAGTCATCTGGAGTTACATCTGAGACAGTTACAGTTGAGAGTTGGGGAAATTACAATCAAAGTTGAGTTGGTTGGAAGTGTTTATAATAAAGTTGGGTTTGAAATAATATGACTATAATAATATGAGAATATATATACACACCCATACACTTATGAACAATTAATTACAATATAAAAATTATATATATGTGTAATGTTGGGATAATGGATGAGCTTGAGAGGTGCATACAAGCAACTTGAAAACATTTTTACATTTGCAAGTAGATGTAAATTTCAGATATTTATACCTTTCTACTTGCCTCTTTTCCATCCACTTTAAATACTTTTTTTATACATATGATTATGAGAAGTACCAGCAACCGATGATGTCTCTTCGTTCGTAACATGTTTTGGCAGGCAAGGAGCCTGCTGCCCAGTAGTTGTTAATGATTCCAGGTGATAGGGTATATACTAGACAATACGTATACTTTTGTCTCAGCTTTTGTTCGATTCATAATGTAAATGCTTTCCCTTCTCTTCTGTACAAAATTTTGAAAATACGGTATGTACTAGCAGACTTCTTGTACATGTTGTAAATATATGAAAAATTATGAAATGAAATGGTAGTGGCACTTGCTCTACTTGTCTATGTGGTTTATTTATCTGAATGTGAATGTCATCGCAGAAACGCGCGAAATTTCCCCACATTTTAAATAGCTTATGCGATCTCTAGCGAATATCATGCCGCGAAAGTGTTGTAAATGGGTACGTGGATCCTAGGGGGTTATCAATTTCACCGAAATTCCATCGAAATTCCATCGAATTTCTTTCTAGACTTGCAAAACGAAATTGAAATCCGACATTAAAGGCCTTGGAATAGAGTACCCACTGGAGATCTACAAACTCTAAAACACACTGATCTGAGAAAGCTCCGGTAAAGGTAGGCACCCACGCATTGTCAATCCAATTGTCTACAACTCTCGCTTCCTGAGAATCATAAAGAGAAAACAGACGAGGGAACCTTGTTTCTAGGGTTCCACCACCAGTCTAATCATCCGTCCAAAAAGCAAAAGAATTACTATCCCTTACCACATGATTGAGCAGCTCACAAGCTTGCGACAGAAGGGAGCAAATACCTTTCCAGAAGATCGAGTTGTGGAAAGGGGGACGATGTGCAAACTCAAGCTGTACTTGTACACCATATAAGCGTCAGATGAGGTAGCAACAAAGATCTTCATTTTTTCCTAAATTATGGCCACCCATTTCAATAAAAGAGTTTTGTTCATGATTTCCAATCTTGGAACGCCAAGTTCTCCCTTCTGTAAAAGGCAGAGTTACTGTCTCCCAATCCACCAAGGGTATGCCATGTGTATCTTGGCCTGACTTTTCCCCAAAAATCTTCTCATAATCCTCTCCAATCTTTTGTGAATCCCAACATGTAGAAGCTTGGAAGACATACAAGGCTGGGATTGCAGCGAGAGCAGCATTCACAAGAATAAGTCATGCTCCTCGAGAAAGAATGGTTGCCTTCCAATTAGACAGTTTCCTCTCCATCTTTTCTATAATTGGTAACCAATTTGACAACAGTAATCTACCACTAGTGAGCAGGAGTCTAGATATCGAATAGGTAAACTCTCACGTTATGTTCCCAAGCTTAGGAAACAAGCCTGCTCCTTTGTGATCGGAAGGTTGAAAGGTATCACCATTGATTGCAGCCTGGTTAGCTTGAGCCCTGATAATTCTCCACCTATATCCACCACAACTGCCATGTTTGTTGCTACTTGTGTGGCCCCTTCAATAAATAGGATTCTGTCATCGACATATTGCAGAAGAGGGATGGAAATGTCCCCACTAGAGTACCCAGAAGTGGCTCCATGACGAACCACACTACAAACCATGCGATAATCGAACAACCGCTGCAATGACAAAGACAAGTGGTGCGAGCGGGCAACCTTGGCGAACACCTCGCTATGGCTGAAAGAATCCACCTTCTGGTTTCTCGTTAACAAGTACATGATATGATGTCGTAGTTATGTACCTTTTCATCTAGGAGATCTAGGTATCCAGAAAACCTCTTTTTCCGAGTGCAGACCATAGGAATATCTAATCGATCATATTATAGGCCTTAGAAAAACCAGCCTTCCAAAGAAGTGCACTGGTGTCACGTCTCTTCCCATCTGCAATTATTTCAGTTGCCATAGCCAGACTATCCCTAATGTGCCTTCTTGGGATAAAAGCAGACTGCGTCAGAGAGATAAGTGTGCCTAACACTAGACCTAATCTGTTTTCCAAGTCCTTCGCCACAATGAGGTAAATTGCATTAGACAACGCATTGTTCCAACCCTTCCTTCTTCGGCAAGAGGAAAAGAAATGCCCTATTTAGCCTATTAAAACCAGAATTGCCCACAGCAAAATCATTCAGCATTGCCATCACATCAGGTTCAACTACATCCCAGAACTCCTTGTAGAAATACACAAGGAAGCCATCTGGTCCATGAGCCCCATCTGCATTCAGGTTCCACATGGCCACTTTTACTTCAACTGGAGAGAAACTATGGTTGAGCCATGGAAGAAAATATCGCGATATATCGGCGATATATCGCCGATATATTGATATCGACATGGGACCGATATGGGCACCGATATGGCGATATATCCCGATTTCCAGGCATTTTCTTCACAAAGGCTCGTCGATATGGGCGATATTTCGGCGATATATCGTATCGATATGATATCGATATCGATACGGCTTTCCATGGGTTGAGCATGTTAGCATGGTCCACACAAATGGTTGGGGAATCGCTCCCCAGCCATCTCCAACGTCGACTTCCTGATCTACAAGATAACCCAATGAAAGAAAGAAGCCAGTTCTCTAACAATCTATCTGTCTCCGTCGACCTTTTTGCCATCTACAACCACCACCTATAGCAGGTTTTGTCTGTGTCTTCCACTAGCCACCCTGTGAAAGAACTTTGAATTAGCGTCACCTTCCTTGAGCCACTTTACCCTCGATCTATGTTTCCATTCTGTTACAATTTTTTTGTCTTCTTCCGCAAAAATTTTCGAAAATTCTTATCTCTTCTTCAATTCTTCCTCCATCAATTCCCTGGCGTCCTATCAAGTCTCAACACTTCGGCTTCCGCAGTCTTATGGCATAGCCGTCGAGACCCCCTGAAATCTTTTTTGAGATGGCATAATTTCTTCTGCATTGAGTTCAGTTGTTGAGTTAATCTCATCTCCGCAGAGTCCGCAGCAACATGCGTGGCCCATTGTTAGGTGACCAACTCCTTGAAGCCATCTTCTAAGAGCCATGCTTTCTCAAATCTAAAAAATGTTCGAGGTAGGGTACCTTCCCCCGACTCCCAGATAAAAGGTGTATGATCTGAACTAGACAGAGCTTGAGATGAGACCTTTGTCTGGGATTAAGCTTCCATCTGCTCCGTTGAGCCAAGAAAGCGATCAATTCTTGAGTGAGACCCAACATTTCTCCAAGTAAATCTCGTATCACTCCCATCAAGAACTTCCATCTGAAGCTCGTCAACAAGTTCTGCAAAATCTTCAAACCCACTATCATGGCCGCTCCAAGATCTAGAGGGGTCAGAGGATAACAGAGAGACATTAAAATCTCTGCCAACAAGCCACAAAGCATCCGGATACAGTTCCCTCACTTCCTGAAGCTCTGTCCAAAGATTCTGCCATAGAGAGGCATCCGTGGGTCCATAGACACACGAAAACAGAGTGTAAACACCGACGCGAATGTATCAGAGAAGAATGGAGATGCTTGCAGTTCTTTTGACTTCTGCCAACAAGTTGAAAAAATCCCTCTTCCACTTAATGAGCATGCCTTCGGCTCTACCCACAACCTCTACTGATCTAAAATCCATGTGGGTTGTAAGCCCCAGAGACTCCCACAAACCAGTAGCTCAATCACAGATCTTCGTCTCCTGCAAGATGAATATATCGACCCACCAACCTGATAAAAGAGAACCTTGCAGTGGTGGCCTGAGACAGATGTATGATACACGTGCCAGGTCTGCAAATTTGTTTCTCATTGGAAGCCCAGTCCCATGGCACCACCTTGCAGCGGCAGCTTGAGGCAGATATCTGAAGGCAAAAAGTGGGCACCTCGCTTCAAGGCGTATGACAACGCATCTAGGTGCCATTTTTTAGAACCATGGGAGAAAGAAAATTGGAAGGAAATTATTAGAATTTAGAAGGATGTCTTTTTTAATATATGCTTGGTAAGTCAACTTAAATAAGGTAGGAAGCAACAGATTTATGTCCACTTAAAGTGAGAAAGGCTTAGTTGTTCTCGTGGTTAATTGAAACATTTGAGGCTACCTCCTTATATGCATTATGTTTTTTTCCTATTATGGAGATTAGTACGATTCAATCAAGGGTTATTTTGGATGTTGGGCTCTCTGCTCTACCATGGATCATATAAATGATTTTTTTCTATTGTGCTATGTGGCTTTGTTTCATTTGATGCTCGGCTTTATAAATATTTTTTAAAGAATTGTTATTGGGATCAGTATCTGGTAGGTATACCTGCTATGTCAGATATATTTTTTTTGTAAGGAAAAAGGACCTCCATCCATCTTATAGGTGTATGCCTAAAAACTTCACCATTTAATTACCAAAAAATTTACAAGCTTTTTAGAGGGGGTGAAATACATAACTACTGCTACACACTCCAACTCTCAGCTAGCGCCTTTATATGAGCCACCACATTTTCACCATAGAATCACTTTTGACGAAAGACCACTCCATTTCTAGCTAACCAAATAGCCCAAATCATTACCACGCAGGTGATTCACTCCTATGCCAGTGAACTCCAATGGACTCCCATTATCTCAAGACACCATCGGTGGACACTGCGGGACACCCAAAAAGCTCCCATGCCTCTTCGGAGCTCCTACGTCTAAAGAAGAGATGCTCCGCATTTTCAACATTCTCCTGACACCGGCAACACGCTTGATATATATCTTATTAAGATTTCAGGAGAGGTTGGCTTGTGAAAGTGCCAATAATTGAATTACATGTGTTTCCTTGTTGAATTGTATCTTTGCTAATAATTGAATTACATGTGTTTCCTTGTTGAATTGTATCTTTGTATGATAAATTATTAAGAATTTACTAATAAACACTAAATCTGTGGTTTATTTTGAATAATTTGGTAAATGGCATTATTAAATTGCTTTAATCCTGGATAATCATCTGGATGTTGAATTAATCGTGCTTCACAGTTTGCTTTTACAATTTGCCTCGAGCTTTTTTGTGTAAGGTTAAATATTTAATTGTTGGTGATTTCTTCGATGTTTTAAATTTCGAATTTATAACTTTGGATGTTGCATTATTTAGATATCCTATTTTTGCATTCTGTGGATGACTCATAAACATACATCCTGCAGTTCCCTTGGCCAAGGTCTCGATACTACGACATATGTTCCAGAAAATCTCTTTGCGTCATTAATTGCTATATCAGGCTTGGTTTTATTTGCACTTCTCATTGGCAATATGCAGGTTCGAAATTTTGGTTATCTTTCCCTTTTCTTTTAATGTTTCAATTGGATGCGTTGCATGATTTTGACAAAGGGTAAACAAAATATTAGTATTTATTGTATATGTATCCCTTTCTTTCCCAATAATATCAAAGATATGGCCTTCTTGGATCTAGTTAGTTAGGAAATACAATTCTGAGTTGTCCGTGCTTATGTTCCATCAACTATGTGATTTGTTGTATTGTTATTAAGTTTTATGGGAACGATGGAGAATGCAACACCTTTTTTGTTGGGATTCCTATCCTATTCGCAGTCAAATTTTGGTTATGGATCACACTTATTTCCCCCCTTTTTTTATATCTTCCTCTTGTAAATTCCTCTCACAGACATCAACCATGACCAAGAGAATATAATTTAATTTAAAATACATTAATATCTTCTTGCTGGAATGTATTGCATTTGACATTTATTATTTGACGTTCTTTTGCTTGTTTTTTTAAAACTAATAAACCTATATAGGAGCATGGGTCACCCCTTTCATTAAACTCAAAAGGTATTACATGAAAATACAGAAGAGAGAGGCTCATAGAGGTACACCAAGAGTGGGCCAACATGGTCGTAACAAAACAAAAACTATAACTGAGTATGACTAACATGGTCTGGAAAAAGAAAGTATAGTAAAATCTGTGGCCACAATGGTCTTAAAGAAAACAAAAGTTAACCAATAATTAGAGAAGAAGTCTACAAAAATTACTAACCAAAGACTTTCCCTCTATCAACGGAAGAATGCTAATACAACATCTCTTCTTCCCGGTCTCGAAGTACTCCTTGATATCCAAATTCTTCCTAATCAGAATTGCTTGCTTTGGATATCACCTTCCAAGTCGCTTTTTGAAATTTAGCATTTCTTCCTTTGTCCGTTCTCTACATTCGAGTCCACATCTCACCTTCAAAGCAATAACCCATTCCTTTTTAGCCAACCAATCATCTTCAATCCAAAGATCAAAAGGCTTCTTCTTTCCTTTATGAATGTGTAACATGCCCACATATGAAAGGAGGGGTTTTCTTCCACCCCAAACTCCACTGTGGCTCATTCTTAGGCATGCCCTTTTCCAAGTATTGTTTTTTAAAAGGAAAAGGATTGCGACATCGAGGAGACGTCTACTCTAGAACTTCTATACATTCTCATTAGTGAACAAACATTTTACAAGAATCGTCTGAAGGTTTTTGGTAGGTTTCAAGACATTCTCCATGTACATTCTTTGTCCCCAGGATGTGGTCCCATTCCGTACGAGCCACATAGACCATAAGATAGATGTCACCTAAATCGTGGTAGGGATACTTTTATGTCCTGGCCCCAGTATGGACTCCCAAAACCAATCCCCGTCTGATGTTGACACCAACTCCACACATGTCGTAATTTGTACCACCTCGAAATAGAACCTAAGAAGAGATGCTCAACACTCCTCCCTTTACATGCTACGCTGCCACATGCCTCTAGTGGTCGGGAAAACCCCGACTTTTCATTCAACAATCATCAACGAATCCCTTCTCAATAACTAGATGAAACCATACAAGCACCACGATCTTCCACTTCCAGATGTCCTTGAAATGATCCGACACAATTCTTGGATTAAGGATTGTCTCCAAATAGAAGGCTCGACACTTCGTTAATGGTTTATCTCATGTACTTGAAGGTGAAGCCAGACCTGAATGACCAGAAGTGCCCCAAAGATGCCCTTCTTATCCTTCTCTAGTTTCTTCATTCATTCCTTCATCCCAATCTTCGTCAACAACTATTATTGTTTTGCTAGTTATGAATCTTTAGTTAACATGTTGTTTTGTGAAATTGGCTTCAATCTTCTTCTTGTACTCTTCTTTATAATTGTTAGAAAATAAAGAATGCGGAAGCGAAATTAGAGATAAAGAATAAGAAATATAGAACAACGGGATTTTAACGTGGAGCCCTGCTCTCTAAGGAGCGGGATGAAACCACAGGAGAACGCATCAAAAGGCTGATTTATGCATTGCACTTTCTCACTGGATACAGAGGGGGTGGGGTTTATTATATAGCCTTCACTGAGTCTCCACATCCCACATATGGTCGATGTGAGACTAAACAGTCAGATATGGTAAATGGATCCTGGAGTGATCCATTTACCCAACTACACCATAAGTGATACATAACACATATACTCGAACACTTCCCCTCAAGCTGGAGCATGCAATGCTCAACTTGGACAAACAGAAAGAAAACTCAACTCACGCTACATGACACTACTGGACAATATCAACTCAACGCGCACAATTGTCGGTTGATGTCGAGGATGTTGCTTCTCATGTCGTACATGTGAGGAGGAACAAATAGGCTGGAGTGTGAGTCAAATTGAATCTCATTGTCGGAGAGCATATGCTCTGTATTGCGCCTGTCGGAGTCACTGCAACTGGAAATGAGTCTCCACTTGAAGAACTCTGGCCCATCACAATATGTGGACAACTGCTCTATCTCTGAAAGGGCCAAATTGAAAAGGCCATGGATACATCCTCGTCGAAGTCCACGGTCGCTAGAGAGTGGAGTCTGAAAAAGTCTCCTCGTCACAGAACTAAGTCTCTCCCATACTGGTTCAGAGAATGGGATCTCTACTCTGGAGTCCCTGTGAAACCACATGAAAACCCTAGCCCACATGACATAGGTATTGTAATCTCTACTCTAGAGTCCCTATGTAACACATGAAAACTATGACCAAAAATAAAAGATGGGGACCACACAAACTTGATGATGGTAAACACGTGCACATCAAACCAAAGACTCGGAATATGATCGTCGAGTCTGAACAACTATAGAGTCTGGAATCTGACGTCTGAATCTGGAACAGGCCTGTGACTTTACACAATATTCCCCCTTTCTCCCATACTGGACGAAAAACAATGACGTTGATCAAAGTTGGGAGAAGACAAAAATGGGGGAAAACATGAATCACATAAGGCGATAATCATCATTTTTTTTACTTAAATTCTTTTAACCATTTTCGGTTATTTTAATTTTTTTAATAGACGTCTCTCTTCTTTTTTTAAATAGCAGTTCATCATTCATTTTTTAATAGACGTCTCTCTTCTTTTTTTAATAACACTTCATCATTCATTCTTTTAACGGCTTTGCTCTCCCTTTTTTTGCATTTTTTGAAATTGAAAAATAACTCTTGGCCTAATATAGGCCTAAATGTGCAACTCTTTTTTTTCGTTGGGACTAACACGGGCCCAAACACACACACTCTCTCTCTCTCTTTTAAACACAAACTCTTATTTAGGGTTCCCATCGTGGGAACCCTTCATATAAAAGACACCGCCCCTCGATGGGGCCCTTGCTGCTGCCGCCGCCCGAGTTGAGGCAGATGGGACTACCGCCTGGAGAGGAGGGTACCTTCTGGAGCCATCGCAAAGGAGGACGTCGATCGGAGCAAATGGGGGAGGCGGCGCCGCTCGGGAAGCAGGAGGATGCAACCACCTGGAAGGTGGGCTCGCCGTCGCCTTGCCATCCCTTGATACAAGTGGATGCAGTGCCTGGAGTACGCTGCCTGGTGTTATTGGTTGAAGGCAATGCCCCCTGATGTTGTTGTTGATGGTGTGGATCATCAGAACATGAACCCCCATAGAATTAGGGTTCCAAAGGAAACCCTAGAACATGATCTTGAACTTGAACAAATTAGAATATGATCTTCATGAAAGAATAATAATCGAATCAAATCTCTAAAAAAACATGAACATAAAACTTCAACAATAAATCCATGAGAATCGAACCCGCTCTGATACCATGTTAGAAAATAAAGAATGCGGAAGCGGAATTAGAGATAAAGAATAAGAAATATATAACAACGGGATTTTAACGTTGAATTTTACTCCCTAAGGAGCGGGATGAAGCAACGGGATAACACTTTAAAGGGATGATTTATGCATTGCACTTTCTCACTGGATACATAGTGTGTGGGGCTTCTTATATAGCCCTTACTGAGTCTCCACATCCCACAGACGGCCGATGTGGGACTAAACAACTGGATGTGGTAAATGAGTCCTGGAGCGGTCCATTTACCCATTTAATCTTAAGTGACGCATAACGCATATACTCCAACAATAATGCACCCTGAACTCAATGGAATCTTCATTGATCCCCAGATCGGCAATTTCATTAATAATAGCATTCCCTAACTTATTTGTAACAATATACACAATCATCTCCACTTGGGAATCTTGCAGATTCATTCCTTCCTAATGCAAACTCCTAATCTCTTTTTCATTTAGCTTATCTATGTCTCCCTTCTCAAATGGGTTGTCTTTTTCAACTTCTTGTTGTTGTAAAAACTTAGAGCCATCAATAGGTAGGATGATGAAAAGGGAGAGAACGATGATGACCAGGAGGTCCAGGAGAGTTTTTTCGAAGAAGGATTGAGAGTAGGGGCGCGAGTGGGGGTGAGGAGGGCCACTGAATCCCCTGAGGTCGAGATCGATGAGGGTTGGCATCGGGTCACCCGACGGAATGTTGCTTATCTTGGGTCGCAATGTTTCCGTTGCGGGGTTCATGGACGCCATGCCATTTGGTATTTTGCTCTGCCTAGATGCTACTCGTGTGGCTGTTGGGGTCATCAGAGATTTAGCTGCACGATGTTTCGTTCAGGCATTCAGGGGCAAATATGTGCAGAGGTTTTTCATCCACCTTTGCAGCAATCCTTGGGGTTCATTGGGATTGATGTGGTCAAAGATCGCTCTTTTTCAAGGATCGAGTCGAGGTACGTAGGCGTCTTCACCTTCTTCTTGTTGAACGAGAGAGAATAGAGAGAGGGAGAGATGGAGAGAATGAGAGGGGGCTCCCTATGGCGAGGTTGTTCTCGGATGATGATCTTCCTCCCATGTGAGGTAGATCTATATATAGGGGCGTGTTCACCCCTCGCCAAGTCCGCCCCCTCCCCCACGCCCCAGCGGTTGCGGTCCTCCTTGCGATCCGGCCACGCCGCAACTGCCGCCCCCCCGGATCGGGCGGCGACGGTTCTTGGCCACTTGGTCAACAAACCGTTCTACATCTCCCACTTGACCAAAGTGGTCAAGACATATATACTCCCACTATCCGTGTAGTATATACAAGGAGATTTATCATGTGAGGATCATTATCTATGAAACCTCTTCCTTGACTCAAACATTCCTGAGTCCCATTAAACCAACATGTTTAATGTATGTTCCTACTACTATTCCCTTAGTAAGGGAATCAGCCAACATGTCACTGGTAGGTATGTAGGTTATCGTGATTTCTTGCTTCGCCACTATATCTTGTATATAGTGATATTGGATCTCAATGTGTTTTCCTTTAGAACTATTAGCCCCACTATTGATCAAGCTTATCACAGCTTGATTGTCACAATACATTTCAATTGGCCCTTTGACCAATTCAAGGCTTAGGTTCTCTAGAAAACGCCTGATCCATACAGCATGAGTGGTGGCCATGCTACATGCAATGTACTCAGCCTCCTGTGTATGTCGAGATACACATCCTTGTTTCTTGCTACCCCAAGAAACGGCTGCACCACCAAACATAAACAGATAACCTGATGTGGATTTTCTATCATCCACATCCCCTCCGAAATCAGCATCGGAGTATCCTACTACCTCAAGCGATTCTGCTTGATACACAAGTTTCAGATGTACTGTCCCTTTCAGATATCGAAGAATCCTCTTTACAGCTTCCCAATGTGTTGGACCGGGATTGCTTTGATATCTACTGACTAAGCTTACTGGATAAGCTAAATCAGGTCGAATACACATCATTGCATACATTAAACTTCCTACCACCTGTGCATATGGTACATCTAAAGGTTTCTGCCCCTTTCCGGGACACTGACTCTTACTGAGTCTTTTTCCCATCACAAGTGGTGTTGGAGCTGGAGTGCTATTCTGCATTCCAAATCTCCTTAATACAATATGCAAATATCTTTGCTGACTAAGGCTCAATGTCCTTGAGTCCCTGTCTCTTGTTATTTGAATTCCAAGAACATAGGATGCTTCACCCATGTCCTTTATCTCAAATTCATTGCTCAATTTCTGCTTGATTTCATTGAGCATTTGTATGTCATTACCTGCGAGCAGAATGTCATCTACGTACAATGACATGATTGCAAACCTGCTCCCACTCTTCATGACATACACACAGTTATCCAATTTATTTGAAACAAATCCAAATTGAATAACTTTCTCATGAAATTTGAGATACCATTGCCGTGAAGACTGCTTTAAGCCATATAATGACTTTCTTAACCTGTAAACCTTTTTCTCCTGACCTTCAACCTGAGATCCATCAGGTTGTCGCATATAAATCTCCTCCCTTAATTCTCCATTGAGGAAGGCCGTCTTCACATCCATTTGGAATAATTCCAAATCCATATATGCGACTATGGCTAAGATTATCCGAATGGATGCAAACTTAGCCACTGGAGAGTAGATTTCCTGGAAATCTATTCCAGCTTGTTGAGTATAACCCTTGGCAACTAATCTGGCTTTGTATTTATCAACAGTACCGTCAACTCGGTACTTTTTCTTGAATACCCACTTACATCCTATGGATTGCCTGCCTTCTGGCAAATCACATAATTCCCAAACACCGTTTCGCTCGATTGAGTCCAACTCATCTCTCATGGCGGCCGACCATGATTCCGACTCAGATGAAGCCATAGCTTCATCAAAGGATATGGGATCTGTAAAATCCGCGACATCCTCATCCACGGTAGCACGATGCCTCACATCCATAAAAATGGTAATCTTCCATCCATACGGGCCGTGTTCTGGGTCTCTTGTTGCCGATTATACTCGTGGGTTGTGTGGGTCCACCCACTTCCTCTAAAGGATCATCATGTTCCATAGGTTCATTCTCTACATTTGGATGATCGATATCATCCTCGAGTTCTTGTCTAATGCTCAAGTCGTCTTCATTGTCTTATAAGACAATCAGAGGATCTGATTCCTCTACTTCATGCTCCTGTTCTTGATGAATTTCAAGGAAAGTAGCATCACGACTTTCGATTAGACCTTTAGTTTCATGGAAGAACCTATATCCTTTAGAATTCTCACTATACCCAATAAACTTGCACTTTAATGTTCTGAAGTCTAGCTTGTCTCTAAGCTGACTCGGTACCAGAACATGTGCTACACATCCCCATTTCCGGAGATGGCCCAACTCGGGCTTTCCGCCATTCCATATTTCATATGGCGTTGATTCTATGGACTTGGTGGGAATCCTATTCTGTATATCGTTCGCAGTCAACACTGCCTCTCCACAGAATTTCTTAGAGAGTACTGAGTGCGAAAGCATACACCTTACTGCATTCATCAAAGTTCGATTCTTTCTTTCTGCTACACCATTCTGTTGTGGTGTATAGGGCATTGTAGTATGCCTACGAATGCCTGCCTGAATACAGTAATCCTCAAACTCCTTTGAGGTATATTCCCCACCTCTATCTGTCCTAAGAGTCTTGATTGGTTTTCCCAATCTTGTCTCCACTTCTTTCTTATATCTCTTAAATTTTTCAAGTGCTTCCGACTTTCTTCCTAAGAGATAGACATAGGAGAACTTCGAACAGTCATCAATGAATGTTATAAAATATTCCTTATTTCTATGTGTACTGACGCTCAGTGGTCCACATATGTCTGAATGGATCAAACCTAATAACTTCGTTGACCGAATTCCGGTTGAGAAGGGTTTTCTCGTCATTTTACCGGTCAGACAGTGTTCGCAGGGCAATGTCCTTGCACCCGTGATTTTAGGCAACAAATTTGCCTTAATCATTTGATCCATTTTAGAATTTCCTGGATGACCCAGTCGCATGTGCCACAAGTCATAATCAGACAAACAACACAAGGAATAATCAGAAGAGACATTCGTTGATTCATTAGAAGTTATTACAGGAAGACAGAACAGGTCATGCTCGGGCACAAACTTTCCCATCGCATAGACCTTCTTATTCTTGCCTATTGAGACACGCTTATTATAAAATCTAACTTCGAAGTCTTTCTTGAGCAGCACTGGGACAGATATCAGGTTCCGACGTATCCCTGGAGCATATAGTACATCATTCAGTACCATAATGCTATCTCCCAGGTCAAGTCTGTATGTCCCAACACCTTCCACGTCCAGGTAGGTGTTATTCCCCATGAAGATCCTCTGTTCACCTTTGCTCAGCTCCTTGAAGTCCACCAGGCCCTCCTTCGTCTTCGCGATATGTCTGGTTGCTCCAGAGTCGATCCACCATCCATCACTGTCCGTGATGACAGAGTTGCATTCCACGACAGCCGCGAATTCCATCTTCTTCTTGCCTTTATTTTCAGGTACTTTAGAATTTCCCGGCTTCTTCTTATTGGGGCAATTGACCTTGAAATGACCATATTTGCCACAACCGTAGCAAGAGCCGCGTGGGTATTTCCCACTCTTTCCCTTGAAATTCGCCTTGGAGGGGCCTAGCCTTTTCTTCGCGTGCACGGCATTCGCTTCTTCTTCCTCCTCGACCTCAAAGATCTCATCTTTCGATCTTTGTTTGGAGAGGTCCTGCTCAATTGCCAACTGTGCAGGTAAGTCCGTCACAGACTTAATGTTGTCATTCATCCTCAGAGATGTGGCAACCATGTCGAATGATGGAGGGAGACTTCCTAGTATGGCCGCGATTTGCATCCTCTCCGGAATCGCGCAATCAGCAGCCGCAAGATCCTTGGCCATCACGATCATCTTGTTAACGTGCTCGAGGACGCTTTCAGATTCCTTCATTCTACACGAGTTGTACTTGTGTAGAAGAAGCTGGACGCTCACCTCCGATTTGGAGTGGTATTTGTCCTTAACCGCGGTCCAGAGCTCGTAAGCTGATTCGCAGGTCTCAAAGACCCGAATCAGGTTCAGATCCATATGGGTCAGCATAAAGCTCCTAGCCCTATTATCTATTTTCTCCCACTGTTCGCGGGACCTAATTTCATCCACAGTTGGATTCTCAGATAAGATTGGGCCAGGTTTGTCTATAATAGTGTGTATGCTATCGTGCAACAGGCCATAGTAGATCTTTCTACTCCATAATTCGTAATTGGTACCGTTCAGGTACTCAATTTTCCCTACCTCAGTGGCAATCATCTTGCTTGTCATTTTTGTTGATCTAGTGAAATGAATATAAGTTTGTGTGAGAATAATTGCAGATTTTTTTTTATAAGCCTATTGTACTAAAGTTAAGCAATGAAGTAAAAAAGATTCTACTTAGTAAGGGAATCAGATGATGATGATCGAGTCGAGGTACGTAGGCGTCTTCACCTTCTTCTTGTTGAACGAGAGAGAATAGAGAGAGGGAGAGATGGAGAGAATGAGAGGGGGCTCCCTATGGCGAGGTTGTTCTCGGATGATGATCTTCCTCCCATGTGAGGTAGATCTATATATAGGGGCGTGTTCACCCCTCGCCAAGTCCACCCCCTCCCCACGCCCCAGCGATTGCGGTCCTCCTTGCGATCCGGCCACGCCGCAACTGCCGCCCCCCCGGATCGGGCGGCGACGGTTCTTGGCCACTTGGTCAACAAACCGTTCTACACTTTTGCGGGTGTGGTCCCTGGATGCACCTTAAGCCTTTTGCTCTTGGCGAAGGACTTTCTCATTGGCATGATGATGGCGGGCGACTTTGATTTCGGTGCGGTTGATGCAGAAATGAAGGGATGCCCAGGTGAAGGTTTCTCTGGGGATGTCGCTGTTCTTGATGACCATACTTGTTGGGTGCGAGGTCTTTCATCTATGGAGTTTCAGATGCTTTTCACTGAAGATATGTTGGGCAAAAGCTCCGGTGGAGAAGGCCATGATTCACTGAAGGAAAACAAAAGATGTCGAGCCTTCGAATGGTTCCTTTCCTTTCCAGAAATCTCAGTGCTTTGAAGGAGGCCCTCAGGGACATAGGAAAGTGATTAAGGTTTTGTCTGATGGACGGCTACCTGACACGGATGCTGACGTAACCATAGTCTCTCTTAAAGGGAAGAGGTTGATCAAATTCGTGAAGGAGTGCAAATTGTTGGTGGTCCATGCCTCGTTCAACATGGAGGTGGAAGAGATCCCTCTGTTACCTCCTTTATGTCTTGTTGTAGAAAGGGTCATTCATCGTTCTTAGACTCTCCTCGAGTCTTGACCTTTTTGTAAGAGGCTTTCTTAACCTTTTAATTAAAATTTTGGGACGGACACCTTCGTGTGTTCCTCCTTTTTTGCTTAAAAATCAACAGTTTGTTACTATCGATGCAGCCTTCCATTTCTTCCTGGGGTCTCTATTTTGCTTATTTTCAGCTATATAAACTTGCTGCTGCAAAAACTTCAGCAACCAGCATTAGACAACATCCTTTTTGGTGCAGTAGATATGCTTTCTCATGGATGTGTGGTCCCCCTTAACTTTCTGCTCAAGCTGCAAATCAGTAGTATCAGACAACAGTGTCTGCTGCATCTCTGCCCAACAGCGGCAACCAAAACCGGCTGTTGCATATTAAAAGCTGAAGCTGGCAGTTCTGCTCCCAGACTCATCAGCAAGGGGCTGCAGCTGCATCTGAGATTGTTGTCGATTATGGTCATCACCGGAAGTCAAACAATTCCCAAAATGTTGTTGCAACTGCAAATAATGATAGACCTCTTTTTAAATCTCTTCCCAACCGACTCCGTTCTCTTTCATGTTCTTTTCCTCTTCAATCAGACTTGGAACCAAAATAGCCTTTTCCTTTCGTATATCTTTCCCATTCACATCATTCCTGCAGTTCTCAACAATATTCCATCCCTCATTGTAGGCACAGCCCCATTAGTTTACTTGCATTGCTGCATCTGCTCTGCATTTCTTGAAAATTATGATTGAGATGGTACCTCCAAGGTGGGTAAAGCTTCACGTTCCACTTGTCAATAATCCACCTGATCCAATTGGTGAAAACTTGCGCAAACTTGCTTGAAGATGTTGTGTTGTCCAGCAGACTCAATCCGTCTGCCTTTACCTTCCCTATAATTCTCCAATGTGTGACCAATTGCATAACAATGAGGACAAAACTTAGGGGGAGTTTCCGGTACACGATCATGTGCTTGAAAGCTTGCTTCCCATTCCTAATCATCACAAATGGATTCAGGGGTTTCATTAAATCAACTTCTACTTGGTCTTAGGTAACTAGCCCTGGTGGACTCCATGCGAAGTCTTTCTAGCTTACATATCTAATAAGAATAATCAATGACCCTCGGAAAGAAACCCCCCTTGTGTTCCTTTGTTGTTTGCAAAAAAATACTTCCAAAGTTCATTGAATCGGCCTGTGGAATTTAAAATCGAACTACCAATCTTATCACAAAGGGTCTTTGCAGAACGTTGATCTCTTCCTCAGTAAACTCCACAAAAGGAACACCATCTTCCAATTTAGCTCTCTGACAGGAGTAGGATCCTCTAATATTGATGCCTTTTGTTCCTTCATTAGATTTTTATTCAGATGTACAATTCTCCTGCTTTGTACAGTCGTAATATCGATGATTAATGTTCTTCTTTACAGACGTATCTTCAATCAACGACCGTTAGATTAGAAGAAATGCGAGTGAAAAGGCGAGATGCAGAGCAATGGATGGCCCATCGTTTGCTTCCCGAGCATCTAAGAGAGCGCATACGTCGTCATGAGCAATACAAATGGCAGGAGACAAGGGGTGTGAATGAAGAACTGATACTTACAAACCTTCCGAAGGATCTCAGAAGGGATATCAAACGTCATCTTTGTTTGGCTCTTCTAAAGAGGGTGAATATCACGTCTATGTTACAATTTTCGTTGACATTGCAGTAGATAAAACATATCTCCATACTTTTACTTCTTTCTTTTCCTCTCAAAAAGAATTCTTTTGAAGCTTGGAAGAAAACATTGAACTTGTTTCACCATGTCTGAAATTGATGTGTTCATTAATAGGTGCCGATGTTCGAGAAAATGGATGAGCAACTAATGGATGCCATGGTGGATCGTCTAAAGCCAGTCCTGTACACCGAGAAGAGCTGCATAATCCGTGAGGGTGACCCTGTCAATGAGATGCTCTTTGTCATGCGAGGAAAGCTCAACAGCAGGACCACAGACGGTGGCCGGACGGGATTCTTCAATGAGGGTACCCTCAAGCCCGGTGACTTCTGTGGTGAAGAGCTACTAACTTGGGCCTTGGACCCCCGTGCGGTGACCAACCTCCCCATTTCAACGAGAACCGTAGTGGCTTTGAAAGAAGTCGAAGCCTTCGCACTATCTGCTGATGATCTCAAGTTCGTTGCGTCCCAGTTCCGCAGGCTCAACAGCAAGCAGCTACGCCACACTTTCAGGCTGTACTCTCAACAGTTTAGGACGTGGGCTGCTTGCTTCATCCAGGCAGCATGGCGTCGGTATGTGAGGAAGAAACTTGAGGAATCGCTGCACGAGGAGGAGAACAGGCTGCAGGCAGCCCTGGCAAAGACCGGCAGCAGCTCACCTAGTCTTGGCGCCACTATCTATGCTTCCCGATTCGCAGTCAATGCCCTCAAGGCTCTCCGGCGGACTGGGACACGAAAGACGCGATTGCAAGAGAGGATGCCTGTGATTTTGTTGCAGAAGCCGTCGGAGCCCGACTTCACTGCAGAAGATCAATAGTTCTGCAGCCGTTAGATGTGTCCGATTCAGATTCTGGACTCTGTAGCCACTGTTAAATAACAGTTGCGAGTTTTATGTATGTTGTATAGCCTCTCTTTTCCCTGATACATCTGGTGATTAATCATTATGTATTCTTGTGTGATCTCTATCATGTTAACTTTGTAAATAGACTTGGGCACCAACTACTTAATTATATATTTTTGGGCATATGATTTCAGCAATTCTTAAGCGTGAGCAACACAAACATTCGATGCAAGATACACTTGTATCCTTCGTATTTACGCTGCTCGAAACATCTTTTCTGTTCAACAGAAACCACTGAAAGGAAGTTGCCTCTGTGCTATCTTATAAACCTTCAGATTAATTGCAAGCAATTACATTTGATTAACAAGGGAGTTTATCAAATGTATAATATGATCATGATGAAAACTAAGAACGTATATGAGAATATATATCATACATCAGGAGAGTGATAATTCTGTCAAAGGAGCTTTTAGGTAGTGAAGAGCAATTCAGTAACTTTTCTCTCAATAGACAGGACGAATTGAAAAGGTTTTGTAAAATGTATCTACAAAAGAATTATTGGGAGATATCTATATACCTTAGTTGAAGTTGGGTTTTTTGCCCGGCTGATGACACGTGGTCTCCTCAGAGCTTTTCCTCTCCGCATCCTCTCTTTCCCGCTTCCCCACTTCCCCGCACACCATATCTTTGACCCTCTCGCACTCTCTCCCGAAATATCCCCTCTACCACGTGTCATCGGTACTCCCTCCCTTCCTCTCTGCTATTTCTGGTTCCTAACTGTCCTCCTCTCTTTCCGATCGTTTCCCCTGCATTTTATCTCATAATAGCAATTCTTTCATCTCTTTATTGCTCTCTCTCTCTCACATCTCTTCTATCAAGAAATTTTTCTCCACTCACGTCAACTCACTTCTCTCTCTATTATTTTTAATCACCACCCTATGGTATTTATTACATGTACTCTTTTTTAAGCCAATTGCATCGGCCAATTAACATATAAAATATATTCACTAGTATTAAAATAAATATTTTAATTGCACGACCTAACAAGAGAAGAAAAATCATTATTTTAAATGCTATGTAAGTACGTCAAATAAATTAACTAAAGAATACTAAATGTCAATCAAATATCAAATTTTAAATGCCAAAAATACTAATCAATATTTGATCACAATCTTCATAATCATACTCTCCACCAAGGTTTTAAAAATCGGACCGGACATTGAACCGGTTTGTCTTCGATCTGATCTAACCGGGTCGTACCGTCGGTCCAAACAGGTCGGACCGGTGATGATGTCAGCATGACATCATCATCCTTATCGACTCAAAAAAAATCAGACCGGACTTAATTTAATGATCAGACTGATTGAACCGATTTTTTAAACCGATAAAACATGATACATATATAAGTATGTATTTATATATCAATGAAATAATCTTTTAAAATGTCCAATCTTTCAATAGAATAAATGATCATCTATTTCGAGTAAAACTCTACAAAAGTTAGTCACATTTTCTACATTTATATATGAATATAATATTGTAACCATTTATTTATAGTTGCTTCTAGAAAATTACTCTAAAAAAGTATTGACAAAACGTATATTCCAAAAAAGAGAGGGACATAACTATATCGTAGAAGTTAAGAATGGCACAAGTGATAAAAATCCTATTATTTCATTATTTAAACTTTGTTTTTTGAAAAATTACCCAACCATCAAAATTGGGTCAATCGGGGTCAACCTGGTCCGACCATCGGGGTCGACCCGGTCGTACCATCGGTCCGACCCGATTTTTTAATTTTTTATTTTTTTTAAATTAATTACACAAAACCGTCGACCGGGTTGGAGCCAGTTCCCGGTCCAACCGGCCGGTCCGGTCCGGTTTTTTAAACCCTGCTCTCCACAGATTCCCAATGGGATCTCATCTTCCCATTCCTCATCCTCTGTAGTCTGGCGCTTCCCTTTGACGTGTCGTGGTGCAACTTCCATGCAATATTTAACTTCGGCTGACTCCAATTTCAACTGTGATAACCTTTCTGATCGGCCCCGATGCAACCTCCTTATCAAGTGAGCTTTTTCGACGATCATTGAGAGATATGCCGATGGTCTGCTCATCATCAACTTCATAGGTTTAAATATATTCTAATTCAATATTCATTGTGTTACATTTTAATTTTAGAAATGTGCAATTTGATGTAACTGATAATGCAATAGATCTGGTTAATAAGAGTATACTTCCAAAGCTCTCATCTAACACATTAATATTTGTTGCCGTCTTCATGTTGTTCATAGATTTGATGTTAATTTTGTTTGAATTGATTTGAGCTTAGATACATATGTAATGTTGTTAACATGGATGTTCGAACTGTCTTGCAGCTGAGAGCCTGAATCTCCCCTATCTAAGCTTCCATGTGGATTCAATCGGTACAGACTTCTTGCATGGAGCTAACTCATACAAATGCCAAAACATCAACTATTTCCACAGCAGCGTGGGCCTAATCTATTGGAAGATCCATACGTCTAAGTTTACGCACTTGAAATCGAGATCCCTCACCTTTTTTGTGCACCCCGTTTTGATGTGTGAAATTTTCTAAATATGTATATCATATAGTTGTAATTTATACTAGCATTATTTATAAAATAAACATCTTATATAATCAATTCTTTTTACAAATATGCAAGATCTATGATGCAAGTGATTATTATAGCAATTACCATTTCATAGTAAATAATTCATTTGATAACATTACATTTGAAAAAATATTATAATTTTCCAAAAAATTTATGAACGGTAATAGATATCAAAAAATTAAATAATGTACAACGTTTCAAAGAAATATAAATTACAAAGTATAATTTGGATAAATATTTTCTTTCATATATTATTTTCGATATTTTAGATGCAAACTTATTAATGTATTTAAACAAAACTTTAAAAAATACAAGAATTTATAGATGGAAATTAAAAAAAACCTAAAGGAATTTCTTTTCGAAACAAATGTAACCAAAATTTATAATATGTTTTAAATTTTGTTGAAGAACATATAATTCTTATGATTGATAACATGTAGCAACGATATCTTGCCCAACTATATACATCTAAATAAAAGATAGATCCAACTAACTGTAGTTCTCATATTAATTTATTTTTTATGTATTTGTTATATTCACTTTTAAATTAGTTATTATAAGACTAATAAATAAATTATATATATATATGAATTGATACATAAGAAACCCTCGGATTTCCTTATTAGAGAAAAACGATGAGTTTTTAACGACTTTATCTTATCTATAATACATCCTTGAATGCTTATTATCTTATATTCAAACATTTTTGAAAATTAAAAAGTCTATGGAGGGCTAAAATAGATACTTATATTAAAGTTGTGTGTTTACCCAACTCTAGAAATGTGGCTACCATGTCATTCCTCCATTCTCATCTTTTCTCACGCCTTTTCCCTCTACTCCTTAGATCACAGATGTCATGTCTTGCAATAGCGGCGTGAGCACAATCTGCATGCATTCTTCCACCTGTCACTCTCACCGTCACCCATGACACCTCATATCTCTCTCTCTATTCCTATCTCTCTCTTTATACTCCCGACGAGAGGAGCTATGTATATCCCCCATCGAGAACCTTCTTCCACATCCTATGCTCCTCCTCTTTGCTTTCTCTACCTTCAAGGCCTTTCCCTACAACAACGTTAGCATCTTCCTCTATCGTTCATCTTAAACCTCTACTTCCCATCGCATCTTGAGGAAGGAGGATGACCGATATAAAGCTCATAATTCTATTTTGTGGGTAATCGGAAAGGACAGAGTTGTGTGCTACTCTTTATGCTTTCATCCACCGTCAACCAACGACGTTGGCGGATCTATCCACGAGAGTGACCTCGATGGGGTGGTTTGTGAGGGGGGAGGAGGTTTACGGTGGCAACGTGAGAGAGGAAGGAGGTGTGTAGCATGATGACACGTCTGCTAGAGACCACAACACACTTCATTGTTGCCACGACGAAAGCCGAGAGCTTAAAGTGGTTGTGGTGAGAAGCCTATTTTCACTATCCGTATGACATGGTATGGATAGTAAAGAAATAACGATAGTTGGATTTCAAAGAAATGGCTTCATTTTTAAGCTATAAGTTGGCAGCCTATTTTCACTGTGAAGCTATAGGGTATCGGCCTTGGTAGATATAGAAGCATAGATACAGGGTATTTATTTTTTTTGCAAAAAATATAAATTAAATCTGTTCATAACATGTACATTTTTTTAATTATTTTTTAATATGTAAAAGGAAATAATAAAACTTGGTATTTTTCAAATCATATCTAACTCCGTCTTATTCCGCGCTGCGGCGAAGCGCGGGGTACATCCTAGTCTTAATTATAGAGGATCGTAGAGTTGAGGTGGAAACATGTGTACAACCGGATACATATGAATATCAAGAAGAATATTTTTTTGTGGAGGTAGATATGGATATCGCTTCTTTTAGGATGTGGATCTGGATATGTATACATGATTCTTTTCGCAAATATATATGTATATATATGGTAAAATGGAGCTGCCTTTGGAGAGCTAATTTGGCTCCTCTCATTCTATTTTCTCCATTTTTTACCTTTTTTTGAAAAAATGCTTCAGTGGATTTTCATAACTATATCCCTAGATTATGTTATTTAAATTTATTGCGAAACAGAAACTCCTATGGCCTTCATCCAGACAGTCATTTTTTATCGATAGCAAAATTGTTGAAATCAACCCCTTCTAGATGGAGGTTGTAGGAGTCTCTGTTTCGCACGAAACTTAAATGATATAATATAGGGATATATTTATCAAATTCCATAGAAGCATTTTTCAAAAAAAAGGAAAAGATGGGGGAGTTAACTCCCCAAGAGGCAGCCCCATTTTACCCATAAAGATGTCCATGTTAGTGAATGTGTGTAAATTGTGTAAACATATATCAATGTGGATTTAGTCGCATATAAATATCTTATCGAATACGTACATTGCATTTTTGGTCATTTTCAAATGGAGGAAGAAAAATATATTTTTATGCTATTTAATTATTTTTTATACAAGTTATTTTTTTAATTCAGCCATGGTTGGTCCCAAGCCAGGTAAATTGAGGAGGGTTGCGCGTTAGGTAGCCAACAACTAGCGTAAGAGAGACTGATTTCTAAATAGTATTTTTTTAAGAACACTATTTAGGCATTTGTCTCAAAACCGTTCGGATCTCTTAACATGGAGTTAGGCAAACATTTAGATTTCGTTAGGTCATTCCCTACTAGCGATGCGTTTCATCGTCTGAATGCAATGAGAAGTTGGCAGGAGCCGCTACATTGCTGTCGGATGTAGTTCAAAATTTGCAAGGGTTCTCGCATGAAGAATGCATGCAAGTAAATAAGACAGTATTGCCGTCCGGATGCAGTTCAAAATTTACAAGTGTTCTTGCATGATGGATGTATGTGAGTAAAGAAGTTAGTCCAAAAGAGGTTGCATAGGAAGTTGTGGATAGGTAATTGGAATATTGACACTTTGATAGGAAAATCGATGGGAATTGTTGGAAAGAAGGAAGATTCAGAAAATGCAATAGAGAGAAAGCAAGGGAGATTGGGAAAATAGGCTTTAATCTTTTGTATTCATGTAAAGATAAGGGAAGAAATGGTGTTGGAATGGTTGTACATAAGGATTTGAGGAATTATGTGGTTGATGTGCAAAGATTCAGGGATTAGATTATTTTTGCTAAAATTGATGCTCGAAAAAGAAATTCTGAATATCATCTCAATTTATGCACCGCAAATTGATTTAGATAAAAGGATTAAACAAGTTTTTTAGGATGATTTGGATATGCAAGGAATCCTACAAAGAGAGATGATTTGCTTACGCGGAGATCTTAATAGACTTGTGGAAAATGATGCTTCAGGGTATGCTAGTGTTCAAGGAGGCCATGACTTCATGGATAGAAATGAAGAGGGAAAAGCTATTTTGGATTTTGTAACAGCTTATGATCCTTTTATAGCGAACACTCTTTTTAAGAAGAGAGATGAGCATTTAATTACTTATAAGAGTGATACAACTAGAACATATAGATTACTATGCATTGAGAATATATCAAATGTGTTGTAAAGATTGTAAAGTAATTCCATGAGAGAGTTTGACAACCCAATATCGCTTGTTACTCATGGATGTATAATGACCCGAAAACCTGAGCGACTAAGGCTAAAATGTGTCACTGGTTGTTGAGACCTCAATCACTCGGATCAGAATCGATCAAGAAAAAGTAAGAACACCAATATCAAAATCAATCAAGCAAATCAGGCAAATAGCGGCCTTGTTATTTTATTTTACCTAGTATAGCTACCAGGGTCGAACACAAGGAGCACGGAATGCATGGGCTACGAAGTAGTCGAAATTCAAGATAAAATAAAGAAAATGAAATAAAAAGTGATTTTTTAGGTTTTTCAATTTTTTTTGGAATTTTTAATATAAGGAAAAATATAAAAGCACTCACAAATTCACAAGCCAATAATTATTTAACACACCAAAACAAGTCAGAAAATTAAAAAAATATTTTTGGTTTTATAAATATTCAAGTATTTTTAGTATTTGTCTTGGATTTTTCTGATTTTTAGTTGATTTTATAAAAATGAAACAAGGCTAAAAATCAAAGATGTTGTGCAGCCAGAATCTAAAGGCTATTTAAAAATACTAAATAGCATATAAAATATCAGCAACAATTTTATGAGAAAGTAAAAATAAAAATCTAACTAAAGAAACCAAAATTGCATTTTTTTTATTTTTTGAGAATTTTAATAATTTTTTCTAAGGTTTTTAGTATTTTTTCAATTGTTAGGGTTTTTATAAATTCAAATGTAACAAAAATCAAACTGAATCAAAAACACAACAAAACAAGCAAACAAGAAATATTTTAGATTTTTTGGAGGGTTTTTAATATTTTTAGTTGATTTTTGAAATTAGATAAAAGCGAAATCATAGGTTTTTTAATTTTTAAAAATAACAAATGAAAACAAAACAAGCTCAAAAATTTATAGAAATTTATACAACATGGCAGGAGCCATGTGTCAAAATTTCACAATTTTTGGACGAGATTTGATATTTATTTCAACTAATCAAAGACACACAGCACACAGGGACCTATATGTAAAAAAATAAGTTTCAGGGGCCAAACAATAATATGTGTCAAAAGTATAGGGGGCCTACTGCAATTTTTCCACTAATTCAAGCACATGTCCAAAACACCACGCACAGGGGTATGGATGTAAATAATAAAACTATAAATTCAAACCATAACATCCATTACTCTCAGGATAAGATATGTAAATGTCACAAAAAGACATGTGATGATGCCAGTGCTCCCATACAAGGAGGACTAAAACGCAAATATATAAAACTGCAGGTGCAACTATGTAAAATGGTACACTATGCTGTATTTATTTTACAGACTAAATACGAACATTAAAGAAATGCAGGGAAAAAGGAGCAAATTACCCAGGCTGGGCGTGCGGCTCACGTGGGGTGACAGGTGGCGTGTCCTGAATGGCTGGCGACGTACGGCTCTGACCGCGACACCTGATGCATCCAACGGTCTGACAAAGGGGGCGAACGTGGGGCGTACGGGGCCGTTAGATGTCAGATCTAATGGCCTGACAGAAGCAGGCGATGGACAGCCCTGATGCGAACTGGCGGAGAGGGACGATCCGACGGCTGAGGAAGGTCCTAGAAGAACTCCTCCCTGGCGAAGTTCATCGGAGAACCGGCGGCATTCCGGGCGTGCGATGAATGATCAAGAGGGGGAGCTCGACTCACAACACTCCTCCGCGTCGGGTGGCGAAGTTGGATGGAGCATCCACCGGTCAGATCTCCTTGAAGGTGGCTGCAACCTAGGATGGCTCCGGTGAAGGTGGATTGATGTGCTTTGTGGGGTCTCCACGCGCAAATCAACCTGCGGGGTAAAGCTCCTTCTCGGAGACGTGCTCCGGCCAAGGTTATTTGATTAAAGACAAAGGGAAGCGACGGGTGGAGGCGGAGGGAGGTTCCGGCGATGCGAAGGGTAAAACCTAGCCTAATCTTGGCTCGGATAGCCAAGATCAGGATGATTAGGATGCGGGGGAAAGATGATGGTGAGCAGGGGATCCTATCTAAGCAGCTAAGGGTGGCTAATGGAGCTCCGACTGTCGGGTCAGAGCTGGCGGAGCGGCGGGTGGAAAGATCAAAATAAAGGGAACTAAGGAGCAAATGAAGGCTACCTGAAGGTCTGAGATCGATCCTTAGTTCCTGGGGGTGGTTGCAAGGCTAGTCGTCGCCTCAACCACGCTGCGGAAGGTGGGGGGAGGCTCGAACGCGGTGGAGGTCTAGCCACGTGCTTCGAGCGTCGGCTGCAGCACCTCAATCCGGCCACCAAAGACTCCGGCCAATTGCTGTCACCAAGGGGAAGAAGGCTAGGGTAGTAGGAGGGTGTGCGGCGCGAGCTACCGAGCTGAGCAATGAAATGAAGAATTTATAGCTCTTCCAGGTGGCTACTAAGATCGGGTGAGGGCACGCGAACCGAAGGTGATCCAACCTTCCCTAGGGATCCGCGAGGGTCGTGGATCCAAGGGGAAGGATTGGACGAAAGAATCGGGGCAAAAGGTGGAGGGATCCAAGTGAGAAAATTTCGAGAAGAAGAGGCGCGACTCAGATTCGGGCGGAGACCGGTCCGAGAGGGGGAGTTGACCGGGGTCAACATCCCTCCTTGACCAATCAGAAAAAAGGAAAAAGAAAATGTTTGTAAAATAAATAAAAAATAGAAAATGATTTTATTTTTAAATATGTTACAAATAAAAAATGTTTATTTATTTTCAAATTATTTTTTAGTGATTTTTATTTGTTTTTTTGAAAAATAAATTATGATATATACATTATATTATATTATATACATGTATAAAAAACCTATGTATTTTATGTTATTATTTTTATTTTCTTATTTTTGTGCAAATACCCTAACTTTATATTTTATTTATTTACAACATAAAAATTAGAGTATAAAATAATTTTTATTTTATTTTTATTATTTATTTACAAGAGTGAAATAAATAGATATATTATTCTTATATACATGTAATATGTACAGGGTGAGAGAGAGAAATTATTTTGTTTTTATTTTGTTTTATTTTTCTAATTTTTGTTTTATTTTAGAAATATATACAAGGGGTTAGAAACTCATTTTTATTTTATTTTTTTGAAAATAAAATATATACATAAAGAGGAAATGTGTGCAAGGTAGAGTGTCCCTATCTCTCTCTACTTATTTTATTTGGCGATCAGGCCCATATTGGGCCCTCTCTTGGGTTCAGGTCACTCAATATTTATTCTAAATATTTCCTTCTTTTTCTTTATTCTTTTTTTGCACAAATACATGCTAATTATTAATATTTACGAAAGCATGCTTATTGGTAACTTATTGTATTTACAACTATCTACATGGTATTTTGCCAAGATTTTTTGCTAAAATAAAAGAATAAAGAGTGATGACCCCTATACTTTACTTTTGCTAGTCCCTTAGCAAACACTTATTTGAAAAAGAAGTGAAATGAAAAAAGAAGAGGAAGAAGATGAGTCATTGCTGATTATTAAACTTGTCTTCATTAAATTGAAATATGGAGCTCAGTCAGATCTTTGGATTATTAGTTTGTCGGAACCTTATTTGGACTTAGGTTTGAAAATCAACAGCCTCTATGTTTCACTAATCTATGGTCAAGACTCCTCAACAATCCAGATCAGAACAAGTCTACATACACAAACTCTGATGACTATGAATCTTTTCTCGTATTGTGTAAGTGATATGTAGCTCTCCGCCTCAGAAATAGCAAAGTGACAACCCTCCCCAACAAGGTAACTCTAATACTCTAGTCTGGCAGCTCTTTCCTCGAGGAGCAGGGCATTCCCTTCTAATTTCAAGTTCAACCGGCTCAAGAAGAGGAGGAAGAAGAGAATGGATCGTGGCCAGTGTAGCCATGTATCCTTGGGAGCTCAACCAATGTAGCTAAGTCTTCTTGCTGCAAGCTTCATGAGATGGGCATGGGTAACATAAGCTTTGCTTTATTTGACTATATACACTCCGGTGGGTATTTCATTTTCTATCAGACCCACCACTTTTTCGGAGTTCTTTCTTTTTGCACTTTTTTTTATGTTCATATGTACAACATATCTACATGGTGCAACATATATACATAAGGAGTTTTTCCTCTTGAGCCCGTAGACTATCCCTCTTTTGAAGCATTATTGCAACCCACAACTCCTGTCTTTAGACCTCACGACTACCAGACCAAGTTGAGACGCACTTCCTTCACTAGAAGAAGAAGAGAGGTTCCGCCTAGAAGTACTACCCTCATATTCTACCCCAAGTCAATGAAGATTGATTCCTCACCACCTCATCCATAGAGAACTAGGTGTAAAGTGATGGTCCAAGTAAAGCCATTGTCTGTGAGAGTCATGCATGTGTTGTTAAGTGTTCTACTTAGGCTCATCGAGATGACACATGATCATAGCCTAGTGGACTCAAAGAATTAAGTCACCATGGACCTGAAAAGTCTCAACCCTAAGCCCTATAAGGTTCCTCTTATAATTAGGTGGATTAAGATCTTAACCAAGCTCCATTCTTCAATTTAATTCCAGGCTAGTTTAAATGTCAACTATGATTCAGAAAAATTGTACAAATATTTACAAAAATGCAATTTTGAAATTTTTTTGAAAGTATGCAAAATTTTTGAAAATGTTTGAAAACATGGATGTATGCATGAATGCAGAAGTTTTGCAAAATATTTACACATATTTACACAAGGGTTTTTGCAAACTTTTTATTTTTCAAATATTTTACAAAAATTTTGTACTATATACATAATTTTGATATGAAAATATTTACAAAATCTTTATACACAAAATATTTTTACAAACATTTTTACAAAAATAATTTTGTAAGTAGCTATGTTTGTGCAATAAATAATTTTATGTACAAGAAAATTTTTTAATTTTTATGGATTTTTAAGCATTTTTAGCCATTTTATTTATTAACTCACTCACACAAAGTACGAGTTATGGCTAAAGTATATATGAAATATATACGACACCCCCTATACTTAGCTCGAACGATGTCCTTAGAGTGAATCAAGAGCGATGAAGAAGACATAACTCGTGCTTAGTATAGGGAAATGAAAAGGAAAACTATACTACAAAGATGAATGAAAGAATAGAAATGAAAAAGATCTCGGGATTTCCCCCTATACTTAGGATCAAGTAATCCTAAGTATAGAAGGTTGTACACAAAGGGAAATCCGAGTGGAAGAATGTACATGGTCTACCTCCCCTATACTTAGGGTAAAATATCCCTAAGTATAGGCAACAAAACAGAGATAAAAAAGAATCAAAAGAAAATCAAAAGTCTCACCTCTCCTATACTTAGGGTAAAGTGCATCCCAAGTATAGCATAATCAAAGATGCAAATGGGGTGTTGGACTGAAGAATAGTGTGATATGGACATCTGGATCTATGCAAGGCAGAAGACAATGATAATCAGGTGTGAGATGCAATAGATGTGAGTCAAGAGACCACATCTCATGCAAAATGAATAGGGGCAACGTCAACAACCAACAGCTCATGATCTAGATATGGTTTGAGTCGCTGTCCATTAACATGAAAGGTAGACTCAGATGACAACTCGGATATGTCGATACTTCCGTAGTCGTGTACCTTCCGGACCAGATAGGGTCCCTTCCATTTGCTCTGCAACTTCCCTGGAAATAATCGAAGCCTGGCATCGAACAACCATACTCTATGTCCTGGCTCAAATTGCTTGTGGTTGATATGAGAATCATGTCACTCCTTCACTCTCTCCTTGTACTGTAGGCTACTCGAAAAGGTTTCATCTCTAAGCTCCTCCTGGGCTGCCAACTCTGCCCTCCTCTGATCTCCTACACTTACTGTATCCAAAAGTATATATGTGACTGCCCAAAGTGACCTATGTCTCAGCTCAACAGGTAAATGGCAGGGCTTGCCATAAATGAGGCGAAATGGAGATGCACCCAAAGGCATCTTGAAGGACGTCCAATATGCCCACAAGATCGAGTCCAAAAGCTGTGACCAATCCTTTCGGTCAGGGCGGACGACCTTCTGCAAAATAGTCTTGATCTTTCTATTCGATACTTCATCAAGACCATTGGTCTGAAGATGATACGTTGTGGCTACTCGATGGTTAATGCTGAACTCGTTAGCAAGGGTCTTTACCTTGTCGTTGACGAAATGAGACCCCCCGTCAGATATCAAAACTCTAGGCACCCCGAACCGTGAAATGATATTCTTCCTCAAAAATCGGTATACAGTCCTAGCATCTGTGGTTTGGGCGGGGATGGCCTTAACCCAATGACTCACATAATCCACGGCTAACAGGATGTACTCAAATCCATGACTCTTAGGGAATGGACCCATGAAATCGATTCCTCATGCGTCAAAAACCTCACAGAAATGAATGGGTTGCATCGGCATCATATCACACTGTCCACAAGTGCCCATCCTCTGACGGTCAGTATACCTCTTCACGAATTTATCAGAATCCTTGAAGAGGGTAGGCCACCATAGGCCAGATTGGAGCACTTTCTGTGCAGTTCTCCTCCCAGAGTGATGTCCTCCTGCCTCAAGCTTGTGGCAGTAAGTGAGGACGCTATGATGCTCCTCCTGAGGAATGCACCGACGTCAGATGCTATCCCCTCCTTCATGATAAAGGACAGGATCCTCCCAATGGTAGAACTTGGCCTTCGCGAGGAAGGTCTCAAGTCACTGCCTGGGCCAATCTTGTGGAACTTTCTTGGCAACAAGATAGTTCACAATGCCAGCGTACCACGGGAGAGAGGTGATAGCAAGGATCGCCTCATCTGGGAAGGTCTCAGAGATAGGCTCAATCTGCTCAAAATCCTCAAGATGCTCTAATCGGGAGAGATGATCCTCCACCATATTCTTGACTCCATGCTTATCCTTGATCTCTATATCAAACTCCTGGAGTAGAAGGATCCATCTGGTAAATCTAGCTTTGGCGTCCTTCTTGATCATGAGGTACCTAATGGCGGTGTGATCTGTGAAAATGGTCACTTTAGATCCAATGATGTACGATCTGAACTTATCTAGGACGAACACTCCGGCTAGCATCTCCTTCTCAGTGACGGTGTAGTTTCGTTGAGCGGCATCCATAGTACGGCTAGCGTAGTGTATGGCAAATGGCACTCCATCCCTCCTCTGTCCCAGCACGGCCCCTACGGTAAAATCGGAGGCATCCATCATGATCTTGAATGGGAGAAACCAATTAGGCGGCTGGAGGACAGGAGCCTCTACAACTAGACTCTTGAGAGTCTCAAATGACGCTAGACACTTATCATCCACAATAAACTTGATGTCTTTCGTCAGCAAATCAGTCAACGGTCGGGCAATCCTGCTGAAATCATGAATGAATCGTCTGTAGAAACCGACGTACCCTAGAAAAGACCGTAACTATCGCAAGTTGGACGGTGGACTGAGTTTCCTAATGATATCCACCTTGACCGGATCAACCTCCATGTCCCTATTGGAGATAATATGGCCAAGCACCATCCCTTAAGTCACCATGAAGTGACTCTTCTCCCAAGAAAGCAGAAGATGGAGCTCAATGCATCGCTGAAGGACGCGGTCTAGGCAATCAATACAAGCATCAAACCCATCGCCATAGACCGAAAAGTCATCCATGAAGACCTCCAAGCAATCACCCACCATGTCCGAAAAGATGGACAACCTGCACCTTTGGAATGTCGCCGGAGCGTTGCACAGACCAAAGGGCATCCATCTGAAAGCATGTGTCCCAAAGGGACAGGTGAATGTAGTCTTGTCCTGGTCTTCGGGCGCAATGGCCACCTGATTGTATCCGGAGTATCCGTCCAAAAAGCAGTAGTGACTCTTCCCAGTTAGCCTCTCTATAATATGATCAATAAAAGGCAGCGGGAAATGATCCTTCTTGGTGGCCTGGTTCAATCGTCTGTAGTCCACACATACCCTCCAAGAAGTGGGTACCCGGGTAGCGATCTCCTCTCTAGACTCACTAACAACTGTAGTGATGCCCGTTTTCTTGGGCACCACATATAACGGACTGACCCATTTAGAGTCGGAGATGGGGTAGATCGCTTCCTCTTCGAGATAGATATGGTGGGAGCACAGGGCCGGACTTATCCCCTGAAGATCGGCTACACTCCATCGTATCGCCTTGCGGTTCTTTTCAAGGACCCCCATCAGATGGGATTCTTGCTCCCCAGTCAAATCTGTTGAGATAATGACTGGGTGCATCTCATGCTCACCTGCAAGGAACCTATACTTCAACGATGACAACAAGGGCTTCAGCTCGTGACAACTGGGTGCTGGCGGATCTAACCTCTGAAAAGTCCGAGTGAATGCGACCAAATCTGCATGGGAGAATGAGAATTCTTGCTGAAAATCAGAATCTGGTGAAGACTGCTCTGCTGGCATGTCTCTGCTCTGCATGGAATAGGTCTCCATTCTAGTTGTTGGCTCTGTGGACATCAGACAAGGAATCATATCATCGAACTCTGCCCTGTCTATGTATGACTCCGAGGGATCTGAATCGGTATCACAAAAATCAGCTGCATCGCTATCGGGAACGTGATCTGCTGCCTCAACTGTATCCTGTACCTGGAATGTGCTCTCCAAGCTCTCCTCTACTAGCATCTGTGCATCAATGGACTCTGAAGGTGAGAGGATGGCTCGTGAAACTGGGTCTACCCAAACTGCCTCATCGTCTGTGATCACAAAATCACAATCCTGGTGGATGTCTCCCTCTGCCTCTGTCATATGCTCTGAATCTGTAGGCGTATCTGAGCAAGCTGAATATCTGGCTCTAGTCTCCTCAATCGTCTCCATTTGTATACTCTCTCCCTCGACGTGAAAGTACACCTTCCTGCTATCATGATCAGATACTGTCTTGGATGTGGCCAAGAACGAGTGTCCTAAAATGATGGGGATATCCGTCACGAACTCAGGGATCTCCATGTCCAACACAAAGAAGTCCACGGGGAATTTCAGGCCCTGAATCGTGACGAAAACGTCCTTCAGTAACCCCTTCGGCCTCGTGACAAATCGATCAACAAACTAAAGGACCGTCCTTCTCTATCGTAAAAGGCCCAACTCGAATCGGTCGACTAAGGCTGCTGGAAGTAGGTTGATAGACGAACCACTGTCTAATAGAGTACAGTCGAATCTCTGCTCATGAATATGGCATCTGACATATGAGGCTCCTGCATCTGGCCTCTTGGATGGCAGACAGTTCTGGATGGCGAAGCAAGTGGCGCGAGTAAGCACATGGATCTCTGATTAGTGGTTCATCCTCTTCCTGCGAATAGTAGTCCTGTCTTTGAGGTTCCTCTGGAAGAGGGGGATGTGATCCAAGGCCTCCTGTAGAGTTAGCTATATGTGAAATCTGTCCGTCATCTGCTGGCTGAACTCTAGCTGTTGTGATTTTTTTAGATTTTCTTTTTTAGGCCCCTTAACCAAGCGGAGTGCTTGGGGAAAGGGGACGGCCGGGTCCTTCTCAGATGAAGGACTAAGATCAGGTCTATGCTGCTGTGGCAAAGTAGAATCCATACATAAATCATCAATTAACACAGATGGACTCGCAAATGTCAAACCCTTTCCTTTATTCACAAAAAAGTCCTGAGATACATGAGTAGCAAGAAATGCAACAGGAATGAAATTGGTGGACTCAGTACCACCCCCGGCATCTGGAATAGCAGCATCAGTACTACGCTCTGGCTCAGCAACTCTGGTGGCATCAGCACCACCTCCTCCATCTGGTGAAGTGACGACCTCAATACCATCATCAGGATCAACGTCCATGGTGGCGTCGGCACCACCGTCATCATCATCATCACGAGCAGCATCAGCACCACTCTCCTCCTCGTCTGGTTCTCTTGAAGCTGCATGGGGTGGTCGCTCAGACGAGACGTCGCTGGCTGGCATCCTACTGCTCTTAAGTGTGACAAAATCATTATCAAACATGTATGCAGAAATATCACCAAGGGAATCACTAGGAGTGGTAACCTCTGTAAACTCTACCTGCTCAGACTTCCTCTTGAGGTTGTTCGGATTCGGCTCGAACTGGGAAGGGATGGCGGCCTTTCCTTTTATGATCTCTCTCATCTCCTGACGGAACTCATCCATCTCCCGTCGGAAGGTAGCCTGTTAGTCGGAGATGAGGCGGGCTAAATCATCTAAGATGGGGTTCTCATAGGCTGGCCCATGAGAACCTGATGGGTGGCCTCTCTGGAATTGAGGTTGCTGATGTTGGGAGTGAGAGGGATACTGGGGCTGAGAATGATAATGCTGAGGTTGTTGCTGCCTCCAAGATTGTCCCTACTGATAGGGATGAGGACCATGCTGCTGGTAAGACTAGGGATGTGGCTGCTGCTGGTGTGGGAACTGGGGCCGCTGGTGCTGCTCTCGTTGCTGGCCGTAGTGGCCACCCTGAACTGGAGGTTGTTGCTGGGAACTGCTACCTCCGGTCGACCAATGGAATCCAGGATGGTCTCATCGGATCCCAAGTTGAGGTCGGTCATACCATACCCGTTGACATCCATCAACGACTCCTGCTCATAAGTGGGTGGGGGAGTACTCCCAGGGGCTGGTCCGGCTGATACACCACTATCTGGTTGTACTGAGATGGTGGTGGCTGAACGTACTACTACTACGGCTGCTGGAACGGCTCCGCCTGGACATGGCGAACCTGTCGGTACTAGGCGGAGGGCTGGGTCGAGTTGCTGCTGCTGTCGGTGTCTGCCCGTGACTGAGATGGGGTTGAGAAGCGGCTGTGCCTCCTAGAGACACATGATCTGGGTCTTCAGGTCACTCAACATCTGTGCCATCTTATCGATCTACGTCAAGCCCTGGCACTGCTTCTTCTCTATCAACTCGATCCGGTCCAGCTTCTCGCTGATGATCCCCATGTCAACGGTTGTCGACTCTACCTGTGCTGTTGCCGCTGATGATGTAGAATGATCGACATCGACCCGTGCTATCCTATGATAGGACACGGCCTGTGGCGTGGGATTCCCCTGAGTGTAGAGTCGGGTCTGGGACATAACCGTGTAGTTCTCAGCCATCTCCTCATAGATGGCCCAGACCTGATCCTCATCCTTGGTGAAGTATGAGCCCCCACAGGATGTGTTCACTAACCCCTGCAACTCATGTGTAAGCCCGTAGAAAAAGCTCTGGACGAGGTTGGGCTTCGATATGTCGTGATGGGGGCATCGGTCTGTGATCTCCCTGAAGCGATCCCATGCCTCGTGAAACTGCTCATTGGGGAGCATAGAGAAATTGCTGATCAGGACCCTAGCTGCATTGTTCCGGCCGAGCGGATAATACTTGTTGAGATACTCGTTCCGGAGCTGTTCCCATGTAGTCACGAATCTCTCGAGATGCTTCAGCCAGTTGGCTACTCTATCGATGAGGGAGAAAGGGAAATCCATCATCTTGATGGTGTCCTCGTCCATGCTGCGATCGTGGACAGTGCTGCAGATCATCTCAAAGTCCTGGAGATGAAGGTAGTGGCAAGTCCGTAGAAGCAGGGAAGAAGCTGAATCGTGAGCTTGAAATCTCCTAAAATAGATGGCATCACTATCCATCTGTGGGTGAGAGTCGCACCAGGGTTGTGCAACTCCCTCATCGGTCTCGCGGCTGCTGCTGGCTGAGCGAGCTGCTCCTCAGGTTGCCGGTCATCTGGTCCATCCCCTTCACTGGGCATGCGCCGCTCTTTGTCTGCTCGCATCTGCTCCATCACCTGGCGTATATCAACCATGAAAGCTCCATGATTGTGGATTTGTCGTTGCATCGTCTCAAGGGAGGCTAATAGGGTGTTGTTGATCACACCATGGTCCAACACGTAATTCTGCTCTCCTCTGGGACCATCGGTGTGCTCCTCGCTGCTGGCCATGGTCTCTGCAAAGGCAAAAGACCCAAACTCAGGTGCCGATAAATCAACTGGCTGTTGCGGTATCCGCTCGGGCACCTCAGGACTGGTAGAAGGGTGGTCAAGGGGGAACATGGCGGAATCGAACTCGGGTTTGGAGAGCGGTTCTCAGCTCTCGCAAACCAACCTAGATGAGCGGGCTGGAGTGCTCGAAAGCGGTGCAGCCAGAGGCTGTCTAAGGGACCTCCGACCCATCGTCTTGATCTGGCGAGTAAGGCAGATGAGATCTGAATAGCAAACAGGATCAGTCAAGTAAAACCCCCCATTCACCTACGCACGAAGAGCTGATGACTGTGGAGGTTCGGTCTTTTATCTTGTCATTTTTATTAGGTGATCAAACAATCTATCAGAGCGATTAAGCGAGCTGTTGGGAATCCAACGCCCCCAGGAGACTGTCCTGATCCAAAGCTAGATCTTTCCCAGCCAGTACAAGTCGCAGACCGTTTACCGGCTATTAAGGATATCGCGGCCTGCTTTACCGGAAACCGGAGCGATCCTCACTGGAGAACGACTAACTTGGAATCAGTAGTCTGAAGAAGGGTCGGATATGGCTCTAGCCTAGGGTGCGGGTCACTCTCTCGCTCATCCAAACCATACAATGAGGGGATTGCTCTCCCAAGATAATTTTTTTTTGTGAAGTGAATTTTAGGTCAAGTTTGCTTAAACAGTCCCAATTTTATGGTTTTTGTTTTTTAGGTATTTTTCAAAACAAACAACGCCTAATGAATTTTTCGGTTCTCCTGATTATTTATAAGTCCAAAAACAGGGAGAAAAGATGAAAAAGACGATGCACGAATAAACACAATGATGCATGCTGAGTAAGGGATGCGTACCTGCCGCCAGCACTCTACATGCAAAACAATCTGTGCATAATTGAAAGACGAAAATAAATCTAATCTAAATGATGCAACGAAGAAATCAGTCTTATGGAGAAATTTCTACACGTGAAGCACAATAGCTAACGGGTCAACAGGAGGGGTCGGGGTCCGGTCTCTGATGCCGATCGGTGTTCGCCACAACGGATCCTGCCAGTGTTGTATACGGCCTCTAGCGGCACGTGACCCCTCAAGTGATCAGGTTAGCTTTTTATTAATGAATTAATTAAGGTCCAATTATTTGGTCTATAGGAATAGGCAAAGTGATTAAGGTTGGGCCCTAATTAATTACGTCACAGCATAGAAAATCCTAAGCTAAGGCTAAATCCTCGAGAACTCAATTAAAAATAAAAAGGTGAGAAAAATGAAAACCAGCGAAAATCACGGTGAGGTCCCTCGAGCACATCGGTGCTCGGCGAAACAGACCCCAAAAATCACCGTCTCTGAGTGCCTCTGAGCTGCCCTGTAGTACTAAAAAAATATAGTGCTAAAAAATGAAATCTAACTAAACTAAGCTACTCTCCCAATACTCCTGCTCTCCTCTCTTGCACTCTCCTGCGACTCTATGCAGAAAAGAGTCGCCTCCGAATCTCGCGGGTGCGTTGGCTTCCCAAAGAAAGCCACCCTCGATCGTTGGGCCCTCGCAAGAAAAGTAAACAAGAGATGTGTCAGACCAGAATTATTATAATAAAATAAAATGACAAATAAATGCAAAAATAAAAATAAAAAACGAATAAAATAAAAAGAAATAAAAACAAACAAAAACAATAACAAAATAAAAAGAAAACAAATAAAAGAAAATAAAAGAAAATAAAAGAAAAGCTGAAAAAGCCGAAAAGAATGAAAAGCCATGAAACGAAGAAAAATCGAAAAAGAAAGCCGACTACTAAGTCGTGCTCCCTGACAACGGCACCATTCTAATGACCCGAAAACTCGAGCGACTAAGGGTAAAATGTGTCACTGGTCGTTGCAACCTCAATCACTCGGATCGGAATCGATCAAGAAAAAGTAAGACCACCAATATCAAAATAAATCAAGCAAATAACAGTCTCGCTAGTTTATTTTACCTGGTATAGCTACCAGGATCGAACACAAGGAGCACGGAATACGTGGGCTATGAAGTATCGAAATTTGAGATAAAATAAAGAAGGGTTTTTATCACTTGTGCCCCTCCGAGATATTGCAATATCAGTTATGCCCCTATCTTTTTGGTAATATCAGTTGTGCCCCTCACTTCTTGCAAATCTAGCACTTGTACCCCCCGGGTTAGTTTCCGTCCATCCCAAACGCAAACGGACGTTAACTTTAGGGACATACCATGAATTAAATGAAAACAAATCAATCGAAAAGACCAACCACTGTTCATCTTCCTCCTCCCCCCTCCTCTTCATCTTCCTCATCCCCGTGCCCCTGCCTCCTCCCGCTGCCCCTGTTGCGCCCCCGGGTCCCCGCAACCCCGCACCTCCCCCTTGCCCCACCGACCTGCCCTGGCACCCCCGCCCCAGGTCTCCCCTCCACCCCCCGCACCCCCTCCCCCGGTTGCCCTCCGCTCCCCGCATCTCCCATCCGACCCCTGCACTGCCCCCCCCCCCCCCCCCGCACCTCCCCCCTCCGCACCCGCACCCCTTCCCCCCGTCTCCCTTCCCCCCCGCAGCTCCCCCCTCCGACCCCCATAGCCCCTCCCCCCGCAGCCCCTGCCCCCGCCGCCTTCCCTGCCTCCCCCCCTCCCCCCCGCCCAGGTCACCCCTGCACCTCCTCTGCCCCCGCCGCCCCCCACGTCCAGGTTGCCCCTGTGCCTCCTCTGTCCCCCCCACGCCCAGCTTTCCCCCTGCCCCCGACGCCTAGGTCGCCCTCGCTGCTCCCCCCGCGCCCAGGTCACCACGGTGCCTCCTCCTCCCCTTGAAACTGGAGAGCTTTCAGTTTTTCTTAAATTAAGGTAAATTTTTGACTAATTGATTCATAAAAAATCATCAAAAAATTCAATAAAATTCATCGTTTGATCCGTAATGAGTGATATATCCATGAAAATGCAAAAATTTTAGAGATTCGATGGATGCATGAAGGTGCCACTAAGATAGAGAAATTATAAGGAGAAAGGAAGTAGAACAAATGGATGAGGAAGAAGATAAAGAGGTCTGAACAATAATACCCCTCTTAACTGCACCAAGGTTTGAAGAAACCATGGTTAAGTCAACTCATTGACGGTTAATCTGACGGAAGGGCACAAGTGATAACGTCGAAAGAAGTGAGGGGCACAACTGATATTACCAAAAAGATAGGGGCATAACTGATATTGTGATATCTCAGAGGGGCACAAGTGATAAAACTCCAATAACGAAAATGAAATAAAAGGTGTTTTTTTAGTTTTTCAAATTTTTTTGGATTTTTTTAATATAAGGAAAAATATAAAAGCACTCACAAATTCACTAACCAATAATTATTTAGCACACCAAAACAGGTCTGAAAATTAAAATAAAAATATTTTTGGCTTTTATAAATATTCAAGTGTTTCTAGTATTTGACTTTGATTTTTTTTGATTTTTAGTTGATTTTATAAAAATAAAACAAGGCTAAAAATCAAAGATGTTGTGCAGCCAGAATCTAAATTCTATTTAAAAATACCTAAGCAGCCTATAAAATTCCAACAACAGTTCTATGAGAAAATTTAAAATAAAAATCTAACTAAAGAAACTGAAATTGCATTTTTGATTTTTTCTGAGAATTTTTAATAATTTTTCTAAAGTTTTTAGTGTTTTTCAATTTTTAGGGTTTTTATAAATCTAAATGTAACAAAAATCAAAGTGAATCAAAAACACAACAAAACAAGCAAGCAAGAAATTTTTTAGATTTTTTGGAGCATCTTTAATATTTTTAGTTGATTTTTCAAATTAGACAGAAGCAAAGTCAGAGGTTTTTGAATTTTTAAAAATAACAAACTAAAACAAAATGAGCTCAAAATTTTATAGAAATTCCTACAACATGGCAGGAGCCATGTGTCAAACTTTCACAATTTTTAGATGAGATTTGATTTTTATTTCAACCAATCAAAGACGCACAACATACAGGAACCTATATGCAAAAAAAAAAGTTTCAGGGGCCAACAATAACACAAGTCAAAAGTATAGGGGGCCTGCTGTAATTTTTCCACTAATTCAAGCACATGTCCAAAACACCACGCACAGGGGTATGGATGTAAATAATAAAACTATAAATTCAAACCATAACATCCATTACTCTCAGGATAAGATATGCAAATGTCACAAAAGTCACGTGATGATGCACGTGCCCCCATACAAGGACTAAAATGCAAATATATAAAACTGTAGGTCCAACTATGCAAAATGGTCCACTGTGCTATATTTATTTTACAGACTAAATACGAATATAAAAAATGCAGGGGAAAAGGAGCAAATTACCCAGGCTGGGCGTGCGACTCACGTGGGGTGATAGGTAGTGCGTCCTGAATGGCTGGCGACGTACGACTCTGACTGTGACACTTGGTACATACAACGGCCTGACGAAGGGGGCGAACGTGGGGTGTACAGGGCTGTTAGATGTCTGATCTAACGGCCTTACAGAAGCAGGCAATGGACGGCCCTGATACGAACTGGCAGAGAGGGACGATCCGACGGCTGGGGAAGGTCCTGGAAGAACTCCTCCCTGGCAAAGTTCGCCGGAGAACTGGCGGCTCCGGGCGTGTGATGAATGATCAGGAGGGGGAGCTCGACTCGCGGCGCTCTTCCGCATCGGGTGGCAAAGTCGGATGGAGCATCCACCGATCAGATCTCCGTAAAGATGGCTGCGACCTGGGATGGCTCCGGCGAAGGTGGGCTGATGTGCCCTGGGGGGTCTCCACGCGCGACTCATACTGCAGGGTAAAGCTCCTGCTCGGAGATGTGCTCCGGCCAAGGTTATTTGATTAAAGACAAAGGGAAGCGACGTGTGGAGGCGGAGGGAGGTTCCGACGATGCGAAGGGTGGAACCTAGCCTAATCTTGGCTCAGATAGCCAAGATCGAGATGATCAGGATGAGGGGGAAGGATGACAGTGAGCAGGGGATCCTATCTAAGCAGCTAAGGGTGGCTGATGGAGCTTCGACCATCGGGTCGGTGCTGGAGGAACGGCGGGTGGAAATCGAAATAACGGGAACTAAGAAGCAAATGAAAGCTACTTGAAGGTCTGAGATCGATCCTTAGCTCCAGGGGGTGGTTTCGAGGTTGGTCGTCGCCTCAACCATGCTGCGGAAGGTGGGGAGGCTCGAACGTGGCAGAGGTCCGGCCACGTGCTTCGAGCGTCGGATGCAACACCTTAATCTAGTCACCAAAGACTCTGGCTGATTGCTGTCACCAAGGGGAAGAAGGCTATGGTAGTAGGAGGGTGTGCGACGCGAGCTTCCAAGCTGGGCAATGAAATGAAGAATTTATAACTCTTCCCAGGTGGCTGCTAAGATCGGGTGAGGGCATGTGAACCGAAGGCGATCCGACCTTCCCTAGGGGTCCGCGAGGGTCGTGGATCCAAGGGGAAGGATAGGGCGAAAGAATCAGGGCGAAAGGTGTAGGGATCCGAGTGAGAAAATTTCAAGAAGAGGAGGCATGACTCGGATTCGGGCGGAGACCGGTCCCGGAGGGGGAGTTGACCGGGGTCAACATCCCTCCTGGACCAATCAGAAAAAAGGAAAAAGAAAAGATTTGTAAAATAAATAAAAAATAGACAATGATTTTATTTTAAAATATGTTCAAAATGAAAAATGTTTATTTATTTTCAAATTATTTCTTAGTGATTTTTATTTATTTTTTTGAAAAATAAATTAAGATATATACATTATATTATATTATATACAGGTATAAAATACCTATGTATTTTATGTTATTATTTTAATTTTCTTATTTTTGTATAAATACCCCCATTTTTATATTTTAATTATATACAACATAAAATTTAGAATATAAAATAATATTTATTTTATTTTTATTGTTTATTTACAGGAGTGAAATAAATAGATATATTATTCATATATACATCTAATATGTACAAGGGTAAGAGAGAGAGAAATTATTTTGTTTTTATTTTATTTTATTTTTCTAATTTTTGTTTTATTTTTAGAAATATATACAAGGGGTTAGAAACTCATTTTTATTTTTATTTTTGTGAAAATAAAATATATACATAAAGAGGAAATGTGTGCAAGGTAGAGTGGCCCTATCTCTCTCTACTTATTTTATTTGGCGATCAGGCCCATATTTGGCCCTCTCTTGGGTTCAGGTCACTCAATATTTATTCTAAATATTTTCTTCTTTTTCTTTATTTTTTATTCTTTTATTTTTGCACAAATACATGCTAATTATTAATATTTACAAAAGCATGCTTATTGGTAACTTATTGTATTTACAACTATCTACATGGTATTTTGCCAAGATTTTTAGGTAAAATAAAAGAATAAAGAATGATGAATGAGTATTCATCAATGTACAAATAAAATGATTGGTAAAGAAAAGGAGGGTTTCCAAGATTATTAGAACTAGATGGTGGAATCTTCAATTGAAGAAATCAAGCTTCAAGGAAAATGTTTTTGAAGACTTATCTTGAGATTCTAACGGAAGTGCAAATGAGATGTGGGAGGCGGTGGCATCTTGTATCCGAAGGGTAGACAAAGAGATGCTAGACGAGTCAAAGAGAGGAGCTCTAGACCAAAAGGAGGCTCGATGGTGGAGTGGAGGGGTGTAAGAGAAGCTCAAAATTAAAAAGCATGCTTTAAAGCTATTTCTAAGGATAGAATAGAAGAAACTATCACAAACTACAAAATAACGAAGAAGGAAGCAAAGAAGGAGGTAAGCAAAGCTATGTCAAATGCTTATGAATTTTTGTACAAAAATCTCAATTCTAAAGAGGACCAGAAGGGTATATTCAGATTGGTCAAAGCATGACCAAGAAAGATCAAAAATCTTTATCAAGTGAAATGCATTAAGGATGAGGAATGTCGCATGCTTGTTACTCAGAAGTATATAGAGACTAGATAGAAGCAGTATTTCCATAAGCTTTTCATTGGAGAAGGAAATAAAGAGGTCACTTTTGGAGATCTAGCTAGTAGTGAAAGTTACTTGAATCGTGCAAGCTATAGACGAATACAAAGGAAGGAAGTATATGAGGCTTTGAAGGTTATGAAACATTGGAAATGTGTAGGGCCTCATGGCATTCCTATAGAAGTATGGAGAGTTCTATATGAGCGTAGTTTGACTTGGCTTATATAGATATTCAATATTATTCAGTGAAGCAAGAAAATGTCTGAAGATTGGAGGAGAAGCATCGTGGTGCCTCTTTATAAGAACAAAAGGGACATTAAAAATTATTTAAATTACAAAGGTATTAAGTTGGTGAGGCACACTATGAAAATTCGGGAACTTGTAATTGAAAGAAGGTTGGGATAAGTTATTTTCAAAGTAAAAGGAAATCAATTTGGATTCATGCCAGGTCACTCAACTATTGAAGCCATCCACTTGTTTAGGAGAACAAATGGAGATTTATAAAGTTAAAAAGGGCATGCATATGATTTTTATTAATTTGGAGAAGGCTTATGATTATGTCCCATGGAAGATATTGTGGAGAGTTTTGGAGAAGATACAAGTACACATCCTATACATTAATCTCATAAAGGACATTTATGATAGGAATGCATCTTACGTAAGGATACAATCAAGAAAAGACTGATTATTTTGACATCAATAATGGCATTCATTAAGTTCAATTTTGAGTCCATTACTTTTTACTTTGATTATGGATGAGTGGACAAGTCACATTCAGGTTGAGATACCTTGATGTATGTTATTCGTTGATGATATTGTGTAGATTGATGAGACTAGAGATGAAGTAAATGAGAAACTTTAGGTTTGGAGACATGCATTAGAGACTAAAGGATTTCGTATTAGTAGGACTAAGATATATGGAGTATACATTTAATGGAAATAATGCTAAAGAAATCGAGGTGAAGATTGGTGACGATAACATTCAGAAGCATAAACATGTGAAGAGAATGACAATAACAGAAATGAAAATATTCAGGTGGATATGTGGACACACACACATACACACACGTAAATATCAGATTCAGAATGTTGCAATCAGAAGGAAAGTTGATGTAGCTCCAATCTAGGATAAGATGCAAGAAAATCACTCAATGTGATTTGGCCATTCGCAAAGGAGGTCGACTGATGTACCAGTTAGGCGATGCGAGTTTTGGGAAGTTGAGCCAGCTAGGATAGTATTTTTTTATTTTTCTACAAAAAAAAGACTGAGTTTCCAAAGAAGGTAATCGCACAGATGTGATAAAATTAAATAGAAGTATTTTTTTATTTTTCTACCAAAAAAATATGCATATAGTTACAAGTTTGTATTAAGCATTTAAGTTCCACAAAAAATCATATCAAATTTTTAACCCACTTCAAAAATCAGGTAGTAGATCTGCATGTTGGGGTTCAAATCCTCCTTCAAATTTTTCTTACTCCAAAGAAAATCATATCAATTTTATCATTTTTTGCTAATATAAAACTAATAGAATGATGATCAAAACCTTGTGTTACGAATCCCTACCAATGATGCCAGAATGTTATGCGTACCTTTAAGTGTTTAAAGGGAAAGATCTAATAGGCAAGTTATCTTTTTGAACATTAAAGTATGATCCAAATGGATAATAATACTGAACCTAGCTAAACTACATGAAATGCATTGTATATGGAACAAATTCGTTGAACACAAGAATTGGAGATTGAGCATGGATGATGAAATTCAAATAAAAACGAGTCTAACATCTTATGAATTCTTTGATTTTTTTTAGAATTTTTGGGTTTTTTTGAAATATAACCAAGAGTTAAATTTATAGGGATATAATTGCAATATTTTAAAATCTTAAAAGAAAATGTCAAGGATGGAACTATAATTATAAATAAATATTATAACTTCAATTCATAATTACTAAACCACAAAAATTTATTGATATGGATTTTTTCACATAAAAAAAGAATCATTTATTGCATTGGAACCAGAAGTGATGTGCATTATTCAAAAATCGAAGTTTTTTACTTTATAAAAAGAAGATACCAATGAACTTCTATGAATGGTTTCACGGGATTCACCAGATTTGTTCGATCATGGATATCATTGAAAAAAAGGAATCCATGTTACCAAATGGTTTTACATGATTATTTCTAGTATGGAATGAGTCAATCATCTATTTTTAGTATCTTATTGAAAAACTGGTAATTTTGTTCCTCCATTGATTACTAATTTGGATCCTTGGGAACTACCATGATTATCCAATAATAATGGTTTCAATCTATTCAAATGAACATTTTAAACACCTAATGATCATAATTACGTGTTAATTCCCAAATAGGGACCTCATTTTTCAAAGTTAACAAAGAGGGGCTTAAACTTTCAACTTTTAAATTTAACATTGACATAAAAAAGTCGTGCAATCTTACAGAGGCTTGTATATAAGACAAAAAATAAGATCAGATCCCTCTTTGTTATATTTGAAAATGAGGCCCCTAATTGAAAATCGACAAATTAGCCAATTTACCCTATTTAGAAATTATAAACTAAAATTTCAAGGGCTTAAAAGTAATTATGTAAATAAAAAATAATTAAATTACAATTGATCCTCTAGGGTATTGGAAACATAGTAATGGAACATTGGGTTCTTATTGGCATGAGTACATAGACACAACCTTAGACTTGGACATGGCTTCTTGAAATGGCATGGATGAGCTCTCAATTCATTCATAATGTTCGTAAAGCCAATAACAACAAAAAAATGCAAAATAAAGGGAAAACACACAAATAATTCTTGAAAAAAATTAAAGCTTATGGGAATAAAAAAGGAAGCAAATGGTGACAATATTTTGACATTAGCAAATGGCCTTCTTTGGTTGGTTTGTAAAAACTAATAAAAGGATTATTCCCTACTTTGATTGAACCTTTAAATTCAAATTATTGCGATGTTTTAGTTATGAATTTTAGAGCATTTGCAGTGCCTTATACACCAATGTATTCTTGGGTTTCATGAAAAAATAAAGATGGATTATTTTGAAGGTAATGGATTATATACATCGCACATCACAGAAGCATGGAGATCTTATCGTATCAATCGATGGTGTAAAGAAATTAATTTTTTGGATAAAACCACAGGGCATGGGAACTATTCCCAAGCCACAAGAGACATAGGATTACCACTTGAAGCATGATCGCGATCTATGGGTCCCTAAGAGAAGAGATCTCATGTCTCAATTTTGATCCGACGTAGAGAGCACTTGCGAGCATGTGGATGAGACGTGTGCTTCCCGCAATCCAAAGCAGCGATCCGAGCAGAGAACCTCCTGATTTCATCATATGAAACCCATCACCTTATTCGATAGCACGAGGTACCGAAGAAGACAAAGAATCATGGGCAGGCAGTCTGACAACACCATGATAGCACGATGAAGATCTTGGCCTCCATAAACCTAGGGTAAGGGACAACCACTAGGGTTTGGAGGAGAGAGAGTATGGACGTGTGGTAAGAGATGGTGAGAGTCGTTGCAACAATTTCATTCACCAAGAGGACTAGGGCTAGCCTCTCATTTACAATAAATTGGACACTTAGGATGCACTCCTAATAAGAATCAATGGTTGAGATTAATTTGTAATCTCCTAGACTAAAAATAACTTTCACATTGCTAGTTGAGAGGCTCCAACTATAGCAATCAATTAGCAACACACATAATTGGAAAAGGAGTATCCTCCTTCCCATTATAGAGTGGACGGTCACCACGGTGTGATCCACCAAGGCCATCCACCCTATATTAGAAGGAGAAGACTCCTTTTCCTAATATGTGGTGCAATCTAACTTTGTACCAAGTTAATTTGTGTTGCATATTTTTTAACAAAATTGCCACCGAAATAGTTCCAAATTTTATTTGTGATAATTGCAAATAGACCAATAGTTTTTATGAATCATATTCAACACGAAAATGTAAATCACATTTACAATAATTGTATAATATGAATCCAATTCAAAATATTTAAATTGTGAACCTTATTCATAATAAATTTATCTATGATATTGTGGACCATATCCACATTATCAATAAGTATTAATGATGGTATTACCCATATTATTTCATCTATGATAATTAAATCTAATTTAATTATCTAAGATGTCTCTCTACACATGTCCAAAAATAATTGTGAATCATAACTATGTTATTTATGATAACTAAATCCAATTTAATCATAATTATTTCTCTTCATTTCCAATGCTCAGATATTATCTCTAATGGAACGATTCTAGTACTCTTTCAAGGATAGTATACCTTTCTCCGCAGATACTTGGGAGGTAAGGAGGTGATTGTATATGCTATGTATAGTAACTTGGATAGTGAGATATAATCTCATATCCATATCTAAGAGACCTCTCAAAGATGTCTAATCATGGCAGACATGATATCTAATCTTCTCATTGCATCTGAATCATATTGAGGTCAATGTCCAACATTTGGATCAAAGATTGGATAACTAATCTTCTGAGTGGAGTCACTAAAATGCAAACATATTTCATCACTCCGTCCGAATAGAAATGTCATGGTTATACAATCGATTTAAATAACATCACCCTCGATTATTCCCAATACCCGTACATTCTGCATTCTGGAAGACCTTGATTAAACCTGAAGTTTTGATCTTATTTTGAACTGTCATCTTCAGGTTGTATTCTTAAGTTTCTCATTCTATCGTTGGGAGTTGGTATCGATCATATGTTTCCAAAAAGCATTTCCTACCAATATTGTCATGCTTTCAAAGCAAGACGACCATCGATGGAATTTGGTTGGTTCCAATATCGTATAAGTAAGGTCATGTCTTCCAGTTCAATAGTGAACATGTATGATCCCTTTGAGGGATTGTATTACTAATATGCCTTCGTATGCACACCAACTCATTGGTCTATAGACCTTGATTAGGTCAAACTTAATGGCATGTCTATTGTACATACTTAAGCATATAATAACACATATGTCTCTAGTCAGAGGATGCATGCCTATATCGTGAGAGCATGCGATATAAGTCTTAGATGTCTCGATCTAGCTAAGTAAACTCTTTGACTTAACTTATCGGACACCTTCGAATCTCTATTCCTATGTAGAGGACCTACATCAAGAGGCTGGTCGGATATTGCCCTCTGGAAGAGGGATTTCCATCTCCTTCTCAGGCTGGAGATCCTTTTTCGACAATCATTTGACAGTGCTAGTTCTGTCCTCAATATAACTCTTTATATATCATCTTAGCACTAGCCTCTGTGATCCAACCATTGAATCAACAACTATAAGATTATCAAGATGGCTAAGATACATAACCCTAATTATATTAAGGGATCCAATAAGTGCATGCATTCATTAATCTCAAATAGGGAGTGAAAATAAATAACTTTTATTGATATATTAAATAATTAAATTAATATTTATTGTAGAGATGGGTTTCACTATTGGTTCACATGTCTAACATATTTGTTCTACTTGGGCCCCAACGATTGGAATGATCTCTATTGACCCGCTTATGTTGGGCAACTAATTGAGAAACATATGGTTTATTTTCTTTAATGTTTTATGCTCTCTTGATGATTGAATAATTAAGACCAAATCTAAGTTAGTCAAAAATTATCTAAAACTTTTTTCGACAATTTAATTAGGGTTAAAATGCTTGGTTTCAATATGGAAAGATCAGATATAATGCCTCGCCCCTCCGGCTACCGAAACCAACGAGACGGGAGCGTCGGACCTACGATCCAATTTCGTCCATGATCTATGATACTCAGCAAACCATCTTATGCACATTATATTAACATTTGAAATACAAATAACAATTGGAGAATAATATGAAATGGAAAATAAAATGCAGCATCCATTCTCATTGATAATAATCATCAAGTCCATGTCTATAGAATGAATTACATCAATAATCTTAAATTTTATAGAAAAAAACTCTCCGCATATCTCACTACAATGTCTCTCAATAATAAGATAAAATAATGCGGAGGTAAATAAGTTACTCTAAGTAGAACGTACCCTGTTTGGTGCAAGTAAGACGTATAAGGTCTGATCTCCTCAAAAGACCGCTACTGTGGCAGTTGCTGCTCAAGTACACCTATTGGGTTCACACGAGGGTAACGTTATGAGCAATTGCCCAATAACGAGACAAATACTATAGTGACTAATGTAAGGGTAAGAAAAGAATGTATACTCAACTTTATTTAATGGTATATGCATGTATTGTAAAATTTAGGAAGAACACCAAGTCATTCCAATTCACATTGGATCACATAATAATAGATTTTTATTTAATTATATAATAATCATTTAAGTACTACCACAATGATCTTGATATTTCTACAAGTTGGTTGGAGTCCACAACGGTATAAAATTTCTGGCTAACATCGTTAGTCATGTCTCGTATTATTTTAGCAAAAGCAAGTACGCGACTCGCAGGCCTCCACTACGCGAGATCTTGTTTGTCATCTTGGGTAAACATCCAAGTACCTCTGTCCAACTAGAACAGGAAAAGGTCTAAACCCAAATTCTCCAACTTCAAACCATATCCCGAAACACCTCTCACAATAATAACAATCGAAGTAAAATTTGATGCGGCCACATCTAATTCTAAATCGAGTCTTAATATTGTGTATAAGTGTGAAACTAAGAATATCAATCGTTGCCATCTGCCAACTCCATCGAGCGTCTCCGGATACAACCGGACTGCTATGTGCAACGTCACCCAACTCGTCCGTTGGGCTCGCGGCCTTCACGGCATCTACCCGAGGGTCCAAGGGTGCATGCCTAATCCCTTGCGACACCTAACTCCATCTAGTCCATCATCATGAAATCTCACCCAGGTAGCAATACACATCACATTCTAATACGGTCTCAACTACCTATTGGAAATTTGAGATGCTTGAAATGATGAGAATGATATAATACATATAGGTCTCAAAACTTAAGTCATGACCATACCAGCGTTAACCCATCATACTAATGCTACACGAATAGATCAATATTGCATTCTTAAATACTAGCTTCTATTGAATGCATCTTAATAATTACTGATCATATCCATTACTGTCAAAACTACGCAGAGAATAACAATGCATTTTCACATATGTTCTCTATTCCATAAAGATATGAGAGAGAAAAATTACTTGTATCATAACGTTTCTGTAATTACGTTAATCTAAAATCTAAGGGCAGCTCAATGTTTTTTTATTAAATAATGATTTTTTTGCTAAACACATGATCGTTATGAACATTATGAACCAATTAGCTAAATGAAACGTTAAAACTAATGTAGAGTCACCTTTCCATGTTAAATATGCTAATAAAATCACAGAGCATGCACTGCATGTTCGGATGCATAAAATTAAAATATACTTATGCGTTATGCTATAAAATTACTAGGTATAAATGCAATAGAATTGTAAAGTTTTTCTTCATCTCTTCTTTCTCCGAATTAATTTTCATCCAAACTGATGATGGTACATTTCCCATCACAATTCCAACTGATAGAGAAGCTTTATACTTATACCAAATTCTCGTTGACTAAAAACATCTTGCCTCATAAAAAGATGATAATGAAATCCTAAAATCACAATATCCATTAAATGTTGACATACGTTTGTTTTTTTATCTTCATATGATGAGAAACCATGTAACATTATATCATAATCATACTATTTTTAAGGCATGCACAATATTTATATATTAGAACGATCCTTTGAGTACGAGTTTAACATCCAATGCCTACGTACGTTAACAGCAAAGTCATCCCTCATTTTCAAGCCTTTGAGAAATAAAACTCATTTCTATCTTTAAGCGTTTGGAGATTTTGCATTCATAGAATTAAAGATCCAACGTGTTGATATCCTTAAAATCATAGCTTTCATGTACGATAACTTGATTGAAATAAAAGAATAGGTTGAATTAACAACCTCTACTTGATGTTGTGAAACGAAAAAAATAGCACAATGAGATTTTGTTTTTTTTATATGTGTTAGATCAAGCAATAACATTTAGTTTGTGATTAAACCAAAATACAAATATATTTATACTCATAAAATTAAGTTATAAATATCTAAAATAATAGAACAAAATAAATAAAATAAAATATACAAAATAAAAATAAAAATATACAAAATATAGGTAATTATACCTATAAATAAACCCTTCCATAAAAATAAAATTGTAATAAAATACATCAAAAAATTAATAAAAATCCACAATAAAAAACTACATTAAATAATAAACATTTTTTATTTTATACTCAAAAAATAATAAATCATTTATTATTTTAAAATAATATTTTTGAATAAAACTGCTATTTTGTCCTGTAGTACGCCTACGTGGACCAATGGCAGGCCGAGGAAAGTTGATCGTGGTCAACTGTCCCATCCAATCTCTAACTCGTCAGAAATGTATTTTCCCCCGATTTAGGGCATTTTCCCTGGTCGATATATCCATCAAATGACCCCGATCTTTTCACGGGAATTTCTCCTAGATCAATCATGATCCACGCCCATGTATTATATCCCTTGTATATGCGCCCAATTCTTCACAACCAGCCGGTCAATAAGGGTGTCCCATATTGTCTTTAAATAACTCCATCTTCTCCTCCTTGCTCCTTTGGTCATCCCCCAAACCCTAGAACTCCATATCTCGGCCAAAGTGAGTACTCTTGTGATAGGAGAGGATCCCCTGAGCTCGCGGATGCTCGAGGACGAGGGAGATGCACCCACGGCGACGCTCCGGCGAGCCCTGCTCCCTGGTGTCACAGTCAAGATTGAGCTTCGTCTTTACTCATTCTAGGTAGATTTTGTTATCAGCATTTCATTTCTGTTATTAGTTTAGCGATTAGGTTAGTTAATTAATGTGTAGTGATCGTTTCGTAGTTCGCCGGAGTGGAGCTCCGACGAACATTTCATTGTTATTCTGCCGTATTCCGACCCCATTTTCACATCAATTCACTCCCCTTCCATTTCTCCAATTCCCAGCCACCTTGTACCAACCGGAATCCACCCGAATCCGCGAATCGACGCTCCCCTCTGCCACTTCGCCGGATGCATCTCCGCCCACTTCATTTTTTGTGCTAACAGCTTCATCTTAGGTTGAGGTCTACCCCCTCGAGCCCCTCGCTCTTCTTACACAGGTTAGGTGCTCGATACAGCGCCAGGAGTCGAATTCAAGCACCGTCAGAGGCACCTGGAACGCTTCCCCTTCTCCAACCTTGTGGAGGCGCTCCAGCGTACCTCTGTCCAATCTGATACCTCCGGCATATAGAGCCACCTTCCACGAAGCCATAGGGACCCCTTGGAGCAGCAAATACCACCGAAGTAGGGATATCTCGCCAGAAGATCCTCGCCCAGGCGAGTGTTCTTCCCTGTTTATCTAGCCCCTACATCCGTCGTCCGATCAAGAAGGAGGTCTCAGTTCTTATCAGAGCCGTTGGATCCAGCCACGTAGTCACTGTCCGATAGCATCATGCGATCTAATCATGTCCATCCGCAGACGAAGCATCATCGGGCGTTGAGGAGCTGGCACGTGGATAAGTGAGATGATCCAGACCATCCGCCCACGCCTAAGATTGGGGTAAATTGTATATATAGTCCCCGCATTTTGTATTTATTATTTAGTCCCATAAATAAAATGTAATGTTATAAAATAAGTGGAAATTTTGCATCTAGGACCCTATACTTCTTTTAATTGCTTTTAGGTCCGTTCCACATCACCTCACGTGTTGTCCCACGTGAGGTGACAAATTGTAGGGAAGCCCTGCTAGTTTTGTAAATTGATGTATAGTCCAATAAACATAATTTCACGTTATAATTTTTTGTAAAAATTGGAAGCAGGTGCCTAAACTTTCATGTATTTGCATTTTGTTCCCTACCTGTATTCGAGCATGCGCAGTCCCACGTGCTGGTAAAATTGCACATATGCCTTGGCGATTTTGTAATTGTAATTTAGTCATTAGAAATTCAATTAAAATTGTATATTTCTGTGTTTTTACACGGAGACCCCTAGAATCTTTTTTATTTGTAAAAACACCCCTACTAGGACATGTATTTTTGTGTGTTTTATGTAATTATTTGAAATAGCTACAGTGCTCCTAAAATACGAAAAATTAGGGATAAATGCTTCATGCCATGTATTCTCATGCTCATATTTTTAATTAGCCATTTTTGCAGTTTATTTATTTATTAAAAATGAAAAGAAGACTAAATAATCCTTGTTTACATATAAAAATTCCAAAAAATATAAAAACATTTTGAAAAATAACAAAAAATTATATATAATATATTTTGATATGTATTGAGTCCACAAAATAAAAACCCCTAAAAATAGAAAAAGAAAATATAAAAATTTCAAGAAGCTCCAAATCCTAAAAATAAAAAAATCTTTAAAAATACCAAAAATATGTTTTTCTCTTTTATAACTATCTATATATTATTAAGGATATATCAAATTAATTTGGGTAATTTTGGGACATATTTATTATTTTTAGTACCCAAATTAATTTCGGGTTATTTATTAATACCATATTTGGGATACTTTTTGACTTTAAAAATACATAAAAATTAGCAGAAATTTCTGGAAAAATAAAAAAAAGAAAAATATCAAAACCCCAAAAATAATTTATTTCCTAGATTTTGTCTTTATTTAATAGTATTTATAAATATATTACTATATATTGTATATATAAGCCTAACATACGTTATATTATTTATATAAAAAATTAAAAAGATAAAAATAAAAAAATAAATACAAAATCAAAAAATTAAAATTCAAAATATAAAATAATAAAATGAAAAAAATCACAAAAATAATAACATGGGCAAGAAAAGAATTGAATAATTTTGTGCGCATATTTTTGCCCCCAACAGTTTCCTCCCAATGTTCGACCTCTACTTGTGCTTACACCTATACACATTTGCATATAGAGTTATAATAAATGTTAACTCCACATTTTTTGATTTAATTATTTTATTCTGATTGTAGATTAATTGTTGATTAATCGAGATTTTTTTGTTGGTTGCCTCAGCGACTGCGCTCCCGCCTTGTGTGGAACGCAAGACCGATGATTAATTTCCATCATCAGTTACCCTCTTCTGTATCTCAGGACAGTTCCAAAAAATTACAAAAAAATGGAAAATTGAAAATAAGAAAATTTTGAATAAAGGAAAGGTTATGCATCTTCTTTGAGTCCATATGTGTTGCATGATGATGATTGTATGGATTCTTTCCCTTCACATGTGCAGGAGCCTATCCTGACCCTCGTCTCTCTGGAGAGGGTCCAACCATCCCCTTCCCTCAAGTACTCTACTTAGCGAAGGGGAATAAATCAAAAAACCCAAAAAAGAGACACCAGCTAGAGTTCAACTAACAGATGATTGATAGATTCCAGATTCAACTGACTCTACAGGAGGCACTAGAGCACATCCCCCTCTTCCAAAAGAATTTGAGAGAGAAGATCACCATCTGCAGGGAGAAGAGGAATCACAATGCAGAAATCCATGTGCTTACTCATGCCACTTGCTTCTCCATCCAGAACCGATTACCAGCCAAGAGACCCGATGCTGGAGCTCCGTATGTTAGATGCCATATTCACGAGCAGCAGTTCGATCGCACTCTATTAGACAGCGGTTCTTCTATTAACCTCCTTCTGGGAGCCTTACTCGACCGATTCGAGTTCAGCCCTCTTCGACAGAGTAGGACAGCCCTTCAGTTTGCTAATAGATCTATCAAGAGGCAAAAGGGGTTATTAAAGGATGTGGTTGTCACAATTCAGGTCTAGAATACTCCCTGGACTTTGTTGTATTGGACATGGATATCCCTGAGTCTGTGACAGATACCCTCAACATACTAGGACGTCCATTCTTGGTCACAGCCAAGGCGGTGTCCGACCATGATAGTGGAAAAGTATACTTTCACGTCAAGGGCGAAAGTGTACAAATAGAGACGATTGAGGACACCAGAGCGAGAGATTATGCCTGCTCCGAGCAGTCAAAGCAGATGACAGATGTAGAGCGAGACGTCCACTAAGAGTGTGACTTTGTGATTACAGATGATGAGGCAGTATAGTCCGATCCCATTTCATAAGCTTTTGTCACGTCAACAGACACTGCAGAGTTACCTATTTTGGCAGACGAGAGTTCGGAGAGCAAGCTCTTGGTACCAGACACATTCAAGGCTGATGATTGTGGGTAGGATAGAGAAGTAGAGAATATGTCACGTTCTTCTGATTCATATCCCTCAGATTCAGGCATTGATTGGGATGACTTCGATGATTATTTGACCTTCCTGATTCCTTCAGAGTCGACATCTAGGGCGGAGAGTGAGCCAGAACAGAGTACAAAGACACCAGCAGGGCCATCTTCATTAGATTTTCACATACAACGAGAATTCTCCCATGCAGATCTGGTAGCCTTCACTCAGATATTCCAGAAGCCAGATTTTCCAGCTCCCAATTGTCCAGAACTGAAGCATTTGCCGCAGTCGATGAAGTACAGAATCCTTGCAGGTGAGCCTGAGATATTCCCAGACATTATCTCAGCATATTTGACTGGAGATCAAGAATCTCATTTGATGGAGGTTCTTGAAAGAAACCGTAAGGCGATTGGATGGAGCATAGATGATCTCCAGGGGATAAGTCTGGTCATGTGCTCCCACCATATTTATCTCGAAGAGGACGCTAAGCCCTCGCATGAGTTCCAGCAACGGCTGAACCTGAATCTTTGAGTTGTGATCATGAAGGAAATATCAAAATGGTGGAGCGCCGATTTTATCTACCCATCTCCAACTCCAAGTGGGTTAGTCCATTACATGTGGTACCCAAGAAGATGGGTATCACTACAGTTGTGAGCGATCCTGGAGAGGAGATAGCTACCCAGGTACCCACTTCTTGGAGGGTCGGTGTAGACTACAGACGATTGAATCAAGCCACCAAAAAGGATAATTTCACACTGCCATTTATTGATCAGATTATTGAGAGGCTAGCTGAGAAGAGTCATTACTATTTCCTTGATGGGTACTCTGTCTATAACCAAGTGGCCATTGTACTCGAAGATCAAGAGAAAACGACATTCACTCATCCGTTTGGGATATATGCTTTCAGACGAATGCCCTTTGGATTATGTAATACCCCGACTACATTCCGAAGGTGCGTGTTGTTCATCTTCTCAGACATGGTGGGTGATTATTTAGAGGTCTTCATGGATGACTTTTCGGTCTACGGCGATGGGTTTGGTGCTTGTCTTGATTGTCTAGACCAGGTACTTCAACGTTGTATTGAGGTCCATCTTGTATTATCCTGGAAGAAGAGTCCCTTCATGGTGACTCAGAGGACGGTACTTGGTCATAGCATCTCCAACAGGAGCACGGAGGTCGATTCGGCAAAGGTGGATATCATCAGGAAACTCACTCCACCGTCCAATTTACGACAGTTGTGGTCTTTTCTGAGGCATGTCGGTTTCTACCAATGATTTATTCAGGATTTCGGTCGTATTGCCCGGTCGCTTACTGACCTGCTGACGAAAAACACCGAGGTCATTGTAGATGATAGGCGTCTAGCGTCGTTTGAGACTCTCAAAGGATTAGTTATCGATGCTCCTATCCTTCAGCCACCTGATTGGTCTCTCCCATTGGAGATCATGATGGATGCCTCCGATTTTGCCATAGGGGTTATGCTAGGACAAAGGAGGAATGGATTGTCGTATTCCATTCACTACACTAGCCAGACTTTGGATGTCGCTCAGTAGAATTCCGCTGTGACTGAGAAGGAGATACTAGTTGTAGTCTTTGCTTTGGACAAGTTCAGATCGTATATTCTTGGATCTAGGGTGACGATATTCATATATCACAACGCCATCTGATACCTCATGGCAAAGAAGGATGCCAAAGCCAGATTGACCAGATGGATCCTTCTACTCCTGGAGTTTGATATTGAGATTAAGGATAAGCCTGGAGTCAAGAATGTGGTGGCAGATCACCTCTCCTGATTAGAGAACCTTGAGGATTCAGATCAAATTGCACCTATTACAGAGACTTTCCCAGACGAGGCGATCCTTGCTTTTGCCTCGCTCCCATGGTACGTTGACATTGTGAACTATCTTTTCGCCAAGAAAGTTCCACAAGGTCAGCCCAGACAGCGACTTGAGACTTTCCTTGAAAAGTCCAAGCCGTACCATTGGGAGGATCCCATCATGAAGGAGGGATAGCTTCTGGCATCGGTGCATTCCTCATGAAGAGCACCATAGCATCCTCACATACTGTCACAAGCTTGAGGTAGAAGGACATCATTCTAGGAGGAGGAAAGCACAAAAAGTGCTCCAATCCGGCCTATGGTGGCCTACCCTCTTCAAGGATTCTGATGAATTTGTGAAAAGGTGTATTGATTGTCAGAGGATGGGCACCTGTGGACAATATGATATGATGTCAATGCAACCCATATACTTCTGTGAGATCTTTGATGTACGGGGCATCGATTTCATGGGTCCATTCCCTAAGAGTCAGGGATTCGAGTACATTTTGCTTGCTGTGAATTATGTGAGTCGTTGGGTTGAGGCCATCCCTGCCCTGAACCGCAAATTCTAAGACCGTTTGTAGATTCTCGAGGAAGAATATCATTTCATAGTTTGGGTACCTAGAGTGTTGATATCTGACATGGGGACTCATTTTATCAACGACAAGGAAAAGGCCCTTGCTAGCGAGTTCAGCATTGACCTTCGTGTTGCCACTCCATATCACCCTCAGACCAATGATCTTGCTGAAGTATCAAACATGGAGATCAAGATTATTTTGCAGAAGGTTGTCCGCCCAGACCGAAAGGATTGGTCACAGCTTTTGGACTCGGTCTTGTGGGCCTATTGTACTTCCTTCAAGAGACCTTAGGGTACATCTCCCTTTCATCTCGTTTAAGGCAAGACATGTCATTTACCTGTGTAATTCAAGCACAAGTCACTATGGGCAGAGATTGAGTTATTATTGGATCCCAAGAGTATAGGAGATCAGAGAAAAGCAAAGTTGGCAGCCCTGGAGGAGTTGAGAGATACAACCTTTTCGAGTAGCCTACAATACGAGAGAGTGAAGATATGGCATGATTCTCATATCATCCATAAATAGTTTGAGTTGAACTAGAGAGTATGGTTATTCGATGCTAGGTTGAGATTATTTCCAATGAAGTTGCAAAGCAAAAGGAACATCCATACGTGGTCCGAAAGGCGCATGACAATGGGAGCATTGATATATCTGATTTGTCATGTGAATCCACCTTTCGAGTTAACGGTCAGCGCCTGAAGCCTTATTTTTTATCATGATCCGTTGATCGTTTACGTTGCCCCTATTCATTTTGCATGAAATGTGGTTGTTAACTCACATCATTTGCATCTCACGCCTGATTATCACTTCTCTGCCGCAGTTGTATAGATCCAGTTGTCTATATCATTCATTTTTTTGTCTTATACCTCATCTCATGATTATGTTATACTTAGGGTGTGTTTTACCCTAAGTATAGGGGGTATCAGGCTTGTGATTATTCTTTTGATTCTTTTTACCTATGTTTTGTTGCCTATACTTAGGGATATTTTACCCTAAGTATAGGGGAGGTAGTCCCTGTGCATCCTAACCCTCGGTTTTCCACTTGTGTACATACTGCTATACTTAGGATTACTTGATCCTTAGTATAGGGGGATCACCGACATTTACTCATTGTATTCTTTCATTTGTCATTATAGTATAGCATTCTTTTCATTTCCCAAATACTCAGCACAAGTTATGTCTTCCCTTCATCGCTCTTTGATCACTCTGAGGACAACGTTCGAGCTAAGTATGGGGGTATCATATACATTGTATATATACTTTGACCATAACTCGTACTTTGTGTGAGTGTGTTAATAAAATAAAATGGTTAAATTCATAAAACTTAAATTCACAAAAAAATTAAAATTTTTCTTGTACATACATATTCATAAATGCTGGTAAATAGCTTTTTGTACAAGCTATTTTTGTATAAATGTTTGTAAAAATATTTTGATTGTAAAAAGTTTGTAAATATTTTTGTATCAAAACTACATATATAGTACAAAATTTTTGAAAAATGTTTGAAAAATAAAAGTTTGCAATTTTGTATGTAAATGTTTGTAAAAACTTTGCAAAACTTTCCCTTCTTCCTCACGTTCAAACATTTTTCATAAAAATTTGCATATTGTGAAAAATGCACAAAAAAGATTTTTGTACATATTTACTTGTATATTCTTATGAATTATAGTTGACATTTAAACTAGTTTGAAAATTAAATTGAAAATGGAGCTTGGTTAAGACCTTAATCCACCTAACTTCATAGGAACCTTATAGGAATTGGGGTTAAGACTTTTCAAGTCCATAGTGACCTAATTCTTTGATTCCACTAGGCTATGTTCACATGTCATCTTGATGAGCCTAAGTAGAACACTTAACAATGCACGCATGACTCTCAGAGACTATGGCTTGACTTGGACACACACCTTATACGTAGCTCAACAAGGATGAGGTGGTGATGAGGAGGAATTCCTTGTCTTGGGGTAGCATACGAGGGTAGTACTTCTAGGCGGAACCTCTCGTCTTCCTTTAGGGAGAGATGTGCACCTCAACCTGGTCTACTAGCATTGAGGTCTAAATACAGAAGTCTGTGGGTTGCAATAATGCTTCAAAAGAGGGATAGTCTACTAGGTCAAGAAGAAAAATTCCTTATGTACATTTTGCACCATGTAAATATGTTGTATATATGCACATCGAAAAAATGCGCAAAAAAATGAAAAACTTCAAAAAAAGGGGCAGGCCTGATTGAAAATAAAATGCTTGCTGGAGTGTATATAGTGAATAAGCAAAGCTTATGTATTCCATCTTCTCATCTCATGGAAGCTTGCAGCTGGAGACTAGGCTACATTGGCTTTGCTCCAAGGTATACGTGGCTATCTTGGTCACATTCCATTCTCTTCTTTCTCCTCTTCTTGAGATTGTTGAACTTGAACTTAGAAGGGATTACACTGCTCCTCGAGAAAAGAGTTGCCAGACCAGGGAATTAGAGTTACCTTGTCAAGGGAGGTTGTTGCTTTGTCATTTCTGAGGTGGGGAGCTACATACCACTTACACAGTACAAGAAAAGATGTATAATCATTAGAGTTTGCGTATGTAGACTTGTTCTGATCTAGGTTATTCAGGAGTTTTGACCATAGAATAGTGGAACTTGGAGGTTGTTGAGTATTAAACATATTTTCCAATAAGGTTCCGACAAACTAATAATCCAAAGGTCTGACTGAGCTCCATACTCCAATTTAATGAAAATAAGTTTAATAATCAACCTTGATTCTTTTTCTTTTCATTTACTTTTGATTTTCACTTCTTTTTCAAATAAGAGTTTGCTAAGGGACTATCAAAGGTAAAGTATAGGCGTGTGATGAATCCATGATTCTCACTCTTTATTCTTTTATTTTAGCTCTTTTTCTTGGTAAAACATCATGTAAATACCTGTAAATATAATAACTTAGCTTTCTGCATGCTTCTGTTAATATTGCATATTTAGCATGCATTTTTGACAAAAATAAAAGAATAAAGGAAAAGAAAAAGAATGATGCATTTAGAATAAATACATAGTGACCCAAACCCAAGGAAAGGTCAAGACTTGACCTCATCGCAAAATAAAATAAGTAGAGAGAGAGAGAATAGGGTCTACTATGTATTGTATATATCACATATACTTGTACATATTCCTAATTTATTTGTTTTTTATAAAATCACACTTATTTTATTCTTTGAAACTTTTGTATATAGTTCTAATAATATTATAAAAATAAAAAATCAGAAAGATAAAAGAAAAATAAAGATAAAGATACCAAACCTTTGTATAAAATACACATGTATATATTACATTCACTATTTATTATATAACCTTAATTAATTTATAAAAATAAAATAAAATTATTTTAGGCTCCTAAAATTATGTTGTACATAAATAAAATATAAAATAAGGGTATTTACTTAAAAATAATAAAATAAAATACTTGTATATAATCATAGGTATGTTATACACGTATATAATGTATTATACTATATATAATATACTATATTAATTTTGAAAAATAATTAAAAATCATAGAAAAATCACTTGAAAATAATAAAGAACTTTCATTTTATTCAATTTTTATTTTTACATCAGTTTATTATTTTTTTATATATTATTCTCTAATCTTTGGTTCTGATTGGTCTAGGGGTTTTGTTGACTCCGGTCAACGCCTCCTTCCAGGACAGGTCAGGTCGCCCGCCTTCTAGCCAGAGCGTGTTCTGCATTTTCTTGTGCCCAAACCCGACCACCTTTGACCTAGATCCCGGTGCCCATATGTAGACCTAATATCTAGGATACTCACGGATCCCGAGGCACAACCGAATCTGCCTAGGATTTTGTGAGAATCATCGATCCTTCTAGACCCTTGGCTCCCCTATTTAACATCTTCTCCTGCCTCCCGTGCCTCTTAGCTCGTGCCTCACCTCTTCCTTCACCCATAGACACCTCTAGCCGAGTGACAACAACTTGGAGGAGCCCTGTGAGCGAAGGTTGGTGGCTTAAAGGCCGCAATTCACCAACATGGTCGGAGACCTCCGCCGCGTGTAGCTCTCTCGCCCGTCGCAGCAGATTGAGGCCAAGACCCATCCACCCCCTTCGCCTGGAGTCCGTGCATCCGTTGTTAGCTTTAGGTATCATCCTTTCCGCATGTGTTCACCATTTCGATTCAATCTACCATTTCATCATCTCTGCAGTCACCTCTGCTCCCCCATCTATTTCGATCGACACTCCAGTTCACCTCACGCCTTCTCGCTCAATCTGATCACCCTATGTCTCGACCATCGAGTCGAGATTAGGTCGAGTCTCCACCTCCCACGTTTGCCGAGACCCAAAGCTCTACCCCCACTCGTTCTGCTTCTCCCTATATGCAATAACGTGGACTGGAGCTCCGCCTTGAAACCTTCTATCCTTTGCAGGCACTCACATGCACTTGGAACCTCATTTGATCCCCCAGCTGCTCATGTGGAGCAGCTTCAGACAAGCCACCACCGCCAAGCTGATCCGACCATTACCATCTTCATCGGAGTAGCCCACCTGACGAGCAGAGCATTCCTGAGCTTACTGAATGATTCAGATCCTTCGTCGGGCCGAAGGATTCCCTTCCTCACTCGATTGAAGGTCGTCTGGGGGTTGTTCTTCCAGCACCCTCCTCCACCGTCGAATTAGCCCCCTCTTTGCCAGACTTCATCAGAGTCGCCCGACACTTCTAGCTTTTTGGTCGTTGGATCAAGGTCTGACGCATCTGCCCCGCACATCCAAAACATCCGCTGCAACCGTCAGATCTGCCATCAATAGCAGATTAGAGTCGTACCTCAGTGTAGGGTACAGTGTGCGCCACGTGCCCCAAGGGGTATATTTCCCCCTTTGCCCTGTCGTTTTCTCTATTGCGCTTTAGTCCAGAAAATAAAAGTTGCAGTTTAAAGTATTTATAGCTTAGACCTCTTAGTTTTGATATTTGCACTTTAGTGCTGACGAGATGAAGTCACATGTATGTTCACGTGCATTGTGGATTAATTGCATGTTTTATCTTGGAACTTTTATGGTGTTATTAAATGAATGAAAAATTTTGAAAAAAATGCAAATATACCCATGTGCGTGGATTAATTAGCATGTGCGTGAATTGAAGTGGATCTTTTGCAGAAGTGGACCCTATGTTTTTATTGCATGTTACTATTTGATCCCAAGACTTAAAATATTTGCGAATAGGCCCATGTAACTATGATAAATTGCATGCTTCTTTATTGGACTTAATAATTATCAAATTAATTCGAAAAATTACGTAAAAATTACCATTAGCTCCTATTGATGTGTAGTATTTGCTGTGATTTTCTTGGATTAATTTATTTTCATGTAATATTTTTAAAAATTCAAAAAACCTTTAGAAACATCCCTGTTTAGCTTAGAAAAATAATAATTTGGAAACACTTAAAAACTCTACAAAAATGCATATAGTTGTCTTCGTGTGTGTTTTATTTACAATATTGATTTTGTTTCAAAATTCCTTCTAAAAACCCTAAAAATCACAAAACACCTAAAAACTTGTAAAAAGCATATAAAATCCAAGAAAAATACAAAAATCCATTTTCAGTTTCTGTTTGTAGATTTTTATTTGTAATTTGTCACAAAATTGTTATCCCGAATTTAGGGTATTTTAGAAATTTTTAGTTTGCAATATGGTCCTAGTTGTGCACTATTGTGTTTTGAGCTTTATTCGATTTTTATAAAACTCCAAACATATCTGAAAAATCTTACAAAATTAACAAAAATATTTAAAAACATATAAAACCCAAAAATATTTTCATCTTAATTTTTTGAGTAGTTTTAGCCTTAAAGAAAAATAGAAAAATATTGATTGAGTTGCTTATTCTTATTTTTGTTGAGTTTGCTCTTTTATTAAAAATTAAAAATTTGTAAAATTAAAAACCACTAAAAAATCTTTTATTTCATTTATGAAATTTGACTACTTCATAGGTTTTTCATGCTCTTGTGTTCAACCCTGGTTGCTGTAGCTGGTAAATAAAATAGCGAACCGCTTACACATATGTTGATTGTTTTTTATCTATCTCGAGTGGTTTATTCTTCTTGATTGAGCACGTCCGATTGATTGGGGTTGCAACGGCCTTGATATTACTTGTTATTTAACCCTAGTCGGTCGGAATACCCCAACATTTATTTTTTCTTAAAATAGCTAATGTTTGTATTTAATTTTTTGCAAAATTCACGCAAATGCATGGGATGGCATACTTTCATGGCTTGATTTTTAATTTGCATTTTTAGCATTTACCTATTTATTAAAATACAAACAATGTACATTAATTCCTTATTCAGTTATAAAATGACGAAAATATATTAAAATGACTCAAAAAATTATAAAAAATATATATCTTCTTTATTATGCCTTGTATTGACTCCATACAAAAATTCCAAAAAATAGAAAAAGAAAATGATAAAAAAATTAAAAAAACTCCAAAATACTGCAAAAAAGATATAAAATTCCCAAAAAATATAAAAATATTTGTTTTTATTTATGAATTTTTTTATATTATTATCTATCTATTAAAATTAATTTGAAAATTTTGGACTTCATTTACTATTTTTAATCTTCAAATCTAGTCTGCCTATTTTCTTAATCCCTATTTTGGGATGTTTTTTATTTTAAAAATGCCTAAAAATATGTAAAAAATTACAGAAAACTCACAAAACTTGACAAAAAATAAAAAGAATAAAAAAATATTTTCCTCATTTTTTTGGACTATACATAGATATACAATACACCATCTATATGTTTATATACATATTTATTGTTTATATATTTATATTATGAACTAATATATATATATGGGAAAAGGGGGCCTACACCCATGTGTAGGTAACTTTCCCGCACTCCACATCTTTTTCTCTCAATTTTTTTGATTTTTTTGAATTGAATCCTAGAAGAATTTAGATCGCAATATATCACAATGGTGTCACTCAAATTTCAACTTATTTCGAGACTTCTAACTTATCCAGATTTACTGAAATCGACCCCTTCCGATGGAGCTGTTAGGAATGTTTGTTTTACATGAAATTTGAAACACATATTTCACTTAATATTCCAAGTAAATCTCCTAAAGATCCATTTCAAAAAAATTTTAAAAAAAAAGAGAGAAAAAAGAGGTGGGTGTAGGAAAGTTACCTACACATGGGTGTAGGCTCCCCAATCCCTGTATGCGTGTGTGTGTATGTATATATATATAAATATATATATGTATGTATGTATGTATGTATGTATGTATGTATGTATGTATGTATTTATGTATGTATGTGTGTGTGTATGTATGTATGTATATGTATAGGAGAACTTCAAATGAGGTAGGGTCTAACCAATATTGTGGTGAGCCCCCAATCTCATCTTATATTTTTGATCGTTGGATGTAAGTAATGACAGATTAATAATATTTTTTTAAAACTCATGGAAACCTATTTTAGTCTTTTTGCCACATTCTAAATAAAGAATGTGACAACCCGCATTTATCTCCATCAATTGACTTCCGTATTTTGAAATCCTAATTTATTTTCGTGCAAGCAATAGAGGCGGCGGTGACACGTGGAGCGAGATCGGACGGCTACGTTTGGAGGCTTCGAAGATGTGCGACGGTGATAATGCATGGTCACGCGTGGAGGAGGAGGCGTAGGAGGGAGGGAATGGTCGTGCATGGAGGAGGAGCGGAGGAGGGAGGGCACGATCACGCGGGGATGAGGAGGCGTAGGAGGGAGGAAATAGTGCCCCTCCTCTCTCACGATTTGTCGACAATGGCACACATGCTCTCTCTCTCTCTCTCGATTCGTCGACAGTGGTGCACCTCCTCTCTCTCGATTCATCAACGACGATCGTGCGTGGAGGAGGAAACGACACAGAGGAAGGTAATGGAGGGAGAAGGAGAAGGGGGCATGGCTACAAGAAGGGAGACACGCCACTCTGTGGCTGCTACATAAACAACTTTTTTTTTTACAATTATCGCTTTTTTTACAAATCACAGAATGGTTTTTACATATGTCGGATTATTTTTTACATTCTCATAGTATTTTTACATTTTATCAAATTCTAATAGTCTACTTTTATTTTACAGAGTTCCGTACAAATATTACCAAGCAGTTGCGTATTTTTACAAAGAAATGCGTAAAAATTACAAAAGGTCATGAAATAATTACAAAGATCCATATAATGTTTACACACAAAGATATAAAAATGAAATTTATAAAGCAGATCAAAGACACTGCAACACCTTATGAAATTTTACAACGATAATATAAAATTTACAAATGAAAATAATAATTTAACAAAAAACTATTCAATGGGAATGTAAAAAAATATTATTTAAATTTTACAAATTCGAAATCTAAATATCACATAATCTCATTAGTATTTATAAATTACATGCATTAAATTTCATTTGCTGAGAACATTTTTTGAAATCAGTGAATAAAAGAATTAATGAAAAAATCCTAATAAAAATGTGCCTAAGATGGTACCAGCGTCATTAAATGTATTTCCAATTTAACTATAAACAAAAGAATTAAAATATCCTTTTTGGCATCATATCATTGGATCATGATCCAGTGGATCTCGTTGATGGCTCACCACAAAAGTGGTGAGTTCCCGCTTCATTTGAAATGGTCCTAATATATACTCTATAAATACGTTTTTATCGTATTTGTAAAAATAAAAAAGAAATTAAAATTAGCAAAAATTAAAAACACAAAAAAAACTATATATCTTATGTATATCTTTACCCATATATATCGATATTAATATAATCTATTTTATTATCATTATTAAAATACCTATACATACTATTAATTTAATTAATAACAATAGTAAAAATAAAAAACCCGCATAAAAAGAGATGAAGATAAATATGTACATAATACGCATTGATTAGCAATAATCATAGGCTACCTAGCTTGCTCTCTGTGGTTCGACCTATACATGCTTGCATGCTATGCATTTATGTTTGTAGAGTCTAAATAATTGCGCCTCACATTTTTGGCTATTCATTGCTTATATTTATGTTGCGGGTACTTGTTGATCGATATTGGGATTCTCTTTGGGGTCGCCTCAGCGACACTATATCTTCACACTTCGTGAGGATGCCTTTTTAGACATGCATAGTAAAAGACCCTTGTCATCAGGGATTCAATGAGTTCCTTTACTTTATTTTTATCTTAGTAAGTCACCCTCCATAAATTTTACATCTCTAGAGACAAAAACCTTTTGAGTCTTACGGTTATACACTTGGCATCCAATATTGTCCTTTACCTACCTAATGAAGTAGCTTACTTGCATCCACATTCTTCGCTTGGACCAAGCAACCCCAAATCCTCAAGTGTCTAATACTAGGTTTGGTCCTAAACCAAAGTCACAAGGGGTTTTGGGTACAGATTTTCTAGGAATCTGGTTAAGGATATATATTGCAGTATCTAGTGCATATCCTCGAAAACTAAGAGGTAAATGTGCTTTACTCATCATTGAACGTGCCATGTCCATGATAGTCATGTTGTGTCTTTCAACAACACCATTAAGTTGGGAAGTTCCAGGAGGAGTGAGATTAGAAACAATTCTTCCCTTTTTAAGGTATTCCTTGAATTCAGTTGAGAGGTATTTGCCACATCGGTCAGATCGAATTCGTTTAATCTTCCTGTCGGTTTAATTATCAACCAAAGCCATGAATTCTTTGAACTTTTCAAAGGTTTCAAACTTATGATGTAATAAGAAGATAAAACCGTGTCGTGAATGGTCATCAATAAATGTCAAATAATATCGATATCCATTTCGAGTCACAATACTAAAGAGACCACATGCATCAGTATGTATTAGGTCAAGAATACCCTCGCATCGTGTAATCTTGTTACGGAAGGGTGCTCTGGTCATTTTACCTCAAATGAAATGTTCATAGGTAGGCAAAGTTTGGACCTATAGAAAATCTAAGGGTCCATCCTTTTATCAATCTATTGAACCTATCAACAGATAAATGACCAAGATTTTGATGCCTATTTATGTTCGAATGATTTTCGTCCTCCATGGATCTTTTAGAATTTTTGTTAGTGGGTGATACATTCATTACATATTCATTAATGCACAATTCATAGAGTCCACTAGAAGTTAGAATTCCATCAATGACATCATAAGGGCTTATGATAAGCTTTTCACTGAGTAGGAACGAATATCCATTTCTAACTAGTTTTGATACGGATAATAAGTTCATTCTAACATTTATAACATAAAGACACCTTTTAAGTACAAGAACTCTCCCACTATATAATGATAGTTTGCAGGTCCCAACGGCGAATGCTGCAACAGTTGCACAAGATCCCATCTAGATGATTATCTCCCCTTCATCAAGATTCATAGTTTCCTGAAACAGATGCAACAAATTGCATACATGAACAAAAGCAATGGAATCAATGACCCAACTACCTTCTCGTCCTACGAGAGAAACTGGTTTCAATGATGAAAGTAGATTTTATACATGCTGGGGCTTTACCTTTCTCAACGGTTTTAAGGTAGTCTGGGCAGTTACGCTTCCAGTGCACCGACTTTTTGTAGTGATGACAAACATCGATTTTCTCGGATGATGTCAGTACTGAAGCATTAGAAGATGAGCCAACAGTTTGACTTTTCTTCTTTTTCTTCTAGGCTAGACCTTTCTTATCCCCATTCTTCCGATCACTCTTTCTTTTGATATGTGCAATCATTACACTGCTAGAGGGATTCTCTTTCTTTATTACATCTTCTGCAGACTTTAATGAAGCCATGAGTTCACTGTTAGCTGATTTCAACTTGTTCATGTGGTATGATACCACATAGTTGTTGAAAGACATGGGCAGATATATCAGTATAAAATCGGGCTGCATGTATGCATCCATCTGTGACCTAAGGGTTTCCAGTTTAGATAGATTACCAAATATTTTGATTACATGCTCTCAAACCAAAGTTCCTTCATATATTTTGCTGCAAATAAGTTCTTTCATAAGATTATAATGTTGAGTGTAGTTCACATCACCGAACATTTCCTTCAAATTCAGCATTATATCCTAGCAATTCTCCATGTCAATATGTTGCCTCTACAACGTATTGGACAAAGATCCAAAAATATAACACATAGTCAAAGAATGGTCTCATATTTTTCATTGTATTTGTGTTCTTAAGGAGTAGTAGGGTTTGCATGATTGTTCTTTGTTAACACATAATCAATGTGGTTGGGAGGAATAACAAGCTTCAAAATCCAGTCCGAATAGTTGGGTCCGGTTAACTGATTGAGGGCCAGATGCTGGTGGAGCGGGTTCATGGATTTCATATCTGAGATTAAGAATGCACTATATTTGAACATATAATGAATTATATATTCAACTTTTAATTCTTTGATGAAGGATTTTTAATCAAATTAGTCTTATCGTTTCAACTCTAAAGTCCATTTTCTTAATAACTTTCAAAGTAAGAGATATACTTACCACTATATCTCTAGCGAGATATGGGATCTCCTTTTTTTACCTTTGTTGCATCCCAGTAATATGAGATACTGTAACTCGGAAAAAAGAAGTGGGAACTCATTTTGCCTTGCAAATTCAACTTACATTTCCCATTTCAATCTTTAAATCTCAGACCCACCACCCCTAAGGTGATATTGACATGTTGCTAATTAAATCAACTGTCAACAAGATCAGAACTTGATATGCACAATCCAATACCATCTCAATTATATAAGGATTTAATATTGAGCTCACTACGCATAGAGCCTTACTCTTTTGAGAAGCAAAGGGTCCCATCCATGTGTGCTTGTAAATAGGAGCTGTCACTTCGGACATGCGTCTCCAGCATACAAACGATGGCGACATAACCATTCGCCTTAATGGGAGATCATGGATGTCATTTATATGATCCTCATATCCCAATCAAATTTTAATTAATTATTATGAATAATTCACATATTTAATTCTTCAAAGGGATTTACATCTCTATTCATAATAGAGTGTTAATTTTATTCGGCTTAATCAATTTAATCACATTAAATCAATTATCAATCTAATCAATCAACCAACATACAATTAGGGTTTGCTCGATATTACCATATAGTGTAACTCATCACAAGTACTTGATGTTCTTGATTTTAGTAATTAGAGTACAAGTTTACTTAATCATATTATTACCCCCCCAATGGATCCAGCCATATCGAACAGATAACATTAACATGCTTTTCCTCGTAGGGTGCCAATTAATTAACCCAATAGCATATCCACGGCCTAGACACCATCACCATTCCGACTCAGAAATAGCACAAAACAAACCAATGTATTTGTGGTTTATCGATCATTCCTTTGATGATCGAAATTATACTATTGTAATCACTCAGAAATTTTAGGCATATTAAAACAAATTTGAGATCTTAAATTTCTAGTCATATCAAGCAAACAAGTTGGTTTTGCATGTAGAAGTTGTCCTGCAACTTTTTTAGGATAATCCAGGGTTTTGTCTTGAAACAATTATTCAATGGTGATTGATGTTTAATCAAATATTTCCGTAAATATTCAATATCAATTTAATCATGACAAATTTGTAATTTCCTTGATTTATATTAAATGGTAAATACATTAAGAAAATAATCTTTATGATCCAATCAGCATATAATCCTTCTCCACTAAATATAGATTACCTGAGGCAAACAAAGTCGGAATCACGTGAAATAAAATCAAGCATTTTTTGGTTTAATTCTCTACTTAAGTAGAGTATTTATTTCATTTTTCATGACTAGAAAATAGTAACCAAAAATCAATTAGTTACAAATCTGAGTTTACATGCAAAACGATGTCACTAAAGGAACTTTTTGAATCTTAATTTATGCACTTTTGGTGCCAACCATTGGTTTCTTATCTGGGGACATATTTAGAAGTTCTAAATACATTTTATTATCCCATAAATTAGTCCAAAATTGTGCATAAATATTAGTTTTTTAATTTGTCGAAAAACGATTTGAAACATGCATCGTATGCAAAAATAATGAGTCCTCGCGCAACCGATATACAAAATCTTGTATCCTTAGGGTTTGGATCTGAACCAAAACCTTCAACCAAGGATATTATACCACGTGAAGGCTAGACTTTGGACTTGGTGCATCACATAAGCGTGAAGATCACATTGAATACGATCTAGGGCAACTAGTCATACTAATTGCAAGGGACATCGAAATTTAAAATTTTCAAACAGATGAAACCACATGATTCGATAACATTTATCAAATTGTTACATCGAGATCACAAATGAATAATTAGGATTGCCTATTCAAGCGTATTTTCGATTGCTAATCTCTAAAGTAAGAGATTCTCATGTCTCAAGTCCGGTCTGATGTAGAAGCACTTGCGGGCGTGTGGATGATACGTGCAGATCCAGCCATCCGAGTTGATGATTGGAATGTGGAATCTCTTGATTTCATCTAACAAAATGCATATCCTTCTTCATGCGCAAGATGCACCGAAGAAGGTAGAGATCCTCGAGCAACCGATGTGCCAGCACAAGGACCATGCAACGATGATGGAGCTCTCTTGGGCAATACGATGGACGACCACAAATTGAGAGAGAGAGAGAGAGATGGGATATGTGGTAGAAAGAGATAGAGAGAGAGTAATTGCTCTTGCAATTGTTGTATTAGAAAAAGCTAGGGTTGTCTTTGCTTTTATATTAAATTGGATGGTGGAGATGCACTCCTAATTCAAATCGATGGTTGAGATTTTTGTTGCAAAAAAATGCATAAACACTTAATTTAATTTAAAAGAAAATAAATATATTGCAAATAATTTTAACATATTTAGTTTCAATTAAATCAAGATTCTCATGAATGAAGCAGGATAATCAAACCAGCTTCCATGTAATGGAAGGAGAAAGCCTCCTTCCATGTAAAGGAACTTGGTCGTCCATGCCTTGGATTGAAGAGAGAAAAATCTCTCTCTCCAATCCTAATATAAATCATTACATTGAATCTTTATGCATGGAATCTATTCTCAATAAAATAACACTCACTTAATTGGTTTGGTGGCAGTGTAGTATGCCTACCACCCAAAAGACCATGATTAAATTCCCCCCTTATGGGGACTGCGTTAGGTAGTCGACAACCAACGTAAAAAATAGTTGAATTTTTCAACATGGATTTTGAGCAAGAATCCATGTAGCCGACCCTATTTATAGAGGGAGAAGGTTTCACTATTTTTTATTTCTGACAATTGTAAACATAATCATTGGCGATTATGAATCAACAACCACCTGATATAAAATGTAAATTGCATTTACACTTAATTGTCAACGCTTAATTCGTAAATCTTATTTACAATTAATTCTCTCCAATATATTATAAATCATATTTATAATATTTATGATTATTATGGATATTGTTATCTACATTAATCGCATCTTTGATAATTAAATCATATTTATTTATCTCAGATAAGTATTCTCATATGTCTGAATAATATGGATCATATCCACATTATTTATGATAAATAAATCATATTTAAATATCCATTTCTCAATGCTCAGATATATTATCAGTAGATGAATTATTCTTGAACTATTTGAAGAATATTGTGCTTTCTCCGTGGATACTTGGAGTATTACTAATACCCGTACATCTTGCATACTGAAGACTTGATCGAACCCGATGTTTTAGATAATATTTGTGTTAGCCATGTGAGCCCGAGGTGAACCATTCCAGCAATAAATGTTATTGTAATAAATGATTTATCAATAAAAGTTATTGATTGTTTTTCACTCCCTTTTCTGAGATCGAATGAATGAATGTACTATAAGGTCCCTCTGTACAATAAGGGTTATGTACCATGGCCAACTTGATAATCATACAGTTGTTGATTCATTGATTGAATCATAGAGGCTGATGCTTGGATGAATATTTAAGGAGTTAGATAGAGGACTCATCAAGCATCATCAAATGATTATTAAGTGATTATGTCCAGCCTGAGTAGGAGATGACTATCCTTTCTCATTTGGCTGATATCTGATCGACCTCTTGATGCAGGTCCTCTGCATGGGAATAGTGATTCGGAGGTGTCAGATTAGTTGAGTCAATGGATTGACTTAACGAGATCGAGATAACCAAAGACCTATGTTGAATACTGCCACAGCCGGCATGCATCCTCTGACCAGAGACAGATGTCTTACTATATGTCTGAGTATGTACATTTGCCAGACCAATAAATTTATGATCTACCCAAGGTCTATACACCGGCGAGCTGGTGTGCATGTAAGGACATATGAGTAATACGATCTATCAAAGGGATCATACAGGTTCACATGTGAACCAGAAGACATGAGCTCACTCATGAGGTATTGGGACTGATCAAATTCCATGCATGGTCGTCATGCTTTGGAAGTATGACAAGAATTTGAAGGTATGATATATGCTTTGGGAAAGCGTGTGATCGATACCAATTCCCGATGACCAAGATTGAGAAACTTGGTGATCAAACCCTGAAGAAGACAGTGTAAAATTGATCTATATCTTCGGATTGATCATAGGTCTTCCAGTATGCAGGATGTACAGGTGTTGGGAATACTTGAGACTGATGTGATTATAAACGATTGTATAACAATGATGCTTCCATTCTGAGGGAGTGATGAAATGATGAAACCCGATTTCATCATCATAATTTCTGATTATTAACCCCCTTGCTTAAGCTGAGTGTCAATAAAACCCGCCGGGAGCGAGCGGCGGAGCCAGAGCTACCTCGCCGGAGATCCAAACCCGCCGCCAGCTGATGAGGAAGGAAGACGCAGCAGCAGCCGTTGGATGTTCCCTCCTGGGGTACATCCAATGGCGTGGATATAGCCACGTAGCCCGGAGTCCTATCGCCAGAGACCATTGGATCCTCACTATCCAATGGCTGACATTCGGCCACGTGGCATTCCCTGAGGTCCCTCCGAGCCTTTGTATCCGACCCTCGAGGTTTAGAGTTGCCGAACCACATTCGAGCCTGCAGCGAGGCCGAGCCTACGTCCAAGCCTAGCCGAAGCAGCCGAGCCTCCCCCGAGCCTAAGATCGATCCGAGCCTGGAGATAGCACGTGCACAGCACGTGCCTTCTGGGCAAATTACAGGGAGCCCCTGTCGTCTTCTTCAATTTGCAGATAGGTCCCTGGATCACGTGCAGCGTGCGTGAACAGTAGGAATTTTACAGGGAAGGTCCCATTCTTTTACGTATTTATATTTTAGTCCCTCCCAGGACCTATTTGTAGTTATCTTTTTTATGTTTTATTGCACTTATTCCCCTGGCTTCTTTTATGCATATCTTGAGCTACGTTTATCCAATTGAGATGATTTCAGTTTCGTTTTAAAGTTGGTTTGATGATCTTTCTAATGGCATACTGAGTTGTTGTATTGGACATAATGAATTTTTATGTATTATGCAGTAGCATTGTGTCTATTCGAGCTTGAACTGATGCCTTGCTTAAAAGTGTTCATCATATCTGCCTCTTCAATTAAACTTGAAATTAACTCTTGATTAATTTTGCTCATTATTTTTACCTAGGGCATATTTTCATTGCATTACATAGCATTTATTTGCATGATAAAAATTTATAAAAAAATGCATGTTTATTTTTAATGCATTATTGTGTTTTTGCTTGAATTTGACCTATATATGCTTCAATTCAACACTTAATTAAATAGATGAAAATCCGGATAATTAGAGAAAGGCTCGTGTCCCTGAGTTCGACCTTGGTTTCTTACCAAGTAAAATAAAATCATGACCACCTCATTTTGATTTACATATACACATTTAAATGAGATGATCTTTTTGATGAACCGAATCGGCCCGACTACGATGATGATTCCAAGTGCTAATTTAGCACTCTTAAAGGACCGATTTTACGGTTAATCAAATGGCGCCGTTGCCGGGGACATGGCTCATTTCTTGTATTTTTGGATTTTTGTTTATTTTCGTGTTCCTTTTATAGGTTAATTGGTTCATCCATTTTGCATCCAAAAATTTTCTTTCTTATTTTGATCTCTAACCATTGTTTTTGTGGCAGGGCCCTTGATGGATCAAGGAGGTGAGGAGCAGTACGCTTCCCGCTGCGAGGAGCCGCAAAACATACATGGAGCAAATAGGGAAGAAAGAAAAAAAATGTGTCACATTTTATTTTTGCTTGTAATAATTCGTCTTTTACAGCGGTCTTCGATCGAATACTCGCGATTGTAATCGAACGATCGTGGTTGTGTGGGGATCGTCCCCACTTGAGTGTCGACTTAGGACCAGGCACGCGGCTCTTTGAGCGGTCTTTCATTTTTTATCTTTTACGTGCTTGCTCGTAGGTAGGACACACTTTAAATTTAGACGCACATAATCTCGCATCACTTAGCTAAAATTAATGAAAATCAATCACCGCTAATAGATGCATGATTAGGTGCGGCTTTTTCGACTTGCATACATGTTGAATTTGGTTTTCAAAACGGCCCCAGTTTTTCACGGATTTATCGTAAAATCACTGCATGATTTATCGCTTAGCTTAGATCGCGATTTTTATCAAATACATGTTTTTCTCGGCTTTCTTTTCCTACCTTGATCACCTAGGATTAATGGAAAATGGGAATGAACGGTAGACGATGATTGCTTGATTTTGTGCTAACCATAATTCAGTGATAACCTAAAATAAAATTGGGACTGTTAATTGCAAGTCAACCAAAAATGGAGTAAAATTCGGTTTTGGAAGAGCAATACCCTCGCTTACGCAATGATTTTCACTTCACATCTTTTCTTTGTGTAAAAATCTAATCTTTTATCACCAATAAAACCGACAAGATAATAAACCAACCTTGGTTGGTTTCATGAGTGAGTTGGTGAAACTAAGGGTTTGCTTGATTGATTGAGCCATGTTTGCTACGATACACACCCCAAAACCTTATTCTCTCCATTCATCTCCGCAGATTCAAACCGCTCACTTGTAGATCCATTCCTCTTCTTCGTTCACCTTAGGTCCCTCCCAACATCAATTCTCGTCTTTATACTTAGGCTAATCTCAGCCTAAGTATAGGGGGGACCCGAGTCCCCGTGATTTTCTCTACTCATCTTTCCTTGCCTTTATACTTAGGTTATTTCTAACCTAAGTATAGGGGGAGCCCCTCTTAGCTACCGTATATTTCTCTATATTTAAATAGACCTATGTACTTGTAACATCTAGTGATATGAGGACATAGCAAAGTTTAAGTATAGGGGGGTATACCGTATATACTGTATACTTACTTTAGCTATAATCTGAAAAATTTGAAAAATTAAAAACTTTTTGGCTAAGGTAAACTCTTTGAACTAAGAGAACTCAAATAATTTCGCGGCTTTTCGATATTATGTTAGGCTATTTTCATAAAAAAAATATTTTCGAAAATATTTTTTCTTTGTTTCGAAAAAAATCTTTTGAAAATGTTTTGAAAACTTTTTATTTGTGTGACATGGTTTTGAAAGTCTTTTCAAGGAAAGTTCAGTTTAACTTGTGTTTTAACCTTTTTATTAAAATCCATAAAAAATGAGAAAAACTGCAAAACCCTTTAGGAGCCGTTAGTAATTACTAAACCCAATTAAGTAAGCCGCATTCAGTGAGGGTTCGCCCTTAGCAGATTGGGTAGTTTAGAGGACATCGTGTAAGGCCCCGTCCTCAAGCAACGGGCTCCGGTCTGTACTTACATCCATACTGGCTGAATTGCAGATGCTCAATTGAGTTTAGGCAGTTCTAATATCTCTTGAAGTTCCAAAAAAAATTCTTGTTTTTGAATGAAGAAGTTTGGATTAGTCCTCTACACTTACACTTTCACCCAGGATCTGAAATGATCAAGGAGACTTAGCTTTTTTGAGGTCTTTGAGATTTGCGGTTAACCATCCTTAGCCATCAGGGTCATAGACTTAATCGTCCACATTCCCCTAGGTTTCTAGATTTGCATGCTATATTCCATGCTTAGTCTCAGACATAAAGAATATGATCAGCACATCACATGCACGGCTGCGGTTTTTGATGAGATGAGTTGATTTTTCACTCGAGGAATTGGGATGAGGAAGTCAAGTTTGGATTTGATCTAATGATGCTCGAGGATGGGATAAAATCTTTGGAGGCTTCGTGAAACCTGAGTGTCAGCAATATTAGCCAGTACGAGAACTTGGTTCTTATACTAATCTCTTGAAATTGACCTAAGTGCTAGGGTGTGAAATAAATAAAAAATGTTAATCAGTGTGCGCCAACTCTTGGTAAAAGCAGTGGAGCTAGCCAAAAATTATACAAGTCAATGAAATTCAAAGAAAAGCTCTCATTCCACCAATTCAAATATCAAAGAGCTTCCACCAAAGGCGAGCGCTCCCAAACTTTTCAAAGTGTCCACTTGGACCACCGCTATTAGGACCAGGAGTCAGGCTTGCACCAAAAAAGGGCTCTGCATCGTAAATGCTACAAGTCTGGGTGTCGAAGGTACGATAGGTACTCAAAAGAGACACACCCCGGTGTACTCCCAGGAAAACAAGTGCAGACGGCTCCAACTTCTCTTGACGGACGCACTGATCAACACCAAAAAATTGTGTTGCGTAAAAGGCACTAGAGAGAATCCTTGTTCCAATGAGAGGGAGAGAAGAAATGACACAAACCCATATCCTCCATTATTGGCATGCCATCTACATTTTTCTAAGTCTGACAACTAAAGAGACGGTGGACTGAATGCAAGATTTGATTTATTCCCTAGTGTTGAGGATTGGGTACTTAGGAGATTTTCTCAGACCAAGACTTTGGGTGACGAATTGACTCTATTCTCAGAATCGCAGTCAACACTAAAATGTCATATCCTTTAGTTTATATGTACATCAGAGAGAGTCTGGAGAAGTAGAGGAATTGGATGCCTCTTGATTAAGGCTGAGTTGAATTCTAGAATTTTGGATCTCTAAAGTCGAGTCAACCTGATCAGATTGGATCCTGTATTCACATGCACAAGGGGGTTAATCCAACTTAGTCATTCTTTTTGATGCTCGAGGACGAGCATAGTTTAAGTATAGGGGGTGATGAAACCCGATTTCATCATCATAATTTCTCATTATTAACCCCCTTGCTTAAGCTGAGTGTCAATAAAACCTAGTTAAAGTCTTGTAATTATCATAGTCTTAAATAAATTAAAAATCACAAAAAATGACAAAACAAAAATTCGTGGTATTTTTAGACTTAAATATACCCTCAAAAATATTTTTGGGTCTTTGTTTGATTTGATTTCATCTCCAGTTTTGGTCAACATGAAACTTGTAGATCTCATCAAGATCTACAACTTCATGTTTTGAGTTTTCTCAAATTCGGCCTTTTTATCCTTCAAAAATCAAAATCATGTTCGCAATAATCTGATTGGGCCACGTGGCCCATTCTGGGTGAGCCACGTGGCATGCTTCTTCTTGTCTCATCCGCCACCATCCCTGGCCGTTGGATTTTGCTTTGAATCCAACGGTCCAGTTGTGTCCACGTCCTCCCTTTCTTCCCAGCCATCGGATGATCATCAGGGCTCCATCTTCACTACACGTTAGCGCCAAGCCCACAGCTTGCCACGTGGCGCGTGGCGCACCGTTCGATCACACCCATGATGTCTCGATCTCTGCCGTCCATGATCGCTTAATTCTCAGCCGTCTGATCTTCACCCATCTCCCATCTAAACCGCTCGCGCCCGCCTTCTTCTGCTTACGCCACGTGTCACGTCCTTCGCCATATGATCATCATTTGAAGCAAAAATCTCGACCTCACAATCTCAATATGTTTCCAGCCATTCGATCAGAGCCTCCTTCCCATCACTACCGTCCGCAAGCGCCGTGCCCAGATGTCGCCACGTGGAGCGCTGACATCCTTTGATCAAATCGCCCAAGATCTCATCGTCATCATCTGTCGGAGCCTTGATCAGGGCCGGCCACGAACCCGTCGTCTACCTCCGGTTGCCCTTCGTCCCCACGTTCTCCACCTCGCACAAGCGCCTGCCCCTTTCCATTATCTCCATCTCCTCTGACCTCCTCTCCTCTCGCCAACCGCCTCACGGTCAACCTCCACCTTCTGTCGTCCTCGCGCATGATTCCATGATCTACAACCCTCCTCCAGTCGCTTCCATTTTCTCCTCAAAACCACGTCTTCACAAATCAACCGACGACAAACTTCCTTTAAATACTCAGCTCCCACCGCCTGCCATCTTTGTCCACCTTTACATGGGGGCTCGCCCAGCCCTCCGCCACCTCCCAGTGACAGGGGGAGGTGGCCGGATTGAGCAAAGACGACGAGCTCCCTGGTGAGACCCTCCGCTGAACAAGGCGGAGCTGCGGCGCCCTAGCGACCGCTCGAGCTGCACGGACCGGCTGCCCGTGTCCAGCGACGACCTGGGGCTCGATTCGAGCCCCAGCCCAAGCCCTCCGCTCCGCTTCCGACCAGGTAAGTCCCTCCGATCTTCCTTTGTCTTTTTATTCGATTTCTTAGAGTTAATTAGGCCTCTCCGGTCATCCTCTCACTCCATTGAACCTCTTCCTAGCTTCGTTGCACATCCCCCATTTTCGCGCACCTTTCCAATCATATTCTCCCTTCCTTTATACCTCAGACCACCCTCGACCCATCTCCTCCGCCACCCACAGTGGAGGAGCACTAAGCTCCCGCGTTCTCGCCCCACAAGAGCTTCCATTCCACCTCACCACGTACAGTCACCTCGCATCTCTGCTTCGGCTATCATTCTAACGTTGCAGGTCGCTAATCTGATCAATGGCCGGAGTCTGGTCGGAGCTGACTTCATCGACATCGCAGCTGTCATCCGAGCTCCTGTGAACAATGCCAGCATCTCCTGGACTTCCCCGAGTTCCCCGCTTCATCGACGACGTGTCTTTGAGCTCGAGGGAAGTCCACCAAAGCCAGGAGCGAGCGGCGGAGCCAGAGCTACCTCGTCGGAGATCCAAACCCGCCGCCAGCTGATGAGGAAGGAAGATGCAGCAGCAGCCGTTGGATGTTCCCTCCTGGGGTACATCCAATGGCGTGGATATAGCCACGTAGCCCGGAGTCCTATCGCCAGAGACCATTGGATCCTCACGATCCAATAGCTGACATTCGGCCACGTGGCGTTCCCTGAGGTCCCTCCGAGCCTTTGTATCCGACCCTCGAGGTTTGGAGTTGCCGAACCACATCCGAGCCTGCAGCGAGCCCGAGCCTACGTCCAAGCCTAGCCGAAGCAACCGAGCCTCCCCCGTGCCTAAGATCGATCTGAGCCTGGAGATAGCACGTGCACAGCACGTGCCTTCTGGGCAAATTGCAGGAAGCCCGCGCCGTCTTCTTCAATTTGCAGATAGGTCCCTGGATCACGTGCAGCGTGCGTGAACAGTGGGAATTTTACAGGGAAGGTCCCATTCTTTTACGTATTTATATTTTAGTCCCTCTCAGGACCTATTTGTAGTTATCTTTTTTATGTTTTATTGCACTTATGCCCCTGGCTTCTTTTATGCATATCTTGAGCTACGTTTATCCGATTGAGATGATTTCAGTTTCGTTTTAAAGCTGGTTTGATTATCTTTCTAATGGCATGCTGAGTTGTTGTTTTGGACACAATGAATTTTTATGTATTATGCAGTAGCATTGTGTCTATTCGAGCTTGAACTGATGCCTTGCTTAAAAGTGTTCATCATATCTGCCTCTTCAATTAAACTGAAATTAACTCTTGATTAATTTTGCTCATTATTTTTACCTAGGGCATATTTTCATTGCATTACATAGCATTTATTTGCATGATAAAAATTTATAAAAAAAATGCATGTTTATTTTTAATGCATTATTGTGTCTTTGCTTGAATTTGACCTATATATGCTTCAATTCAACAATTAATTAAATAGATGAAAATCCGGATAATTAGAGAAAGGCTCGTGTCCCTGAGTTCGACCTTGGTTTCTTACCAAGTAAAATAAAATCATGACCACCTCATTTTGATTTACATATACACATTTAAATGAGATGATCTTTTTGATGAACCGAATCGGCCTGACTACGATGATGATTCCAAGTGCTAATTTAGCACTCTTAAAGGACCGAATTTACGATTAATCATGAAACAGGTTTGGATTTTAGTGACTCCTCTCAGTAGAGAAGTGACCTAATCTTAGTCTATGTATTGGACATTGATCTGAATGAGATTAAGGTGCAATGAGAAGATTAGGTCTACGACCTTGATTTAATCAAGCATCTGTGGGAGGTCCATGAGATATGGATTTGAGATGTGATCTCAATATCCAAGTCACTATATGTGGAACAATACAATCGCCCTGTCCTTATCTCCAAGTATCTACAGAGAAATCGCATTATTCTTGAAAGGGTCAAGAATAATTACATAGTTGAATTATATCTAAGCATCGAGAGGTTGATAATTAAATATGATTTAATTATCTTGATGCATGTGGAAATTATCCAATATAATTAAATGTGATTTAATTATTGTGGATAAGAATAATGTGGATAGTAATATCCAATTATTCATGATATATTATAAATGTGATTTTAAATGTATAAGAGAGAGCTTATTACGATTTATATTTGTTAATTAATTATTGGTGAGAATTGGATTCACATTGTATTATTAATTGAAAATATAAATTACTTTTGTTTTGGGATTGTGAATGTGATTCACAAATTTTCAATGGCAAAATTGCAATATTCTCAATTATGAATTATTTATGTAGAATAAATCACAACAAAAGTTGTTGAAAAATATGGGAGATTTTCATGGAGATATGCAATCTCATGAGATTGCATTAGATTGCCTCCACCATGGGATCATGGTGGACTGCTACCAAGTCCCACAAGGAAATTTGTTGTCGTCCTACCTATTCCATGTGGGGATGCAATCTCCATACTAATCACTCCATATTTGATTAATTTGATTTAAGATTGAATTGTATTTGATTTATCAAATATATCTAATCTAAATTAAATTATTATTGTTGATTTTTTACCAACAACAATCTTGACCATTGGATTAAACACAAATCAATCTCATCCATTGATTTGGTGTGTCTCATGGATTGTGATCCATGGACTCCCTAAACCCTATAAATAGAGAGGTACACCTTGCTCTCTAGGGTTATGCTATTGAGACACAACTCTCTCTCTCTCTCTTTCCACACGCCAACCCTCTCCTCTTCTCCATTGGTGGTTGTCCACCAAGCCCTAGAGGAGGAGCCTCGTCGTCGCTTCGCCACCGCGCCATCACTCAACGTTCCTCGATTCTCCATCTTCTTTGGAGTGCTTTGCTCACGAAGAAGGTGTTCGATATCGTGCGCCGAGATCAGGATTCACCGTGCTTGGATCAACTTCTTGGATTGCGAGGATCACACGACTCATCCCCGCGCTCGCAAGCATCTTCTCCGAAGATCGGACTTGAGATATGAGGTCTCTTTTCGTAGAGACTCGATCTACCACGTTACAAGAGGTATTCCTTTATACTTGATGTGGTTCTAGATGAAACGATCCGAGAATTGTTCTTGGATTATGTGGTTTCATCGCATGATTTTTTTTAAATCCCGCTACATAGAACAACTAGTCCGACTAGTCGTTCTTCGTCGTATTCGATACGACGCTCACTCTTCTGTGATGCACTTGAGGATTATCCCATATCCTTCAAGTGGTATCAGATCCTCAGGTCGAAGGTTTTTGGATACGATCCGTAAACCTAGGACGACTTGGGTTCGTTAAGGTTGCGAAAGTTTTGTTGCATTTCATTTTCGCACATCTTTTTAGTGAATAAATTCGACCCTGTTTAAAATTTTTAAACACAAATTAATCACCTGGATTTTGTTTCTCATTAAATAAGGAAATCATAGGATCTGAGTTTATGTAATTTGGATTCCGTTTGCTCGAGATATGGTCGTTTTAATGAACATGTATTCACTGTTGCGGGAACTGCGAATCTTAACGTGATTAATGAGTTAATTACTGGTTTTATGCACCTAGAAATGCGTGAAATATCACTTATGTTCTGTCATAAATCAAATTAGCAATCTTTGGAAACTGATTTTCTCTAATTTAGATTTAAATTGATTGAGATGTGTTAATTTTAGTAAGTAGGGGTCACTACTGAAATTACATTCCTAATCAAGAACATGTGATTGTGAATTAGTGAAATTAATTATTAATTTCCTGAAATAATTATAGAAAATATTTGAGAAATATTTAATGATGATTATTTCCTTAATTGACATGGCCTCAACCAATAAATTGATTAGATCTGATCTAGATCATAATTGGAAATACAATCAAAAAACAACTTGCTTGAATAGGATTGTGAATTTGTCTAGCAAATTTCCTTATAATCAAAAATATTTTGATTATTACTATATGGTATAATTTCGATTGAAGAACCGATGATCAACTCAAGTACATATTGATCCATTCGGCATTATCCTTTCTTGAGGTGGATATGGTGTCCTGTCGGGGAGCGTTGGGGTAGCGGGTCGCACCGACTGCGATCCGTCCCACTCCCGTCGGTACTGGCCATGATAGCGGGTAGGGGCTCGATAATACCGGAGAAATCAAGGTGTATTATTATAATTATTAAAATTCGAATTAATACATACTTTGAGATAATACCATATATATATATATATTCAAGTAAAACCAATCAAGTTTGTTGATTGAATTGGATTGATAATCGATTTAATGAGATTGAATTAATTACATCCAATTAAAACACTCTATTATGAATAGATGTGTATTTCCCTTGGAAGAATTAATTATATGAATATGATTCATGATAATTAATTAAAAATTTGAATATGAGGTGGAGGATCACATAAGTGACATCCATGGTCTCCCGTCAAGGCGAAGGCTTTCCGTCCAATGATTGCATGTGGGAGACGCATATCCGAAGTGACAACTCCTCTATGCAAGCACATCTGGATCAGGCTCTTTGCTTCTCGAAAGAATAAGATCGTATGCGTAGTGACCCCAATATCGGATCCTCATATTATTGGAGCGATATTGGATTGCGCATAGCGAGTACTATTCTTGTTGATGGTTGGTTCAATTAACGATGGGTCAACATCACCTTAGGGGTGGTGGGCCTGGGTGTTAAAGACCGAATTGGGAATTGCAAGTTGAAATTGCAAGGCAGAATGTGTTCTCGCTTCTCTTTATTGGAGTCACATATTCTCATATTATTGGGATGTAACAAAGATAAAGAGGAGATCTCAGTTCTTACTAGAGATATAGTGGTAAGTATATCTCTTGCTTTAAAAGTGATTAAGGGAATGAACTTTCAAAGTTGACAATGCAAGAGTAATTTGATTTCAAATGCCTTAATCAAATGTCATAAATTTGAATATATGATTATATGTTCTAATATAGTGCATTCTTAATTTCAGAAAATGAAGTCCATGAACCCACTAAGCAGGATTTTGGAGGTCAACCAGTTGACCGAACCGAATTACTCGGATTAGATCCGTAATTTGGACTTTGTTCTCTCGATTGAGCGCATAAGTTATGTGCTCACAGAAGACAAGCATGAAAGCCCTAAATCGAAGGAAGAAAAGCAATACAATGACAAGTATGATGAAGATCATGTCTTGGCTAGGTGCTATATCATGGGTTCTCTCTCTAATGTTCTTCAGAAGCAACATGTGGAGATGAGCACATACCAGGAAATAATGCAGAATCTGAAAGATATGTTTGGTGACATTAACCGCACCCAGCATTATAATATTATGAAAGAATTCTTTCGCTGCAACTCTGGTGTTTCTGTTCATGTATGCAATTTGTTGCATTTGTTTCAGAAAACTAGAAATCTGGAAGAAAGGGAGATAGTCATCCGGATGGGATCTGATGCAAGTGTTGCAGCAGTCGCCATCGGGACCTGTCTACTATCATTATCTAGTGGTAGAGTCTTAGTACTTAAAGAGTGTCTTTATGTACCTAAAGTCAGAAGGAATTTGATATCTGCATCTAAACTTGTTGGAAGTGGATATTCATTCCTTTTCTGTAATAAATTAGTCATAAATCGTTATGATACTTCCAGTGGACTCTATGAATTGTGCATTGATAAATGTATCATGAATGTCACTACCACTAATAATAAAAACCCTAAAAGATCCAGGTGGGATGGAAATCTTTTGAATGAGATTTGGCATCGAAGGCTTGGTCATTTATCTGTTGATAAGATCAATAGATTGATAAAGGATGACCCTTTGGATTTTCTGCAGGTCCAACCTTTGCCTATCTGCAAACATTGTATTCAAGGTAAAATGACTAGGATGCCTTTCCGTAACAAGATTACAAGATGCGAAGGTATTATTGACCTAATACATACCGATGTATGTGGTCCCTTCAGTACCGCGACTTGAAATGCATATCGATATTATTTAACGTTTGTTGATGACCATTCGTGATACGGGTTTGTCTTCCTATTACGTCATAAATCTGAAACCTTTGAAAAGTTCAAACAATTCAAGACTTTGGTTGAGAACCAAACCGATAGGAAGATTAAACGGATTCGATCTGATCAAGGTGGCGAGTACCTCTCAGGTGAATTCAAGGAATATCTTAAAGAGAGTGGAATTGTCTCCAATATCACTCCTCCTGGAACTCCCCAACTTAATGGTGTTGCTAAAGACGCAACAGGACTATCATGGATATGGTCCGTTCAATGATGAGGAAAGCACATTTATCACTTAGTTTCTGGGGATATGCAGTAGAGACTGCAATATATATCCTGTATAAGATTCCTAGAAAATCTGTACCTAAGACTCCTCATGAGCTTTGGTATGGAACCAAACCTAGTGTTAATCACTTGAGGGTTTGGGGTTGCTTGGTCCATGCGAAGAACGTGGACGCAAGTAAGCTAGAATCTCGCTCTCATGAGTGTTACTTCATTGGGTATATTAGAGATGGTATTGGATACCATCTCTATGACCCTGAGACCCAAAAGGTTTTTGTCTCTAGAGATGTGAAATTTCTGGAGAATGATTTCCTTAAAGGTCAAGACAAAAATGAAGTAGAGGAACTCATTGAATCCCCTGAGGTATCTGAGCTTCCTGAGTCGGAAACTGAAGAGATAAATAAAGATGAAACACCCATACCTCTTCGAAGGAGTTCAAGGGTGGTTGCACCACCTGAAAGGTATGGATTCCATGTGTCAAGTGAAACTGACAATGATCTTTCTTCATTTGATAAAGCACTCGCGGATCATGACATGGATAGATGGATGCTAGCAATGAAGTCAGAATTTGACTCCATGCGTAAGAATGGTGTATGGACCCTAGAGGATCCACCTAAAGGGGTAAAACCCATTGGGTGTAAGTGGCTCTTCAAGAGAAAGAGGGGACCTGATGGGAAAGTAGAGACTTTCAAGGCACGGCTGGTAGCCAAAGGCTATACATAGAGAGAAGGCATCGATTACAATGAGACATTCTCTCTTGTGGCTATGCATAAATCCACCAGGACACTGCTAGCTATAGCTGCATATCTTAACTACAACATCTGGCATATGAATGTCAAGACGGCTTTCCTCAATGGATACCTCGAGGAGGATATCTATATGGAGCAGCCCCAGGGCTTCATAATTGAGGATGACAAAGTATGCAAGCTGAAGAAATCCATCTATGGGCTCAAGCAAGCTTCTCATAGTTGGAACATCAGATTTGACGAAACCATAAAGAGTTATGATTTTGTGCAGAATCCTGATGAACCTTGTGTGTACAAGAAGCTCAATGGAAGCGCCATTGTGTTCATCGTGTTTTACGTAGATGACTTCCTTATCATTGGGAATGATACATGGATGATGACAAGTGTGAAAATTTGGTTATCTCATACCTTTGAGATGAAAGATCTTAGAGAAGCCTCTTACATCTTAGGCCTTTAGTTGTTCAGAAACCGAGAAAAGAGGAAATTGGGATTATCACAACATGGGTACATTAAGAAGATTCTTGAACGCTTTTGTATAGATAGTTCTAAGAAAAGTTTCCTCCCCTTAAGACATGGTATCCACCTGTCTAAAGGGATGGCTCCTCAAATTGTTGAGGAAAAGAAAGCCATGGCTGGATGCCCCTATGCATCAGCTGTAGGAAGCTTAATGTACGCCATGATGTGTATTAGGCCAAATATCTGCCATGCAGTGGGAGTGGTAAGTCGTTACCAATCCTGCTAAGGAGAGCAACACTAGAATGCAGTAAAGAACATATTCAAATATCTAAGACGAACGCAAGATTACATCTTGGTCTATGGAGATGGTGATCTCCAAGTCTTAGGATATACATATTCAGACTTCCAATCGAATATTGATGATCGAAAGTCGACATTAGAGTTTGTATTCATATTGAACGATGGTGTTTTGAGATGGAGAAGCAAGAAGCAGGACACTACAACAGATTCAACAACAGAAGCCGAGTACATTGCCGCATCAGATGCTGCAAAGGAGGCGGTGTGGTTGTGTAAGTTCATCCTGGAGCTGGGCATAGTTTCCTCTGATACTCCCATCCCGTTACTCTACGATAACATGGGAGTCATTGCCCATGCGAAGGAACCCAGATGGCATCAAAAGAGCAAGCACATGGAAAGGAAATACCACACCATTCGGGAAATTCAAAAGCGTGGTGATATCATCATCACCAAGGTGGCCTCTGCCGATAACGTTGCTGATCCTCCTACCAAACCTCTGACACGGAAGGTTTTCGACCAGCATGTAATGAGTATGGGTTTAAGGATTGTTCCTGAATGATTCTGAGAGCTAGTGGGAGATTGTCAGCCACGTGAGCCCGAGGTGAACCATTCTTGCAAAAATGTTATTGTAATAAATGATTTATCAATAAAAGTTATTGATTGTTTTTCACTCCCTTTTCTGAGATTGAATGAATGAATGCACTATAAGGTCCCTCTGTACAATAAGGGTTATGTGCCATGGCCAACTTGATAATCATACAGCTGTTGATCCATTAATTGAATCATAGAGGCCGGTGTGGATGAATATCTAAGGAGTTAGATAGAGGACTCATCAAGCATCATCAAATGATTGTTAAGTGATGATCTCCAGTCTGAGTAGGAGATGGCAATCCTTTCTCATTTGGCTGATATCTGATCGACCTCTTGATGCAGATCCTCTGCATGGGAATAGTATTTTGGAGATGTCAGATTATTTGAGTCAATGGGTTGACTTAACGAGATCAAGATAACCAAAGACCTATGTTGAATACTGTCACAGCATAGGTATGCATCCTCTGACCAGAAATATGTGTTACTATATGTCTGAGTATGTGCATTTGGCAGACCAATAGGTTGATGGCCTAACCAAGGTCTATACATCGACGAGCTGGTGTGCATGTAAGGACGAATGAGTAATACGATCTCTCAGAGGAATCATACAGGTTCACATGTGAACCGGAAGACATGAGCTCACTCATGAGGTATTGGGACTGATCAAATTCCATGCATGGTCGTCATGCTTTGGAAGCATGACAAGAATTTGAAGGTATGATATATGCTTGAGGAAAGCATGTGATCGATACCAACTCCCAATGACCAAGTGATGAATCCACGATTCATTAAGTTTTCTATTGCATTTTGTCTTAAAAACCCTTAACAAATGCATGTAAATATTCATTAATTCCCATCTTCTATCCAAATTCCATTCATGAATAAATATTTACTTTTAAGCATAAAACATGTAAATAAATAAAAGAATAAAAAATAAAGAAAAGAAAAGAAGGCAGATTGTGAATATGTAAATATATACAATATGACTTATAAATATAAATATAACTACAAGGTATATTTATATAACTTAAACCCCGAGACCAAGTCAGCATGAATTTGTCGACAAGCCAATAAGTAGGGGGAGATAAGGAAAGAAAACGCTAAAAATAAATTAAGGCATACTTCATGTACCTCCCACTATTTATCAAATAAATACAAAACTTCATTGATTTTTAACTAACTCATATGAACATATTTTTGACCAAACTCTTTTCCTAATTATTTCTAAAAATGCATATAAAAATATAAAAATAAGTTAAAAATACTATCTTGTATATATACCAAGAAATCCTACTTATAAATTATCAAATTCTCAACTTCCGAACATCATAACTTCTTCATACGAATTCCAATTTCACTCTACTCACCTTTAAAGTTCATAAAATAATATTCTCTAATTAATAAAGTGATTTCATCGAATTCGGAGTCCGTTTGCAAAAAGTCGGTTTTGGGACCAAATGACAACGGGGTTTCAAGGTTATTTATTTTATGTAGAACATATTATTTATAGTTTTATTAATTTTATAATTTCTACATATTTTCATGATTTTTTAATTTAACCTTGATTTATTTCATATTTTTTGGAGCCTATCTATTATTTTAATAAAATAAAAAACCTAAATTATAGGTAAAAATGAACTGGCTAGATAATACCTATATTTATTAATATATGTAAATTAATTTATTAAAATACCTAAAAATTCACACAATCCTTATTAATTATTATAATAATTAAGAAAATATAAAATTAATTTTTAATTATTTATTTATTCATTTAAAAATCCAAGACCTATTTATTTATACATATTTATTAATATAATATTTATATTTCGAATAATATTTATTATTTATAAAAAAATATTTATTTCATAAATTAGATACTTTAATTATTTATATTTCCTGTATTTATACTTATTTAAAATAACTTCATTTACTATTTAATACTAAATTTATAAGCAATTTTCCTCATATGGCCAACCAGGTGCTGACACGTGTCAGCACCTGGTTCATCTTCCTCAATAAGCTGGTAACGCCAATCTGTTCCAACTGACCAACTTCAACCAATTATCTAGCGAGCCTATCAACCTCCTCCGACGATCTAAGCCATTGAATCTCATCTCCTAACTACCTACTAATTCGCCATCCCTTAGATCTTTAGCTTGGGGAGCACGAAATCCGTCTATAAAAGGCCCTAAAGTTGGACAATTCCAACTAACTTTCCAACCACCTGAAACACCCCAGTTCCAGTGGCCGACCTTCTCCCTTTCTCGCCTTGTTCCGTCGATCTGAGGTGGTGACAGCACCTAGGAGAAGCCTCGCGTGGAAGAGGGACGTCGGAGGAGAAGTTCCAAGGTGCATCACCACCTTGAATCGCAGCTCAACGCCGCGTCCAGCTCTGGCGAAGGTCGACCGTCGAGCAGCTACCAGAGGTAAATACACCTCTTCTTCACAAACCTCTGCCTCCACCTTTCTCAAATTTCGTCTTGATCTTCGCGCCACGATTAACGTGGCTAATCACACCTTTAGACCACCTGATCATCTATCTTAGACGCTTAAGCAAAATCAACCTTCAAATCGTTTCGAATCTATTCAAATCGCAACACCTTTGCTTACGTTTTTCACGCAATTCTCATTTAATCTGGAAACACATGTTTTGAGCTTGCAGATCTATAACCCTTGAGCCGATTCTTTGTGAATCGAGCATATACATCGTTTATCTGCAGGTTCGTCTTCAATCAGGAGCAACTTCAAAGCATCTGGAGTCTTCAATCATCAAGGAATTCATCTTCAATGAAGGCGCATCCATCTCCATCAACCACCAGAATCAGTGGACCTCCACCTTCGTCGAGCTGTAGCCACCGCCTCGAGCCTTTTCCGATCGCCATCTACCGCGGGCGAGCTTGAGGGTTAGAGGAGCTAACCCTTCGGCCCCGCAGGAGGTCCAAGCTCGTCGCCGATCGCCTGAGAGAGATCGGGGAAGAAGCCTTCGTCGGCAGTTGCGCAACAGATTCAAGAACACCTCAAGAACTCTAGGACATACAGGCTTACGACACGTGGCGTGCGCGGAAGCATCAGATCAGCGCCTCAGCATCTAATCTCCACCGTCAAGCCGAAGCGGTAGAAAATTTGCACCCGAAGACTTCTAGTAATTCAAGCGCCCCCCAGAAGGTTTCCAACATTTGCATTTAGGTCCCTCCGCAGGGACCTAAATGTAAAAATTCTTGATTTCTTTACATTTCAACCCCTGTAAGGACCTTATTGCAGAACTTTTTGATACTTTTTCTTGCGCTTATACCCCTGGGCTATAGGGGAATTTTTGGACCTATTTTTGACCTCATTTTTGGTAGACTTTTTTGGGGTAGTTACACAACTACCTCCGCATGGTTTTTCATTAGTTTTCGCGTATTTTAGACGTGTTTTTATTGAGTTTTGAATCGTCGCAACCGACTCCATCTTGGTTTGTTTTCGTGTGTTGTTCGAGTCCGTTGCTCGATCTTTTACCTACTATATAGTGTCATCTATTTTCACATATATTCAACCTATTACATTATCAATAAATCTTGTGAAAAATATCACTTTGAAAAATTAAATAAAAATCGGAAAAGAATAAGATCAAATAAAAATTTAAAATAAAAAATTCAAATAAAAAATTGTAGCTTTTCCTTGATCACTTTAAGAAGAGGTTAAATAAATCACAAAAAAATTCTTAAAAAATCAAAGTATTCTATTCTACCTCCTTGAGTTCGACCCATGCACACTTACCTGGATAAATAAATAGTGTAGTTTTTTTCTAAAAATCGAATTTTATTTGATCGCACTTACCTCTGATCGACAAAAGTTGGAAATCCTCTGCAGACGACTTCTATTCTCCTGAGGACGACTCCGACGATGGCTGGTATTCTTCATCGGCCGCCTCTTCATCGCCCTCCACATCTCCATATTATCTCCATCCACACTCCCGCAAGAAGGTTCGTCGCAAACCTCCTTGATCTTGTACATCCGCAAATGTACCCGATTCCCCATCTGTAATTATCCGATTATACTTAGGCTGACATGAGCTTAAGTATAGGGGGACCGCTACCATTGTTTATACAACGCTTCTCTTTTATTTTTGACCCATCTACACTTCGTACGAGCTAAGTCTACATTTCACTTTCTGCCATGAGGACATATCACAAGCTAAGTATAGGGGGTGTTTGTATATATTTTATCTACTTTATCCATAGCTCGTAAGCGCACGATAACCGCTAAACTTGTTTGCTAATTACAACCCTAAAACCGACAAGATAAAAGACTGAACTCTTACGGTCATCATCGGGTTGAGTTGGTGAAAATGAGGTTTGCTTTGTATTTGCTTGCGGGGAGTGAGTTTCCGCGGCTTTACGTACTTTTCCCTCTCTTTTGAATCACGATTCGTGATCCTCCTTTCTCTTGATATCGAAGATGACGTCTTGACGGCTTTTCTGCTCAAACTCCGTGAGCTTTCGACCGTCCACCGTCGTTCGTACATCTTCACGAGCTTGGGATGACTCTCTTCCCAAGCTGATCCCATCTGATCTCGAGGAGAGTCAGACCCAGACTCCCTCGCCTCCCAGCCAGAATATTGAGACAGACCCTCGTCTCAATACATCATCTCCAGCCGAATTTTCGCTGAGTTTTTACGAGAGCTTTTCTTTTCCAGACGATCTGAAGCAGATGGCTCGCGGCAAAGGACCAGCAACAAATGAAAGACCACAAGCTGAGGAGCAAGATGATGGAAGATCGGATCCAGCCGCAGATGTTACTACAGGTATTCTTGAGACTCTCCAACAGATGAATATCCAGATCCGAGAACAATTCAGAAATCAGAATGAGCTGCGGGCTGAGATAGCCGCGCTGAGAGCAGGGGTCGGGAACATTTACCGCCTGCGGTTCCCGCTACTTTACGGGAAGAGTATGACCCGAGTGCGAGAACGCTCCATCATTGGATTCGGCTACCGCCGAATCAAGGGCCATACGAATTGAGGTCGTCCTTCATCTCACTGCTTCCCAAGTTCTACAGGAATGCCACAGAGGAGTCGTTTACCTTTCTGCAGCAATTTGAGATGATTTGTGGTACAGCTAGCTATCTAGGAGTTACGCAGGAGGTTGTTCGCCTCAAAGACTTTCTCTTTGCCTTAGTTGATAAGGCACTTTACCGGCTGAGTCATCTGGGAAGGGAAATCTCTACATGGGACGATCTGAAGTCCACATTCATGCGTAAATATTTTCTTCTGGGGAGGACTAACATGATGAGGAGTCAGATCTCCAACTTCACGCAGCATCCGCATGAATCTTTCCATGAGGCATGGGATAGATTCAAGGATCTTACAGAGAGATGCATGCATCATGAGATACCAATGAAGGTGCTAGTGCAGAATTACTTTGGAGGACTCCAACCGGATATCCAGGGGCTCGTGAGTGCTACATGTGGCGGCAGTTATTTGAATAAGGACGTCGAGCCAGTCTGGGTCATCTTGGAAGGGATGGTTGAGAATTCGAGAGTCGTCGACTCTACTCGGGCATTTCAAAAAGCCCCGTAGCCATCACATCACCGAGAGCATCACAAGGTGGCTAATATCACCGAATCTGAATCCAACACCAACATGGGCTTCATTAGCGAGAAATTAACGTTGGTGGACGTGATTCAGAAGCAAGTTCAGGACTTACAGCCTCTGCGAGAGTTGGAGAAACTCTCATCTCTACTTCAGTAGCTGAGTGATCTTTCAAAGAAAGTTTCTGATCTTCAGCTCCAGTACCAACAGAGCCAATCTTCTTCGACCGCACAACCAGCACGGAGGATCTTACCCGCTCCACCCACCCGTCAGGTCCACTACGTACAGAGCTAGCCAGAGACTCCCCAGCTTGATTAGCATGAGGATCAGTCTCATGCCAATCCCGATCAGATCACCAGTACCACAGAAATGGAGGTGGAGCCGCAAGCCACTCTCGAGATTAACGGGATTTGGTATACTCCGATTCAGCAATCGAGTATACCACATCATCAGTAGCAGCCGTACGATCAGCCGCAGCATGGACGTCCACATTTTTGGCACCACAAAAATTTCATGCAGCAGCAGTCTCACCAGAATGTTTATCAGAGACCACAATCACATTAGTATCCTGCTCATTATTCACAGACTTATTCCTATCAGCAGCCGCAGCAGTCTTTCTCCACACCACAGATATTCTCCCAGCCTTCCACCTCTCAGCAATACACGTTAAGGCAGGAGAGAGGACCAAGCTAGGGCCACCACACCGAACCTGAGATGTCTTCACAGGCCCAGGATCTGAATCAGACCATGGATATGATGAGTGCGCTCCAGATTGCACACAAAAACCGAGATGGAGCAAGTTAACCGTCGTCTGGACGAGTTAACCACACCAAAGACCACTCTTCCAGCCCAGCCTCAGATGAACCCGAACAACAAGAGGAGGCATCCAGACCAGGTAGATGACATTACATGTACGATCACTTTTCCTGGATTTTTATCTAACTTTATTCATCTCAGGAGCGGTAGATCGCCATGAGCACCTGCTGGAGTAGAAGAGCGGCCACTTGACAAGGAGCAGGAGCAAATCCATGAGCCGCAAGAATCTGATGCTGAGGAGGAGAACAAGAAAATTGATGAGGACAATCCGAGAGACGGGAGCGATGCCGATATAATAGACATGGACACTGGCGAATCAGACGATGACATCACGCCAGATCAGGCAGAGAATTCAGAGAGAAACATATCTTCCCATGTCATAGTGAGTTTTGTACATAATTCTGAAACTCTCGATGTACAAGTTGATTCAGATATGAATAAAAATTCTGATTTTCTGACTCCTGATTTTGTTCCTTTTCCCGATGCTTTGTTTGGAAAAGGAAAGAAAAATAACAAAAAAACATTGTGACTCCAGAGATCGAACGTCTACTTAAAGATCACATCTTTTTCAAGATCCCGCTTCATGATGCCTTAGATCATTTTCCTACGCTTAAGAATCAATTGAAAAACCGATGCACCACGCGTAGAAAAAAGAGATCCCGCACAGAGAAACATATTCTAACTAAGGCTACATCTTGTGCTATTCAGAATAAGTTACCGAAGAAGAAGAAGAAGGACTCATGTGCACATTATGTCAGAAACGAGATCGCAAAAGCCGAATTCGATCGCACTCTCTTATATAATGGTTCGTCGATTAATTTGATACCCTCTTCTTTACTCAATAGGCTCAAGTTAGGTCCTCTTTACAAATCCCACGCGATCCTTCAGTTTGTTAATAGATCCGTAAAGAGACCTAAGGGTATATTAAGGAACGTTATCGTAACCGTGCAGGGTCTGCAATTCTCAGTGGACTTTACGGTCCTGGACATGGATTGCCCTACACAGTTACACCTTACCCCAATTATTCTCGGGAGATCTTTCTTAGAAACCGCAAAGGCTCTCTTCGATTATGATACAGGGAAGGTATCTTTTCGCGCCGAGGGCGAGAAGGTACATATAGAGATGGCGAGAGATTCGAACACATCTAGTGATGCGTCTTCGGATTTCTTGAGTTCTTTGGCCACCTGCGATTATATGGATGAGGTCCGTCTTGACGACCTCGAAAGGTATCAAGTAGAGACCCAGGAATGCTTAATAGAGGATGGGTCCGAGACTACGGTTGGCGGTTCTTCAGAAGGTACTTTATATTTTAGTTTGGATGATGAGAAGCAAAGGGATCATACTTTTGACGAACTTATTGCAGATCTTTCATATTCAGAGACTCTACACGATTCCTCCATCTCAGATGATCCAGCGACAAACTTTAATTTAACTGAGCTATTTTCCTCTGATCATTCTGAGGAGTCGGATGATGTTCTGAACATCTTATGTAGTCCGACTCTAGAGCACATCGACATGGTGGATAATCAGAAAGCCGGCAATTCCACAACCGATACAGATCCCATTACTCATACGGATGATGTTGCAGCAGAGCCAGAATCTACCTTACTAGAGTTAAAAACTTTGCCACCAAACATGAAATATGCTTTCCTTGCGGGTCCACATCAACGTTCTGGTCATTATCAGTTCATCTTTGACCGACGATCAAGAATCTCATCTAATGAAGATTCTAGAAAGAAACCGCAAGGCTATTGGGTGGGTTGTATCTGATCTCCATGGGATTAATCCTGCTTTGTGTTCACATCATATCTATATCGATCATGACAGCAAACCCTCCAGAGAGTTTCAGCGTAGGCTGAATCCGGTTTTAAGAGAAGTTGTCAAGAAAGAGATTACGAAATGGTGTGATGCAGGGTTCATTTATCCCATCTCCAATTCTGAATGGGTCAACCCATTACATGTTGTCCCGAAAAAGTCGGAAATTCAGATGGTTAAGAACAAGAATGGAGAGGAGATTCCAAAGAGAGTAACCACATCGTGGCGGGTGTGTGTTGACTACAGGAAATTGAACACCGCGACGAAGAAGGACTACTTCCCGTTGCCTTTTATAGATCAGGTCATAGAACGGTTGGCAAGGAAGGAGTACTTTTGTTTCCTTGACGGTTACTCAGGATATAGCCAGGTATCAATTGCTCCGGAAGACCAGGAGAAAACCACCTTCACATGTCTGTTTGGCACGTATGCCTTTAGACGGATGCCCTTTGGATTGTGCAATGCTCTCGCTACTTTCCAAAGGTGCATGCTTGCTATTTTTGCGGACATGCTCGGTGATTTTCTAGAGGTTTTCATGGATGACTTTTCGGTCTATGGTGAGTCCTTTGACGATTGTTTAACGCACCTAGACCAGATTCTTAAAAAATGTTGTGAGGTAGATCTCGTTCTGTCTTGGGAAAAGAGCCATTTTATGGTTACTCACGGGATCGTGTTGGGGCACGTCATCTCCCAGTGAGGCATGGAGGTTGACCCTGCCAAGGTGGATGTCATCAAAAGACTCGAACCACCATCCAACATCAAACAGTTACGGTCATTTCTAGGGCATGTTGGTTTTTACCGACGGTTTATCCAAGACTTATCTAAGATTGCCCGACCGTTAACTAAATTGTTAGGCAAAGACATCGAGTTCTTGTTAGATGATAAATGTCTTAATGCCTTCCTCACATTAAAAGACAAGATTATCAGTGCTCCTGTCCTACAGCCACCTGATTGGTCTCTACCCTTCGAGATCATGATGGATGCTTCAGATTTTGCGGTTGGGGTTGTATTAGGACAGAGGAGGAATGGACTTCCCGTTGCCATTCATTATGCCAGCAGAACCTTAGACGATGCTCAGCGTAATTACACAGTGACAGAAAAGGAGATGTTGGCAGTAGTGTTTGCTTTAGATAAATTCTGATCTTATCTTCTTGGCTCGAAAATTATAGTATACACAGATCATTCAGTTATCTGGAATCTGATGGAAAAGAAGGATGCTAAGGCACGCCTTTTTCGATGGATTCTATTACTTCAGGAATTCGATTTGGACATCTAAGATAAACCTGGGGTAAAGAATGTGGTAGCTGATCACCTCTCCTGATTACAGTCAAATTAGACTTCAGATGACACGCCAGAGATCACAGAGAGATTTCCTGACGAGAGCATCTTTGCGGTTACCGAACTCCCATGGTATGCATATATAGTAAATTTTCTGGTTACACATAAAAGTCCTTAAGGTTGGCCAAAGAACTGAGTTGATAAACTAGTTTCTGAGGCACGATACTACCACTTGGAGGATCCGATTCTTTTTTGTGAAGGATCGGATTGTGTTTACATGCGTTGTATTCCTCAGGAGGAATATAATAGTGTCCTCACTTTATGTCATTCTTTAGAGGCAGGGGACATCACTCAGGGAAGAGGACAGCGCAGAAAGTACTCCAGAGCGGATTATGGTGGCCGACTCTTACTAGAGATGCCTGCACATTCGTAAAGAGTTGCCCAGATTGTCAGAGAGCAGTAGGGACAGTCAGTGCTAGAGATGCAATGTCGATGCGACCCTTTATCATTTGCGAGATTTTTGGTGCATGGGGCAAAGATTTCATGGGACCGTTCCCTTCTAGCAGCGGCTTTGAGTACATCCTTCTCGCTGTAGATTATGTTAGTAGATGGGTGGAGGCTATACCTGCACGAACTGCAGACAGTAAAACCGTTTGCAAGTTCCTAAGGGAACACATTATTTCGTGGTTCAGGATCCCACGTATTCTTATTTCAGGTGGGGTAGCCATTTCATATATAAGGAGGTCAAAAAGCTAGTGAAGCAATACATCATTGATCACAGAGTAGCTTCTCCTTATCATCCACAGACGAACGACATGGCTGAAGTTTCAAATAGGGAGATGAAATCAATTCTCCAGAAACTAGTATGACCGGATAGGAAGAACTGGTCACAGCTTCTAGATCAGGTTCTTTGGGCATATCGTACTGCATACAAAACTCCCTTAGGTACTTCACCGTTTAGATTGGTTTATGGAAATCCGTGCCATTTGCCTGTAGAGATCATGCACAAATCTGAATGGGCAATTAGGGAAATATTACTGGATACGCAGAAAGCAGGATCCAAGAGAAAGATAGATCTGAATGAGCTAGTAGAAATTCGAAATCAAGCATACGAGAACACTCTCATTTATAAGGACAAAGTGAAGAAATGGCATGACAGACATATTTGGCACAAGAGCTTTGTCTCTGGGCAGAAAGTCTGATTGTTCAATGCAAGGTTGAGAATTTTTCCTAGCAAATTAAAAAGCAAGCGGGAAGGACCGTACATAGTCAGAACGGTGCACACAAATGGCAGTATATCAATATCAGATGTGTCACCTGGTGCAGAACCATCCGTGGTTAACGAGCAGATGCTGGAACATTTCGTCGATATTACTGATCATTTGGCCCGTACTAAAGTGATCTATTTTGTACAGGAATCATGATCATTCTTTCACTTCACCTCATCCTAATACTTTTGAACCATTCGATTTCTGGATAGACGCAACACTTGTATATTCTTCATAGACCGCAATCGTCCCCATTTTTGCTTGTCTTCTATGCTTAGGATACCAGATTCTAAGTATAAGGGGGATTGATTGTTCGCTGATTAACGTTTTAAATTTTGTTCTGAGTTCTTTTGTATATCCTTTCTTCTTTACAAATCACTGGTCTCCGATTTTTGGCTACACTCTTTTTTATACTTAGGATGCCTTATCCTAAGTATAGGGGGGACCGAGTGATTTCGATGATTTCGTATTCTTTATTTCTTTTGAGCTTTCGTTATTTATTCTTTTTACTCAGTCATCCCGTTTTTGCTCTCCCGTTATACTTACGATTACCTGATCGTAAGTATAGGGGGAGGGTTGACTGACTTGTTAAATATATTCTTTTTCACCCACTTTTACTTAGCACGAGTTATGTCCTCCTTTTTCTCTTTTGATGCTATGGGGACATAGCTCAAGCTAAGTATAGGGGGTGTATATATATTATATATATACTTTTGTCCATAACTCGTACTTTTATCTATTTTATATATCTATAGAATCCATAAAAAGTGGGTAAGGGTTAATTTAAAATCCATTTATATATTTATCTATTACTTATAAAATCCTTGTAAGTAAGTAAAATATGTTTAAAAGGTGTATTTAAAATCTCTAAATACAAGATGTATTTAAAATATGTATAATACTTACTTAAAATCCTATTTATTAAAATATGTGTAAAAATCATTTAATCCTTGTAAAATCCCTTGTAAATAAAATCTGTAAAATACATTAGATATTTAAACCAAATAAAATATATCTTGTAAAATCCGTGTATAAAAAGAACTTGTTAATAAAAATCAGAAAAATCATAAAAAAATACAAAGTCCTAAAAGTCATAAAAATTACAAAAGTCGCAAAATCCATAAAACGAGTAAAATTCAAAAAATATATTTCACAAAAATATGGTTGCATTTGCATTCGCATTTTTCAGAATAAGTTTGATTTCTGGAACTAAGGATTGAGTCTAGTTTAAAGGATGGAGCTTGATCACGACTTTTAACTTCCATTGTAAGGAGCCTAGTTAGGATCTGGAATTTAATCTCTTCAGGTCTGTGACTTAAATCTTTGGGTTCCATAAGACCATATTCGGGAAATCAAGTCATATGTGCTTAAGTAGACCATTTGGTGTCATCCATACAACTCTACACCAGTGAACCAATATTGGACTATAGCTGCAGAAGTAGGAACAATCGCACCAGAGAGAATCTTGTTTCCGTACACATGCACTCTGCACTTAGCTCGACTTGCATGGAGTTGCGAAGGGTAGTACATCTTAGTAGTATGTTTCTATCCTTGTCTTTGTGGCATTGAAGTCTAAAGACGGGAGAGATTGGGACTCTGATAGTCGCTTCGGATGAGGGAAGGATCTGCTGATACAATTTTTCTAAGACCTCAAAAAAGGGACGGAACAAAAGATGCTATATCCATCGAGGCACAAAAAGATGAATGCAGTGCAAGCAAATTACAAAGTCAAATCAAAGAAGAAGCCACCAAGTACAAATACGACCACAATGGTCCGAGCTTCCACCAAAAATGCCTGCACATCTTAGTGGAGACTTAACTACACCGGTTGAGCTTCACAAGGAGATATGTCTACACTGGTCGCACTCCACTTCTTTTCTCATTCTTCTATCTTCTCTCTATATTCGATTGTGGACATAGCACGAACTGACCTCAGAAGGGAATACCTCCCTCCCCGAGGAAATAGTAGCTGGATGAGGAAGCAATAGAAGTTTATAGCCAGGATGGACGGTTTCTTCGGTTCTCTAAGCAGGAAGAGCTAAATCAAGTCACACACTGTACAAGTTGACTTCAAGGATGATAGAGTTTGCGATATGAATAAGTGAGTCTGAACTAGCCGATGAAGTGATCTTGAATAAGGATTTTTGGAACTTGAGGACTGTTGAGGATAAAATCCTAATCCTAGTTAAGGCTCCGACAAAATGCTTGTTAATAGGCCCGATCGAGCTCTTTCCTTTGTCTGTTCTCATGAATTGGTTTAGGAAAACAAATTCATTCTAACTTTTTTTATTTTTCCTTATTTTTCAAATAAGTGTTTGCTAAGGGACTAGCAAAGTTTAAGTATAGGGGGTTGATGAATCCACGATTCATTAACTTTTCTGTCGCATTTTGTCTTAAAACCCTTAACAAATGCATGTAAATATTCATTAATTCCCATCTTCTATCCAAATTCCATTCATGAATAAATATTTACTTTTAAGCAAAAAAATATGTAAATAAATAAAAGAATAAAAAATAAACAAAAGAAAAGAAGGCGGATTGTGAATATGTAAATATATACAATATGACTTATAAATATAAATATAACTACAAGGTATATTTATATAACTTAAACCCCGAAACCAAGTCAGCATGAATTGGTCGACAAGCCAATAAGTAGGGGGAGATAAGGAAAGAAAACTCTAAAAATAAATTAAGGCATACTTCATGTACCTCTTACTATTTATCAAATAAATACAAAACTTCATTGATTTTTAATTAACTCATTTGAACATATTTTTGACCAAACTCTTTTCCTAATTATTTCTAAAAATGCATATAAAATATAAAAATAAGCTAATATACTATCATATATATTTACCAAGAAATCCTACTTATAAATTGTCAAATTCTCAACTTCTGAACATCATAACTTCTTCATACGAATTCCAATTTCACTCTACTCACTTTAAAGTTCATAAAATAATATTCTCTAATTAATAAAGATGGTTTCATCGAATTCGAAGTCCGTTTGCAAAAAGTCGGTTTTGGGACCAAATGACAACGGGGTTTCTGGTTATTTATTTTATATAGAACATATTATTTATAGTTTTATTAATTTTATAATTTCTTATTATTTTCATGATCTTGTAATTTAACCTTGATTTATTTCATATTTTTTGGAGCCTATCTATTATTTTAATAAAATCAAAAAATCCTAAATTATAGGTAAAAATGATCTGGCTAGATAATACCTATATTTATTAATATATGTAAATTAATTTATTAAAATCCCTAAAAATTCACACAATCCTTATTTATTATTCTAATAATTAAGAAAAGATAAAATTAATTTTTAATTATTTATTTATTCAATTAAAAATCCAAGACCTATTTATTTAAACATATTTATTAATATAATATTTATATTTCGAATAATATTTATTATTTATAAAAAAATATTTATTCCATAAATTAAAAATTTATTTATCTATATTTCTTGTATTTATACCTATTTAAAATAACTTCATTTACTATTTAATACTGAATTTATAAGCAATTTTCTTCATCTGGCCAACCAGGTGCTGACACGTGTCAGCACCTGGTTCATCTTCCTCAAGAAGCTGGTAACACTAGTCTGTTCCAACTGACCAACTTCAACCAATTATCTAGCGAGCCTCTCAACCTCCTTCGACGATCTAAGCCATTGAATCTCATCTCCTAACTACCTACTAATTCGCCATCCCTTAGATCTAGCTTGGGGAGCACGGAATCCATCTATAAAAGGCCCTAAAGTTGGACAATTCCAACTAACTTTCCAACCACCTGAAACACCCCAGTTCCAGTGGCCGACCTTCTCCCTTTCTCGCCTTGTTCCGGCCATCTGAGGTGGTGACAACACCTAGGAGAAGCCTCGCGTGGAAGAGGGACGTCGGAGGAGAAGTTCCATGGTGCATCTCCACCTTGAATCGCAGCTCAACGCCGCGTCTAGCTCCGGCGAAGGTCGACCGTCGAGCAGCTACCAAAGGTAAATACACCTCTTCTTCACAGACCTCTGCCTCTGCCTTTCTCCAATTTCATCTCGATCTTCGCACCACGATTAGTGTGGCTAATCACACTTTTAGACCACCTAATCATCTATCTTAGACGCTTAAGCAAAATCAACCTTCGAATCCTTTCGAATCTATTCAAATCGCGACACCTTTGCTTACGTTTTTCACGCAATTCTCATTTAATCTGGAAACACATGTTTTGAGCTTGCAGATCTATAACCCTTGAGCCGATTCTTTGTGAATCAAGCATATACATCGTTTATCTGCAGGTTCGTCTTCAATCAGGAGCAACTTCAAAGCATATGGAGTCTTCAATCATCAAGGAATCTATCTTCAAAGAAGGCACATCCATCTCCATCACCCACCAGAATCAGTGGACCTCCACCTTCGTCGAGCTGTAGCCACCGCCTCGAGCCTTTTCCTATCGCCATCTACCGCGGGCGAGCTCGAGGGTTAGAGGAGCTAACCCTCTGGCCCCGCAGGAGGTCGAAGCTCGCCGCCGATCGCCTGAGAGAAATCAGGGAAGAAGCCTTCGTCGGCAGTTGCGCAACAGATTCAAGAACTCCTCAAGAACTCCAGGACGCACAGACTTACGACACGTGGCGTGCGCGGAAGCGTCAGATCAGCGCCTCAGCATCTAATCTCCGCCGTCAAGCCAAAGCGGTAGAAAATGTGCACATTAAACCCGAAGACTTCCAGTAATTCAAGCGCACCCCAGAAGGTTTCCAGCATTTTCATTTAGGTCCCTCCGCAGGGACCTAAATGTAAAACTTCTTGATTTCTTTACATTTCATCCCCTGTAAGGACCTTATTGTAGAACTTTTTGATACTTTTTCTTGCGCTTATACCCCTGGGCTGTAGGGGAATTTTCGGACCTATTTTTGACCTCATTTTTGGTAGACTTTCTTGGGGTAGTTACACAACTACCACCGCATGGTTTTTCATTAGTTTTTGCATATTTTCGATGTGTTTTTATCGAGTTTTGAATCATCACAACCAACTCCGTCTTGGTTTGTTTTCGTGTGTTGTTCGAGTCCGTTGCTCGATCTTTTACCTACTATATAGTATCATCTATTTTCACCTATATTTAACCTATTACATCATCAATAAATCTTGTGAAAATATCACTTTGAAAAATTAAATAAAAATTGGAAAAGGATAAAATCAAATAAAAATTTAAAATAAAAAAATTCAAATAAAAAATTATAGCTTTTCCTTGATGACTTTAAGAAGAGGTAAAATAAATTGCAAAAAAATATTTTCTTAAAAAATCAAAGTATTCTATTCTGCCTCCTTGAGTTCGACCCAGGCACACTTACCTGGATAAATAAATAGTGTAGGTTTTTTTTTAAAATCGGATTTTGTTTGATCGACTGGGATCTCTTTGCGTCTTTTCTACATCGACAACTTTATAACATTAAAAGCCACAATCACATTTTAGCCGCATCACCAAGATTGAGAAACTTGGTGATCAAACCCTGAAGATGACAGTGTAAAATTGATCTATATCTTCGGGATGATCATAGGTCTTCCAGTATGCATGATGTACAGGTGTTGGGAATACTTGAGGCTGATGTGATCATAAACGATTGTATAACCATGACGCTTCCATTCCAAGGGAGTGGTGACATAGGTTTGGATTTTAGTGACTCCTCTTAGTAGAGAAGTGGCCTAATCTTAGTCCATGTATTGGACATTGATCTGAATGAGATTCAGATGCAATGAGAAGATTAGGTCTACGACCTTGATTTAATCAAGCATTTGTGGGAGGTCCATGAGATCTGGATTTGAGATGTGATCTCAATATCCAAGTCACTATACGTGGAATAATATAATGGTCATGTCCTTATCTCCAAGTATCTGCGGAGAAATTGCATTATTCTTGAAAGGGTTCAAGAATAATTCCATAGTTGAATTATATCTAAGCATTGAGAGATTGATAATTAAATGTGATTTAATTATCTTGATGCATGTGAAAATTATTCAATATAATTAAATATGATTTAATTATTGTGGATGAGAATAATGTGGACAGCAATATCCAATTATTCATAATATATTATAAATGTGATTTATAATGTATAAGAGAGAGCTTATTATGATTTATATTTGTTAATTAATTATTGGTGTGAATTGGATTCACATTGTATAATTAATTGAAAATATAAATTACTTTTGTTTTGGGGTTGTGAATGTGATTCACAAATTTCCAATGGCAAGATTGCAATATTCTCAATTATGAATTATTTTTGTAGAATAAATCACAACAAAAGTTGTTGAAAAATATGGGAGATTTTCATGGAGATATGCAATCTCATGAGATTGCATGAGATTGCCTCCACCTTGGGATCATGGTGGACGGCTACCAAGTCCTACAAGGAAATTGGTAGCAACCCTACCTATTCCATGTGGGGATGCAATCTCCATGCTAATCACTCCATATTTGATTAATTTAATTTAAGATTGAATTGTATTTGATTTATCAAATATATTTAATCTAAATTAAATTATTAGTTGTTGGTTTTTTACCAACAAAAATCTTGACCACTGGATTAAATACAAATCAATCTCATCCATTGATTTGGTGTGTCTCATGGATTGTGATGCATGGACTCCCTGAACCCTATAAATAGAGAGGTACCCCTTGCTCTATGGTTATGCTATTGAGACACAACTCTCTCTCTTTCTCTCTCTCCTTCCACATGCCAACCATCTTTTCTTCTCCATTGGTGGCCGTCCACCAAGCCCTAGAGGAGGAGCCTCATCGTCGCTTCGCCACCGCACCGCCGCCTCAACGTTCCTCGGTTCTCCATCTTCTTTGGAGTGTTTCGCTCACGAAGAAGGTGTTCGATCTCGTGCGACGAGATCAAGAGTTCACCGTGCTTGGATCAACTTCTTGGATTGCGAGGATCACTCGACTCATCCCCACGCTCGCAAGCGTCTTCTCCGAAGATCGGACTTGAGACAGGAGGTCTCTTTTCGTAGAGACTCGATCAACCACGCTACAAGAGGTATTCCTTTATACTTGATGTGGTTCTAGATGAAATGATCCAAGAATCGTTCTTGGATCATGTGGTTTCATCGCATGATTTTTTTTAAATTCCGCTACATAGAACAACTAGTCCGACTAGTCGTTCTTCGTCGTATTTGATACGACGCTCACGCTTCCGTGATGCGCTTGAGGATTATCCCATATCCTTCAATTTGGATTGTCTTCTTCATGGTCGTATCACTACTTTTCTCATTTGATCATTGGGAGTTGGCATCGATCATATGCTTTCTAAAAGCATATATCATACCTACAAATTCAACCAAGCCTCCAAAGCAAGACAACCATGCATGGATTTAGATCCCAATATCTCATGAGTGAGATCATGTCTTCCGGTTCAATAGTGAACATGTATGATCTCTTTAAGAGATCGTATTACTCATATGCCCTCATATGCACAACAGTTCGCCGGTGTATAGACCCTGATCAAGTCATCAACATATCAGTCTGCCAAATATACATACTCAGACATATAGTAACACATCTGTATCTGGTCAGAGAATGCGTGCCTATATCATGATAGTATACGATATAGGTTTTGGTTATCTCGATCTCGTTAAGTCAATTCTTTGACCTAACTTACCTAACACTTCCGAACTCTATTCCAATACAGAGGACCTGCATCAAGAGGTCGTTAGATATCAACCTTTAGAAAAGAATTGTCGTCTCCTTCTCAGAATGGAGATAATTTCTTAACAATCATTTGACAGTGCTTGACGAGTCCTCAATCTAACTCTTTAGATATCATCCATGCACCGACCTATATGATTTAGCAGCTGTATGATCATTAAGTTGGCCTTGGTACATAACCCTAATTGTATAGAGGGACCTTATAGGTGCATTCATTCATTTATTCTCAAACAAAGAGTGAAATAAATCAATAGAAGATTACAAATGACATTTATTTGTAGGAATGGTTCACCCGAGGCTCACATTGGCAACACAAACCCCATGCCACCGACGCTGTCCTCCCTCCTACACTAACCCCGACATTTATTGTAGGAATGGTTCACCCAAGGCCCACATTGGCAACACAAACCCCATGCCATCGACGCTATCCTCCCTCCTACACAAACCCTAGGGCTCTTTGACGCCCACCTCCATCCTCCTATCTTTGCTGGTTTACCCTCCCGACGCTCATCTTAGGCCTCCTAATCCAAATATATAAGATGCCACCCTTGCAACCCCGCTTCCCTTCCTCTACCTTCCCCACCACCTGCCTTCCTCCCTCCTTCCTCCGCCCAACACTCCCACTCCAGTCTCTAACAAAACCTCATAAATGCCAAGATATCCCTCCTCCTCCGCTAAGTGTGTCCCGTCGTCCGTTCCTCCCATCTTCACCCTCCACCTCCCCATGGGCATCCACGAGAACTCCTCCATAACCACTAGGATATCTCCTTTTGCTGCCACCATGGTGGTGGATGATGTGGCTACTGCTCTAGAGAGGCCCAATGCAATTAGAAAGGTTTGGGGATTTTAGGGGGAATTATGTTTACGAGATGCTCATCTACGCACTCTCCAAGCTCAAGGATGCTTACCTTCACTCGCTACGTACCATGAACTCCAAGCAATCATAGAGATTCATTTATTCTTTATGTGTTCTATAGGAAATTATTGGATTTACAATCCCTTGGCAGTCCATAAATGCAATAAAAGTTATTGTGTTCTTATGTCCATATAGAATGTATGTTTACAAATTCATTTACGTTAAAGGTCCCTTTGTGCAAATAGGTTTATGTATCATGGTCATATTGTATATCATACATTAACATGTTTAATCATGATCTCTTGTCTAAGGATGAGAGGGTAATCTTGCTCTAAAGATTGATTTCCGATCGACTTCTTGATGCAGATCATCTGCATAGGTATTGAAGATTCAGAGGTGTCAAAATAACCAAGTCAAAGAGCCTACTTGATGAGGTAGAGATAAACTAAGACATGAATCGTAATTGTCATGATTAGTCACACATCCTTTGACTATAGATAGATATACATCTGTATGTTTAAATACACACATTATATAGACCATTAGGTTGAAGAACTAACCTAGGTCCATTTACTAGCAAGTTGGTGTGTATATGAGGATATATTGGAAGAATGATATCTCAAAGGAATCATAAGTGTTCATACTTGGAGAGATAGAGCTCACTCATGAGATATTTTGAGGTCATAAAGGATTCCATCCGCGATCATCTTATTATGAAATAAGACATGAATTTAAATGATTAATATATGATTTCAGAGAGTGTATGATTAAAAATGTCGCTCAATTATTGATCGAGAAATCGAATGATATGTCGTGAAAGAGACCATCAAATTAGGATTTGAACATCAGTTGTATCTAAGTCTTCCAATACGAAGAAAGAAGGAGTGGGAATACTATGGGTTAAGCTATCTTAATATATCATCAACAATGACACATCTATTTCAAGGGAGTGGCGAGACTAGATGGATTTTAGTGACTCCACTCCATGGTTCGATGATAATAACAACAATAACACATCCTTTTCCCACATTAAGTAGGGTCGGCTACATGGATTCTTTGCCTCCATTTAGATTTATCTTTGGTCATTCTCGGGCTTAGATCCCAAAAACTAAGATCCCTCTGTATAGTCTCATTCCAACACTTCTTGGGCCTTCCCTGCCCTCTTTTAGCTAGCTCAACATTCCAAAACTCGCATCTTCTCACCGGTGCATCAGCCGGCCTCCTTTGCAAATGGTCAAACCACCTTAAGTGATTTTCTCGCATATTATCCTCGATCGAAGCTACACCAACTTTCCTCACAATGGCATCAATCCGAATCCGATCTTTACGTGTGTGTGTGTGTGTGTCCACACATCCACCTTAGCATTTTCGTTTCTATTACTGCCATTCTCTGCACATGCCTATGGTTCACATGCCAACATTCAAATCCACAGAGCATAGCAGGTCTCACAACTGTTTTGTAAAACTTTCATTTGATTTTCAAAGGAATTTTCTTATCACGGAGAATAGTAGAGGCTCCTCTCCACTTTAGCCAACCTGCATTTATTATATTTGTAACATCTCCATCAATCTCCCCATCATGTTGCAAAATAGATCCCAAGTATCTAAAAGAATCTCTCTTCTGAATGTTATCATCACCGATCTTAACCCTGATTTCTTCACCATTGCTTCCATCAAAAGTACACTCCATATATTCAGTCTTAGCCCTAATACGAAATCCTTTATTCTCCAAAGCATGTCTCCAAACCTCAAGCTTCTCATTTACTCCATCTCTAGTATAATCAATCAATGCAAATTATATGAATTCTAAATAATATTTATATGAATTCGATAAATATAATTATTTCAAGGCTATTATGTGGATATGCATCACATTGAAATTTAAATATAAATTAGATTTACATTATTCTTTAGGACTACGAGTAAGATTCCAAAGTTACGAGGACGTTCTCATAAATTTCCAATATAGATAATTATGTTAAATTATTAAGATAACGGAATAAACAACAAACAACAAATAGAACAAGGGGGAGATCCATACTTGGAGAAGCATAGACACACACTCGTGAAGTCTTAATTTGTATTTATTTGTTGCTTAATTTGAGATGATAATCATGTCCTATTTCTTAACAGATTAGGAATTTGAAGATATCGTCAGGGGCAATGACAAGGTATTTTCAAGATGTTTCCCTTTTACTCACCATCGCCGCCTTCCTCCAAGTTCCAACGCCCTGAACCCTATTCCTTTACCCAACCATAGAGATCAGAGGGGTTCGGCTTCAAGATCCTTCCCCTCGTGTCTCTCGTTTCCCTTTTACTCACCATCGCCGCCCTTCTTCATCTCAAGTCATGGATGCCTGCAACGTATCCGATTTTCCCGGTGATGCGGAGAACCTCGGGCTCGTGGTTGCTTTCCTGAAATACTTGGAGTACTGTCTTCACTACGACGACAGCCTTGAACCTCCAGCCGATCGTGAGATCATATTATATTCCTTGATCCTGAGACATGTTTCGTTTTCCTGCTCTCTTTTTATCTGTGAACATGCAACGCCACTGGAAGGGCGTCCACTGGTACAGGGACAAGGTACCGTCTGGCATTTGCATGTTCGGCATACCTTGAGATGTGAAATTAAGGGTGCGTTTGGTTCATGGGTTATCCACGGGTGGATAACCCGATTTTGTGTTTGTGTTTGGTTTGGTTCATGGGTTATCCAGGGGTGGATAACCCGATTTTGTGTTTGTGTTTGGTTGATTGGTTGAGGGTTGGGAGGGTTAGTGTGATGTGATTGTATTGTAATTTGAAAAAGTTGATAGTTATTATGATATGATTGTATTGAAATTTGAAAAAGTGGGTGGTTATTGTGATGTAATTGTATTGAAGTTTGGAATAGTTAGTAGAAGTTGAGTATTTTATGATTTTTAGATGATATAATGGTATAATATATATTTTTTTGATGGGAAGGGAGTGGGCCCACCTAGTGGGTTAAAAGTGGGGGGTTTTGGGGGTTACCCACCCAAAATAGGGGGTAACCCCCCAACCAAACCCCCCAACCAAACGCACCCTAAGAGTTAATCTTCTTGATTAAAGAAATCTGCATTGTTATGGCCCTTCTGAAACCAAAAATAAAGATCTTACTGCTGTTGTTCCTTGCAGACGGGGGTCATTCTGCCTTTAAATTTGATGAGAGCCTCATCAGTTTTTCCGATGAAGTCTTGAACGAACTCGAATCTGTTTTCAAACTATGTTTAATGTACGATCTTGTAAAGTACTGGAGATCGTCGATCTTGAAGAATCTATCTGGGGAAACAGATGCTACTAGTGCCCCTGTGATCGACAAGCATATACCGCAGGAATGGATGTGCATACAGCCTGATGATGCTCAAGTAGTATCAGAGAAGGTTCGTGAAGAAATATTGTCTGCTATCTTGCTGGAGTTGGATAATTCCTGGCGCAGGCGATCTTATGCAGCACCAACTATTTCAGAAGTTGGGCAATACAAAGAAATTCGAAAGTTGGTTCTCTCTTGTTTGGGGTGCATACAAGGGAAACTTCAGTGGCATGAGAACTTTCGTCATCGTAAGTAATTTCCTGTGCAGATGATATCTATTGCATAATTTAAGTACTGGATCTCGTCGTGATTTTCCTTATGATATTTATTGTTTATCTTATCTACTGAATCTCGCAATGATTTTCCATACATTTTTTCCATCTACAGCTATTAGGAATCACTTGGACCTGTATCATGGGGAACTTTTTGGGGGCGTTGACACCATCACCACACCATATTATTTCGTTGTTTCTGGAGACCTGATGCGTGAATACACCTGTCTCATGATGGAGTGTAGGCGTCATCCTTTTGACGTTCTTGTCCTTAAGGAGGCTGTAAATCCTGATCCAAAGCCGTCGCTGCCTGATATGTCATTTGTTCGAGCCAGCAATATGGAGGTGGATCACTGTCATAATGATTATACCTGTGTGGAGAACAAAACACGGCTGGCCCTTCTTCAGAATATTCTACAGGAGATGCGCACCATTAAAGCACAACCTTTAACTGCTGCTGATTTTAGATTTTATATGCTTGTGCGCGAGCATGTTGGATCTTCCCTCTGGTATTCGAAGAATATTCCTGACTACGAGTGCCAAATGCAGAATTTAGTTGCCAGCGAGCAAGTGAGAGGTAATCCTGCATGCAAATCACCTTTACCCTTTTATCGATGTTTATGGGAACGTACATTTTCTTGTATGTAGCTTTTTAAAGATGGTTTCCACCTCATGCGATGGCTTTTTTACTAATAAGCCTACTATTTCAGGGTTCGACTGCTCTTTTATTTCATCAAATTTGCAACGCTACAGTGTTCTCTTCTATAGATATACAAGTATACAAACAGGAAATTTATAGGGACCACAATGTTATGAACAACTATCAACAGTAAAAAGTAAGCACCATATAGAACTGAAAGTCTTCAACCAACACTGTAATCCACGTGTCTGATATGCCAATGCGATCGACACATTCCATTTGGAAGCAAACACATGTTCAACTTAGTCATTCTGAGCAGCACTTGGTCTTCTTTTATGTATTGTTGAACTAAAATAATCATCCTCCTTCCATCCGGCATTTCAGCATTTGATATTGTTAGAATTATTATATTACAATTATATTTGTAACCTTTCGGGTTCCGTAACCCTTGACCTTTCGGGTTCTGTAACCCTTGACCCTTCATGTTCCGTAACCTTTAACCCTTCGGGTTCCGTAACCCCTCAAGGGTATTCATGTATTTTTCCTCTTGTACTCTCTAGGGTTTTCTCTCTATATAAGAGACCATAGCCCTATGGAATAGACATCACATTCTGTCTCTCTTCTCCATATGGTATCAGAGCAACGGTCCTAGACCGAGGTTCTGACCTAAAATCCCCACCGCCACCTTCAAGCCTCGTAAAAGAATGCACGGGCCCTCTTCCCTGAAATAGGGCCCCGTGCAAGGCCCTCCAATCACCTCCAGTGCAGCAGCCCTCCCGCTAGCGCTATTCTGCGCTTTCAGGACCTCCTACGAAGGCCGTTAGCCCCACAGCAACCCTCCACGGGTACCGTAGGACTCTTTGGAGATCCAAAACTCATCACGGATCGCTTCCAAGAATCCAGATGTGCTGTCCATTGGGGGTTTTCAGCCCTTCTTCAAGGGCAAACGTGAGTTTTAGGGCATTTTTTAGCTCTTATATGCATCCTTAGTTGATCACATGATCGTTTTCTATTTTAAGACCACCATGGCGCCTTCTTCTACCGAGACAAAGCCCTTGGCCACGAATGTTATGGCACAAGGCACTACTATCAAACTCAAGGGCACAGAAAATTACGTGCTCTGGTCTCGATCTTTTATGGTGTTCATTGGTGGTCAGAGGAAACTCTACATTTTGACTAAAGATCCTTTAGATGAAAAGGACAAAGAGTACGACAATTGGCAGACTGACAACTATTTGGTTATCAACTGGATGACCAACAGTGTTGAGGCTCATATTGCCTCAAATCTTCTTTACAAAAATACGGCCAAGGAAATGTGGGAGGATCTCGAGCAAACATACTCCCAGAAGAAGATGAAGTCACGCCTTGCAGATATTTACAGGCAAATCTGGTCGGCATCTCAGGGTGATTCCACCCTCATCGAGTACTACAGGCATATATCCAGTCTGTATGAGGAGCTTGCAATATTCCAGCCCTCATGTTGCACCAAACAGATACAAGAGCGTTCTGACTGGCAGGTATACCGCTTCCTTGATGGCCTGCATTCTAGGTACCATGCAGCGAAGGAGCAATTTCTTATATCAGACACACTGCCAACAATGAAGGCCATCTTTGGCCGACTTGAGGAGCTCGAGACATCCGTTGCCCGACATCCTATCTTACCTTCAACGGAGAACTTTGCACACATCGTCTCATCTGGGCGAGGAGGCAGATACGGCTTGCGAGGAGGACGCGGTCGCGATCCAAGTCGTGGTCGTGGACGGGAATCTGGACGAGGCCGTGACTTTGGTCGTGGTCGTGGGCGAGACTCTACTGCCCCATGCACTCACTGTGGTAGGTGGAACCACCCGACTGAACGATGCTGGCAGAAGTTTGGCGTACCTTCTTATCACGCCAATAATGCTTATGAGGATGCCTATGATGTGGAAGAAACATCGCCTAGCTCCAGTGGCAAGACTGTTCATCTTAATAATGCAGATTATTCCCGCCTAATGCAGATCCTTCAGACTCCAGGGCCTACTACCACTAGTAATACTACAACTGCTGCTCTGGCCACTCCTTCAGGTAAATAGCCAACTCTGCTATCACTCCTACTCCAGCTTGGATTATTGATTCCGACGCCTCTACTCATCTCACTGGAGAAGGTAGTTTGCTCACCTCTTCCATACCATCTACCTCTGTGAAGTCAGTTCGAGTCGCTAATGGGACTCAATCACAGATTACTACTGTCGGAACTATGGAATTCTCTTCCATGCTCCGACTTTCGGGGGTTCACTGTGCTCCTGATTTTCCTCTTAGCTTGTTGTCAGTTCACAAGCTTTGTGTTGAGCTTCATTGTCGTGTGATATTTGATGAGTCTTGTTGTTATTTTCAGGACATTCGGACGAGGCAGATTTTTGGTGGGGGTCATGAGAAGAACGGCCTATATTACCTTGACATACCCTCAGACTCCAATTTTGTTGGTGCTGCATCTATCTCCGAAGATCCACTCCTATGGCATATGCGCCTTGGACATCCCTCTGCCAAGGCCATCTCCATGATGTTTCCTAAATTCTCTGTTCTGAAGCCCTTTCAGTGCGAGGCATGTGAGTTCGGGAAACACCATCGGACTTCGTTTCCTATTCGTACGGAGTCTCGTAGTACTGCTGCTTTTTCATCTTGTTCACTGTGATGTTTGGGGACCTTGTCCGATCCGCACATTAAGTGGTCATCGCTACTTTATAGTTTTTGTTGATGATTATAGTCGATCTTCTTGGGTCTATCTAATAAAGGAGCGTTCGGAGATTAATCAAATTGTCCGAAATTTCTTTCAATATGTTAAAACTTACTTTTCTAGCATTGTTAAGATCATTCGTACCGACAATGCTCTTGAGTTAACCCAACATGACTTGACCTCTTTCTTTGCATCCCAGGGAACTGTTCACCAAACATCATGTCCATATACCTCACAACAGAATGGTATAGCTGAGAGGAAACTCCGACACTTGCTAAATGTTGCCAGATCTCTTCTTAGTCAAATGAGTGTTCCTAAACAATACTGGGGAGATGCTATCCTTACTGCAGTGTATCTCATCAACCGTGTTCCTTCATCAGTTCTCAAAGGGGCAACTCCATTTTCCTTACTTTATCCTACCGAGTCTCCTTTTCCTATACCTCTGCGAATTTTTGGTTGTATTGCTTTTGTGCATAACTTTCATGCAGCTGACAAATTATCCTCTCGTGCCATCAAATGCGTCTTTCTTGGGTACTCACGTACCCAGAAAGGCTATCGCTGCTATGATCCTGTTGGACGTCGATACTATGTATCTGCTGATGTCACCTTCTTTGAGCAAACAAGTTATTTCACACAGACTATATGTGACATTCCTCTGGACCTCCCTCCTCCACCAATCGTCTATACTCGCCAGCGTACCTCTATACCTTCTACACCAGTGTCTGTACCTTTGCCTGTCCCTTTTATGCAGGATGATATGACCACTTCAAGTGCTTCTACCACTGCTGTCCCGAATGTACCTGGGGAGCTTCCTATAGCTCTACGCAAGCAAAAAAAGGAAATGTACGTATCACCCCATGTCACATTTTACTTCTACAGATGGTTTATCTAGTTGTGACAAGAGATTTGCAGATGCTCTTAATGCTATTACCATTCCAAAAGATCATTTCAGTGCAATGCAAGATCAAGGTTGGCGACAGGCCATGGATGAGGAGATGGATGCACTTACCTCCCGGGGTACGTGGGATCTTGTGCCGTGTCCCCCGGGAGTTCGCCCTGTGGCTTGTCGATGGGTCTTCACGACCAAACAGTCGCCTGATGGTTCTATTGACAGGTTGAAAGCCAGACTTGTTGCCAAAGGTTTCACACAAACCTTTGGAGTTGATTATTTTGAGACCTTCTCGCCTGTTGCCAGAATGGGGTCGATACGTACCATTCTCTCTGTGGCTGCCAACAAGGCTTGGCCCATTTATCAACTTGATGTGAAGAACGCCTTTCTTTATGGTGATCTTGAGGAGGAGGTCTACATGATGCAACCGCCGGGGTATGTAGTCGAGGGGGAGCATGTATGTCGACTACGCAAGGCCATTTATGGCCTGAAGCAGAGCCCAAGGGCATGGTTTCACAGGCTCACTATGGAGATCAACATACTTGGTTTTCAGAGGACAACATCTGACTACTCTGTCTTTGTTAGATGACGGTCTACTGGCACGATCATCCTTGCTGTCTATGTTGATGATATAGTTATCACAGGAGATGATGTAGATGGTGTTCAGGAGACCAAGGCCTTCCTCCAGAAGGTCTTTGTCACGAAAGATCTCGGCCAACTTCGTTATTTTCTTGGCATCGAAGTAATACGCACTACAGAGGGGCTCCATCTTTCACAGAGAAAGTATTGCCTCGATATTCTGACTGAGGCAGGACTTCTTGGATGCAAGCCATCTGGCATCCCTGCAGAAGTGAGAAAATATTCAGCATCTACTGATCCAGCATTTGAGGATGCAACACGATACAGAAGCGTAGTGGGAAAATTACTCTATCTCACTGTTACTAGGCCGGACATATCATATGCTGTGAGCAGAGCCAGTCAATATATGGAGAAGCCTCTTTACAGTCACTGGCAGGATGTTCTTTTGATCCTTCGATATTTGAAGGAATCTCCCGGACGTGGACTTTTCTATGGGGTGAATGGACACACTAATATCTCTGCCTATACATATTCTGACTATGCTAGCTCTCCTGAGGACCGCCGATCCACTACAGGATACGCCATGTTTGTTGGGGATAATCTTGTCACTTGGCGAAGCAAGAAGCAGACAGTGGTATCCAGATCTAGTGCGGAAGCAGAATACAGGGCAATGGCTCAGGCCACATGTGAGATCACATGGCTTGTTTCTTTCCTAACAGAACTTGGCATGTCAGTCGCCACTCCTGTACCCTTATACTGCGACAACAAGTCTGCCACATACATCGCCACCAATCCAGTTTTCCATGAGCGGACAAAACACATTGAAGTTGATTGCCATTTTATTCGTGATGCGGTACGAGAAGGACGAATCAACACTCCACACATCTCCACTGAACTTCAACTTGCAGACATCCTCACAAAGGCTCTTCCAAGGAAGCGTCTAATGTACTTAGTATCCAAGTTGGGCATGATCGACAGATATGCTCCAACTTGAGGGGGAGTGTTAGAATTATTATATTACAATTATATTTGTAACCTTTCGGGTTCCGTAACCCTTGACCTTTCGGGTTCCGTAACCCTTGACCCTTCATGTTCCGTAACCTTTAACCCTTCGGGTTCCGTAACCCCTCAAGGGTATTCATGTATTTTTCCTCTTGTACTCTCTAGGGTTTTCTCTCTATATAAGAGACCCTAGCCCTATGGAATAGACATCACATTCTGTCTCTCTTCTCCACAGATATATTTGATATGCATCACCATTTACATTACCATTTCCTATAAAACGGTCCATCTTGGAACTACTAACTGCCTCCTTAAAGAACTTTGGTTTTCAGCTTTCTAGAAATCTTCATTCTTTCAATTATGCTTTCACGGTAACAACTCCGACCTACAGGGTGTGTGCAATCATGGACCATAGTCCAATCCCATGATGTAAGATAGTCTTCAATGAAAGAAGCAGCCCTTGTAATCTAGCCACATGAAACCCTTGGTTCTCCAACTGCTGTTACAAAAGGGTGAAACTTGCGACTTATCTCTATCTTTCAACTTTGAATCATCAACTCAGCAAGCCTTCGAAGGCTATGAAATTCAATTTAAAGAAACCCAATATCTTTCATTAAATGTACAAAAAGGAACAAAATGCAGAAAGGAATCATAACAAGAATCAAGGACAACTTTTATGCACCCATACATGGACATGTGCACTTCCTTCATTCCTCGCACATGAATACTTCTAACATGATCTTCTTTCCACTCCACCTCAAAACTCGTAGTACCTTTCTAGCATCAATGCAAAAATTCATGCTCTAAAACTTTTATGGCAATGCAGCTGTAGCAGCTGCAAGCCCAAAAAGTCCAAATTCTATAGAATAGTTAATTTCTTGTAACTATCAAACCAAGCCGAAGGTTTGAAGTATCTAACTTGTTGTGCATACACCAAAGAGATGTACACACTTACACTAAACCATGGAATCGTTCGACCATTCAAAAGCCTCCAACTAAATAAATACCTCCAGTCTGGGTGGGAACTTGTAAAGGAGACCCACCCTTGAACGGACCTATCTTCAATTTCAAAGAACTTCTGAGCATGGCCTCAAATTTCAGCGAAATTCGATCGAATTTCTATCGAATATAGATATCCAATCGAAATCGAAATTTGTCCGAAATGGTCGAAATGACCGATATATGGGGACCCTAGTACAAAAAATGATCGAAATGATCGAAATTTCTATATTTGATCGAAAATTCAACTGAAATTCCGTTTTGATCGGTCACCGAAATGGTGACCGAAACTGACATTTAAGGCCTTGCTTCAGAGAAACCACCAAAAGCATATCAAATAAAATCATATAAGACTATAGAAAAAGTTTCAATGTAAATAGTAGTTAGCTTTATGTGTACATATCATGTTGATATGCACAGTTCTTAAAATCCTAACATTATAGCTAAACTCGACACGCAACAAATTCCACAATACTGGGAAATAAACATTCAAATCACAAGCCAACAAAAAGATTTTACACACATTAATTTTATTTATTTAAAGAAAAAAGGGTGTTTATTGTATAGATTTGTGCCCAAAAACTTTACCATTTAGTCACGAACTTACGGGTACAAAGCTACAATGAGGAAACATTACGTGACCCAACTATCCGCTAGCTCTTTAGTACTCGCAAGTGATATTCATTATAAAAATGTTTTTATCAATCGTGCCACTTCGGGATATTGCAATATCAGTTATACCCCCTCCCTTTTTTGGAATATCGGTTCAACTCGTGACTTCTTCCACAATGATCACATGTACCCTTCCGTTAATCTGGCTGTCAATGAGTTGAACGAGACGACGGTTTAATTAAACTATAGTATAATAAAGAGGGGCATTTTTAGGAAAAAAACCTCACCTCCAACCCATCCTCCTCCACCGCCTCCTCCTTGACGGCGACAAAATCTCCTAGAACAACTCGTTCTCCTGGAACAACTCGTTGAAGGCAATCAATGCGATGGGGGGGCATGCGGAGGGGGATGAGGTGTTGGAAGGGGATGGCGGTCGAGGGAGGAGGAGGTTATGGAAAGGGGAGGAAGAGTTCGGACGCAGGGGGAGGAGGTGTTGGAGGGGGAGGAATAAGGCAGGCGGACATGGAGGAGGTGCTAGAGGGGGAGGAAGAGGGATTGGAGGGGGAGGGGCGTAGGAGGCGATGGCCGGAGGATGAGGAAGGGCTGGAGGGGGAGGAGGGAGGAAGTATGAAAGGAAGAAGAAGAAAAGGAGAAGAATGCCATTTCTACTCTCAATTTTTTTCAAATTCCCCTTGTATCCTTAAAGTTAATGTCTGTTTGAGATGTGGATGGACGACAACTAACCCGAGAGGTACAAGTGATCATTGTGTAAGAAGTCAGGGGCTGAACTGATATTCTAAAAAAAAGAGGGGTATAACTGATACCGGCATACTACAATATCTCCGAGGGGTGCAACAAAAAAACCTTTATAGAAATGATCTCAATGAATAACATCCCATTTCTCGCCAGTTATATCACCCACACAATATTTGTAACTTTGATTCTTTCCTCTTCTAGACCTCACCAATTGATCTTAATGGATTCCCAAAGTCTTGTCGCACAATCCACTACAATCAACATACTGCTAACATATGTCCATACATCCATTGATCATGTACACGGGAATAAGAGGTGATCTACATCTTCATTAGTCTTCCTACATCGGGTGCACGTAGAGTTCGTTTCCCTAAAAACACGCATATGTCTCTCGTGATCAATCACCGATACCTTAGAAGCCATAAGAACTTTCAATCACATTGGAATCTTCTGACTCTTTATCCTCCTATAATAGACCACGATCCCCCCTATATCAAAGGGCACACATTCCATCAAGGATTTATATGCCTTACTAACATGGAAAGTATCATCGTACCAAGACCAACAATTACATCCCTGCGTAGTATCCTCTTGATCCTCCAAACTCTTCAACATATCCATAAGGTCGATCATCAGCTAATCTGAAAGATCAAATTGAAAATGAGGGAAGAGAGAAGCATCGTCCCATGTATTTATTACAAAGATGCTGGGAGCAGTCACCAACACCATAAACCGTGGAAACCTCACACTAAGCGCATCGCCTTCCGTCTAATTATCTTGCCAGAACCTTAATCCTCTTCAATCGCCAAACAACAGTCTAAGAAACAGATGCAATATTGCACAAATCCGTCCCTAAAAGTTAGATAATCACATCCCAGCTTCCCCGAATCTTGTAGAGGAAGTCCCTAAAGGAAGTTAATAAACTTTATTAATTTCGCATCATGGAAACGCGGAATAATAAGCAAACTAATTGCTTAAAACATTGTATGTTCATCGTATGAATAAGAAATTTCAGTACAACCTTTTGTGCTTTACGAAACCATTAAATAAGGGAAACTATTATCCTAACATGATTTCTAATATTTTAATGAATATTGAGATAAAATCAGGGTAACTCTTGACGCGTGAGTCTCTAAATCAAGAGTCCTCCTGAATCAAGTCTAATTCGCACTTATCTCTCTCATGGGCACGATGGTGAGTCGCGTAGCTACCCATGAATTTCGATGTCTTATTCTAGTTGAAGTTGTCCATCCAAGGATGAGACCAAGATCTTAAGCTTTTAGTTTCGTCTTATGAAATCAAGTCCTCTTACACGTACGCGAAGTACGACAAAGAAGACAATCTTCTCTCTCGCAGGGCCATACCTATGAAGAGAAAATGGAAGCTTGAAGGTAGACGTGTAGGGCTCTAGAGAGGGGAGGATGCTTATAGAGAGTCTTCTACTCTCTAACTTCTCTCTCAATGATCAATGCAATAGAATTATCACGAGGAAGAAGCATGCTTTCAAAGAGAGGTATTGTCCTCTCTTTTATAGCGACAGAGGACGTTCATGGTATCCCTTGGATCATGGATCAAGGACAATGATTTTTAGCCCTTAATCAATAAGAATTAGGACTGAAATTATCTCCTTTAAATCACTAATTAATAAGTTAATAAATAAAGCAATAAATTGAAAGCTTAATCTAATTAGGATTCTTATAGAGGATGCCATGTGTCCTCTTAAAACACGCCCCATCTTTCCATATATTGATAGAGGTTGTTGCTTATTAATTCGATAATTAATATGCAATAACCTTAATTAACAAACATGAAGTTGTTGCTTAATCATCATTATAATAATCCAATTTATATTATTGGTGATTTTATGAGAAAGACCCTTGAAGTTTATGGATCATATTCATAAATCCAAATTAAAATGCAAATCCAATTTACATTTAAATTCCAATGTGAACTATATTCACATTTATGCCTTGAAACAATAATATGAATCATATTCATATTAATATTATTTATTATCAATCATTATTCATATTAATTAATTTTATTTGTATCTGGGGCGTGCACCTTCGAGTGCTTCCCCCTTGTTTCTGGATTTCAAAAAAATTAATTTTATTTGTGAATCATAGTTACAACAATACTCTTACAAAATATGACAATAACAATTATTGTCACAATATTGACATCAAACAATATGAGTCCTAATTCAATTAAGGTCATGATATACATATGCAAATACTTGGAGATAATGTCGGGGAGATCATATTATCCACATATAGTGACTTGAAATGTGGATAGCTATCTAATTTCAGAGTTTATACCATTTTTGCAAAAATACATCCGTCACCTACGAATGTTGAGCTTGAGCTGTAGCAGTCTACACTCTAAGTGAGCTCAACGAAACACATCACATTCTTCATATATCGGGGAAGGTGTCAGTGAGATGAATCCAACTTCATTGACCAATATCTAATCAAAGTCCAAACCATTTGGAGCTTAAAAATGAGCTCAATGAGTGTCTTATTTACATTTCCATTACCATTTCTATTTCCAACATTGGACATTGAAAATGGAATTGGTATTTGATTCCAATGAAGTGAGACTTAATCCAATTAACTCTTAAATCATTAAGCAAATAAATGGAGCCAATAAAATTCATTCGGTTTCATCATTCCCTTGAGATGGAAGGGTCATGGTAAATGATCTATTATGATAGATTCAACTATGAGTAATCTCAATACTCATTCATCCTTCATACGGGAAGACTTTGATATATCCAAAGTCCAAACCCTAGTTTGACTGTCTTTTTCGCAATATTCAATAGATTTATATTCGATAGATGAGCGGCAATATTAATCATATACTTTCCAAAAGCATATATTAATACCTTGAATTCGTGTCTTATTTCATAAATAAGATAATCATGCATGGAATTCATTTTGATATTAAATTATCTCATGAGTGAGCTTTGTCTCCCGATTCATCTACTATGAACTTGTATGATTCCTGTGAGAGACCATACATCTCATACGTTTTCATATGCGTACCAACACGTCGGTATATGAACCTTGACGAGGTTACCATCCGGTCAGTCAAATGTGCATACTCAGGCATATAGATGCATATCTGTTTCAAGTCAAAGGATGTATACATTGATCGTGACATTACGATTCATGTCTTAGTTTATTTCGACCTTATCAAGTCAACTCTCTTTGACTTGATTATTCCATCACTTCTGAATCTCTATTCCTATACAGAGGACTTGCATCAAGAAATCGGTTGGAAATCAGTCTTTAGAGAAAGATTGCCATCTCTTTCTCAGATTGGAGATCTTTATTGAATATCACATGTTTGAAGTCAACTATGTCCTGCATGATATTCAATATGGTCATGGCACATAACCCTAATTGTACAAAGGGACCTTAATAGTAAAGTGCATTCACATTCTTTCGTTTATTTCATTTCAGATGGACATGATAGAACAATACCTTTTTATTGTATTAATGGTTCATCGATGATTACAAGTCCAACATCCCCATAAATGTTTTATGAGTAAATTATTTACTAGGGTCTTCTGATCAAGCTCAAAGTTTTTGTATGAGTATAAATGTAAATCGCGAGTGTTTTCACCTTTGTAATCATACACTTCACCTTTAACTCTTTGTTATTTTCTTCCGAAGCCAGATCAATGGAATGAGTAGCACACAAAGTCCACCATATTTGCGGATATTTTGTGAGCAATAATTTTCTCATTGGCTTTGCTACATATACCAAAGCATTATTCACCACAATATGAACACCATCTTCTTGATGTAAACGAGGATTTTCAACAATGATAAAAATAATTTTTTGACGTGGAAGGAATCTGGAGGTTAGAAGAAGGGAAGATTCATCAGATGCGAGTGATTTGGGGGAGAAGAATCGCGAAGAACACATGGAGGGAGAAGGGAGATAAATAAGATAAATATCTACTTTAATTCAACTTTGAACTGATCAAAACATTAAACTACCATCTTCTTTAATTCAAACCTTAAAGTAGTTTTGTTTGTAGCGTATTCTCATATTTTTTTGATACTAACCCAATGTCCCTGAAATTATGGCATTGGAAACTCATGAGGCTAATAGTTGCTTGGGCTTTCTCCTTCCAACTGGATGGCGATGACGATCTCGTCCCCGATAGGAACAATGACTTTGACTCCAATGGTAGCATCGATTTGTAGTCACACAACAACAGTGGTTGCTTATCCTCTCATCCATTGTTGCATCGTGTTCCATTGGGGGCGAAAGTGATGAGAGAGGGTTTCATCGAGGAACCCTAAGTAGAATACGTCATTTTCATGAAGCCCCAATTGTCTTAAAAAAATACAATTCTCTTTTAAGGGCCCAATAGGGCTACGCTGGAAAAAAGGAGAGATATAAGAGAAAAAGGTGGCCCAAGTGGGCCGAAAGCTTTCTTTTAAATGAATGGGAAAAAAGAGAGAGCCATAAGTTAAAAAAAGAGAGGAAAATGCTGATTTATAGAATAATGAGGAAGAGTAAAAAAAGGAGAAGATGAAAGCCGAAAAAAATGAACGGCGGAAAAAAAGAGGCTACGTACAAAAATGTGGAGATGAAAGAATGAATTGTATTATTGAGAGGTTTTAGGCTTTTCTTATATAGGAGAGAAAGTTGTTTGGTAAATTACGAGAAGAAGACAAAGAAAATAGAAATACATAAACAATATAAAAGATAACCAATTTCTCAACACCCCCCCTCAAGCTGGAGCGTAGATATCAATATGCTTAGCTTGGAGCAGCATCTTTGGTAAGGCTCTATGGCTAAGGCCTTAGTAAGAACATCTGTCGTTTGGTCTCCAAAGCTGACGTGAGTGGCGGCGATGAGACTCTTCTGTATCATGTCACGAGTATAGGGACAATCCACCTCTATGTGCTTGGTCCTCTCATAGAAGGCAAGATTATTTACAATGAAAAAAGCAGTCTGGTTGTCGCATTGGAGGTGCATGGGGAGAGGCACCTCAATAGTCAGGTCAATAAGGACATATCCGAGCTACATCATCTCTCTGCTAGCCAGCGCTATGGCCCTGTATTTTGACTCAGCACTAGATCTGGCAACCACAATATGCTTCTTCCTCTTTCACGACAGCAGGGAATTTGTATCATTCGGATTCACACGAACTCGAACTCGACCTGACTAGGGTCCAATTAACCCAATAATGTTGTTTGTCAATGCCAAACAACCTAAATTGATCAATTGACCGTGAATTAAAAGTCGTTCGGGCAAAATCGACCAAAAATCTGTTGCATCATAATGCGTGCTCGAAAAAGCCGCGATGCAAATTCAGAATCCGCAAAAATGAACCGAGACCGTCGTTAGATCCGATTCGACGAAACAAGACCAACGGAATCGACCGTTCGTCAATCAGAGGTCGTTTGGTATTTTAAATTCGTAAAATTTAGATCTAAACCAAAACCGTATCTCGAAAATTTCGGGAATCCAAACCGAACAGAAGTATATAAATATTATACTCATATTGATCATCGTTCAGAGACAATCAAATTGAGATATTGTGCGTTAAAATCCGACACTCGAGGCGCAAGTACGGGCATATTTAAACATCGTAATAATAATAATAATATTTTTTTACTGTAGCAGCAGTAGCAGACTGCTGTTGTTGGCTTCCAGGACAACCCATTTGGTTTTAGATTTTTCTCCATTTCACTTGGCCTTTCTTCCATTCCATTTGGCATTTTAAAGACCTCCACTTGGCATCCTTGAGACTCCATTTGGAAATCAATTAGGCTTCACTTACTCCCTATAAATATCAGCCCAAATTCCAACTGTGACTACTCTTTTCCCTGTTTTCTAGGGATGAAAACGGTCGGATACGGATACGAATATATGTATAATCATATCCTTATTCATTTTAAAATACGAATACGGATGCGGATACGAATACCGACGAATAATAAAAATGTGTTATCATATCCTTAAAAATGAATACGAATATAAAACGAATACGAATGAGATACGAATGATAACAAAAAAATTTAATAGATTAACTAAAATATACATGTTTATGATGGTTTACATGTAAAATAGATATACAAGATATAGTAATTCTATAACAATTATATCAATAATGGTGAATGCACTGATAAAATGTTGTTACACACAGTTATAAATAAATCTATTACTATATTCATGTACGAAAACGAATATACGAAAACGAATGCGAATATTAGAGAATGTAAAAGTGATATCTATATCCGCATCCATTTTAAAAAGAATACGAATACGAATGTCTATAAAATTACGAATATATTCACATTCGTTTTCATCCCTACTGTTTTCTCCCATTTCACTCCTAGATTTCCAATCAAAATTTCTCAACTGTAAGAAAGAGCTCCTGTTTTTTTATTTTCTTCTCTGCAACAACGGCTGGAGCTGTTAGCTTTGGTTGTTGATCCAACATTTGTTGAAGCCCCGGTTCCTGCTGCATGTTTTTTAAAAAAAGGTACCACCTCTATCAGCCTCTTTGCTGCCAATCATGTGCTAATGACCCAATCATTGTCTACTGCTTACCTAAGTAATATATGTTCTAAAGATAAACTTGATTTTTTTAAAAATATCTTACATGGTTCTGGATTTTAGTTTGGTTGGGTTTTCACAATATATATATATATATAGCATGACCTGTAAAAAACCTGGAATATACCTTTTGAAAAAATAAATTTTGAAAAATTAATCTTCTCATTTCATTGTTTGAGTAGATGCATCATCTGTTAAGAATGTCATTGAATTAAAGCAATCCTTCTTTGATTTCAAAATGTCCTATATGTAATAGGAGTTCGATATTATTTACTAAATTTGGTTATGACATGTATATATGCATTGGATATTTAAAATAATTACAATTTGTGGGTTCTGTTTACATTCCAAAAAAAAACTAGACATTTTCATAACTTTAAGAAAATAAGAATAGGAATAATAAAATATAAGGATCCATTCAGTGTTATAATGCCACCCTTTTGCTTACCAATTTTTTTCTGTTGATTGGATCAATGATTCACAATAAACCTATAAAATAGTGGCATATTAATTATTATCTGTTTCAAAATATAAATACATACGGCTACTCTACTGCATGCTTTGGGTTTGGTTTAGTTTCATCTACTAGAAATTCAAGGGTCTCGTGTTATGTTAAAAAAATAGACTTGAGTAATCTCCTTTCTAGACTTGTCTCTTAAACTGAGGTTTCCCCTTCCAGTGGGAATAAATCTTAAATTCAAGTTATAAAAGGAATAGGTACTAAGGTGGAGGTAATTATGAACTTGATGCATGTTATGCCAAACACTACTTGGAAATAAATTACGATACCAACACTGATGGTCTATGGATCTCAAGATCAGGGGGTAATCAAATCCATTTTCTCACAGAAATTTCCAGCAATCTGAAAAAAAAACCATTTCAATGCCTTTGTTGAGATTCCAAGCATTATATCCCTAAGGTATAAGATAACCATCATGATCTCAAGACCTATGAATTATAACTGTCACTTTCATTTGAACTTATCCATATCTATCATTGGTTAGATCTAACCAAATTTATAGTTTTTCATGATATCTTTTCTTTTTGGACAAGCATTTTATCTTGTTAATGTTGACATTAGTATCACAATAAAGTGATTGATAAGCCCCATTATAGATCAATATTAATTTCTTGTATTTCTCCAATTATTTATATCACTAAAAAGTAGCGGTGACAAACATCTAGGTCTACAGTCATTTATAAAAGGTCCGAGTAACCAATGAAAGAAAGAAAATGGAGAATCAATAATGACTAATGATTAATTAGGCTGGTCATGGTGTCCCTTACACCTGACCATGCGAGGGCGCGGTGACCCTCAACTGGGCGGGAGAATAGGAAGCCCAGCTAGGGCAGCGGCCGCCAAGTGCGCGGGTCTATGATCCTAGTCCTTTTTCGGTTTTTACGCGAGCTCGCAGTGTTTTTACGCCTCGTTGGGATCCCGACTTTTGACCAGTTCCGCTGACCCTTTTGTTTTAGGATACCCATGCGGGGGATCCTTGATTTTCAATTTTACATACGAGCTCGTTTGCCCATACTAGTCGGGTTGTTTTTCTAGAGTGACTTTTCTGGAGAGTCTCTCACCTGTCTCAGTGGCATAGTTTTCGAGTAGACCTATCCCTCTACTGGACCACACTTCCAATTAAAAGGTGAGACGGAAGAGCCATTTATAGGCTACCTCACCGCTTGAGTTTTTCTTTCGCCAACAAACTTGTCGTTTCTACATCTAAATCATCCATATCTACATCTAAGTCATCTAGAATTGCATCTGAAACAATTGAAGTTGAGATTCAGGAAAGTTACAATCAAAAGTTGTGTTGGTAGGAAATGACTATCCATTAAACTTGAGAATCGAGTAAATCTATAAACATTTCCAATCCCATCTTTTATATCGTCAAATCCATAGATATGATATCTGGTCAATATGATAATATATATACATACACTCATACAATTATGAACATTTGATTACAAAATAAATATGTTATAAATGAAAAATGTTGGAATAATGGGTGCTTATGGGAGATGCTTACAAGAGATTTGAAAACCTTTTTACTTACGCAAGTAGATGTAAACTTTACTTGTTCCTGCCTTTCTACTTACTTGCTTTTGAACATATTAAATGCCTGTTTATTTTTATAAGTTTTTGGGAGGTATCAGCGCCCGCTGACGCCTCTTCTTTCCTAACATGTTTTGGTAGGCAAAAGACCTGTTGTCAGTAGCTATTGATGATTCCAAGCGATAGGGTATATAACGGATGATATGTTCCTTTTTATTTCAATTTTTGGTTCTCTTCTGTGTATATATATTTTGGGACACATGTATGAATGAACTATCAACTCCTGATGTACATGTATTGATAAAATGAATGGAATAAAATTTTGGTGGCAGGTCTTTGTTGAATAATGTGATTTGGAATGACATGTGCAAATATTGCAGCGCGAAAAATTTCCTTGTAAATTCATACATTTAATGCGATGCCAACGAATGTAATATTACGAATGTGGTGTAAACGGGCACCCGGATCCTAAGGGGCTCACAGAATTCCCTATGAACACTATGAAGTCTGAAGTAGACTTTCTATCTTTGGGACACTCAAAACAATCTGCATCTGCACATGCTGTAATTGAAAGGGATGTTCCTCTGTTGAATAGAAGTCCAATACCAAGTGATGCCTTAAAATACCTCAGAATCATATGGACTGTATCCATATGTGCATGTCTAGGCTGTTCCATAAACATACTCACTTTGCTCATGGCAAAGGATATATCTGGCTTGTTAATGGTCACATACAGGAGCTTGCCAACAAGCTCCCTGTACATCTTATTGTTGACCTCCTTGGTATCATCATCGTCGAGCTTCATGCTCGGGTCCATAGGAGTAGTGACATGTTCGCAATCTGTCGTGCCTATCTGAAAGGAGATATGTAACATACTTCCTCTAGGTCATCACAAGACCTCGCTGGTTCCTGACAAACTCCAATCCAAGGAAGTAAGGTAAACTATCAAGGTACTTGGTCACAAACCGCTGACCCAAGAAATCCTTGATAACATGAATGTCTTGCTCGTCATCCCCTGTAATTAATAATATCATCAACATAGATAAGAATGACAGATGTACCTCTCTGAATCCTGTATACAAATAGAGAGTGATCCGCAGTCGATCGTATTGGTGGAAAAGAGTTATCTGTTTATTCCATAGAACCCTAGGCTCTCTTATATAGAGAGAACCCTAGGGTAAATTACATAAGAGGTTAACAAGAAAATAAAAATAGCATAAACGATACACTTACTGCATAATTATCTCTACGCTCCCCCTCAAGATGGAGCATAGATATCAATCATGCTCAGCTTGGAAGAACATTTCTGGAACGGTCCTCTGAGCAATGGCTTGGTGAAGATGTCGGCAGTCTGCTCCCCTGAACTAACATGTGAAGTAGAATTCAGGCCCTTTTGGATCATATCTCTAGTGTAGTGCCGATTTACCTCAATATGTTTTGTTCTTTCATGAAAGGCAGGATTATTGGCAATGAACAAAGCAACTTGATTATCACACTGCATCTGCATGGGTAGAGGTAAATCTATATGCAAGTCTTCTAGTACGGCTCGAACTCACATCATCTCCGTGCTTGTGCCATGGTCCTATATTCAGATTTAGCACTAGATCTAGCCAGTGTTGCAGAAGTTGGTATTCGGTATTCAGTTGGAGGGGTCACTGAATAGAGAATAATCGGTATTCGGGCGACTATTCAGAATTATTCGGTTTTGTATTTTTTAATATAAAAATTATTTATAATACATATATTCTTATATTTTTATACATATATGATCATTATTTAACATGAATCCAAGATAAAAGTACCAATCTATATAATAGACATATAGAATTGGACATTTGTAACGATACCGTGGTAAAATGTACCCCATAAAAATTTAAAATTGAAAATTAAAAAATAAAAATATGAAGAGTCAAACTCCATTCGGCCTCATAGTCGGGCCAGTCGGCCGACTATTCGGTCGGACCGACTATTGCCCGAGTGGAGGTCTATTCAATCGGGTACCCCACCGCACCGCATAGTCGGCCGACTATTGTAACACTGGATCTAGCCACAACTGTTTGTTTCTTACTTTTCTAAGAAACCAGAGAGCTGTCCACAAAAACACTAAAGCCCGAAGTAGAATTTCGATCCTTAGAGCATCCTGCATAATCCACATCCGCACATGCTGAAATAGATAAATCTGTGTCCTTTTGAAACGACAATCCTGTGTCTGAAGACGACTTTAGATACCTTAGTATCACATATATGGCATCCATATGTATCTGTCTTGGCTGTTCCATGAACTGGCTCACTCGACTTACTGCAAAGGCAATATCAGGTCGAGTTATAGTGATGTAAAGAAGCTTATCCACCATTTCTCTGTACCTTCTCTTGTCAACCTCCTCAGTATCATTGTCATATAATTTCATACTTGGATCCATAGGAGTACTCGAGGGTAGGGATGAGCATGGGCCGGGTTGGGCCGGGCCCTGAAGGGCCCAGGCCCAAGCCCTCTTAAAAACTTCGGGCCTTGGGCCGGGCCTAGGCTCGCAAAAATTTTTTTGGTTCGGCCCAAGTCCAGGTCCGACCCAATTCCTATGGGTCGAGCTTGGGCCGGACCGGCCCATCTTAACCCATTATATATTACTAACTTTGAGTTTGTGTTTAAAGTCAATCTCAATTCAAGTTAGACGAGCTAAAATTGTTTAAAACATATGCCATAATACTTGTGAAACAACTAAAACTCAATTCTACTAGAGATGATTTCTCACTTTATACGATCGTTAGCAATTTCCATCGACAACGTGCATGAGAGCCAGACCTTGGCATATGAATCATCAGCCTCCCAGGAGGCATAGATCCCAATCTTCTCTGCATAGATCCCAGTCTTCTCTGCCGGTTCTTCCTTGGTAAGAATGTGCTTCTTACCGTTCGGCTTTATGAGGCTCATGAACTGCATCGCCTAGAGCTCAATTCGTCCCATCCATCGCCTATGGAGGGCATATCAGCTTTGTTTTCTGACATGTCGCCAGAGACGAAGAACTAAAAGACAAGTGTCTACATAAACTGTATAGGGTTTGAGTGCATATGTACATTTTACGCACTCAAATCCATGGAGGGAGAGCCCGGCGGGAGAGGAGGCGTCGATGGTAGAGGGGGCTCTGTGGTGGAGGGGCTCGACTGTGGAGAGGTGCGGTGGAGGGGGCCCGACAGTGGAGGGGGTTCGACGGTGGAGGGGCCCTGCGGCATGGTGGGAGGAGGAGGAGGTGGTGGGAGGAGGCGGCAATGCTGAGGAGAGGTGGAAGGAGGCGGCAACGCTGAGGAGAGGTGGAAGGAGGCTGCAACGCTGGGGGGGGGTGGCGGTGGGAAGGGTTAGAGTTTTAGGCTTTTGGCTATGATACCATATTGGTGGAAAAGAGTTATTTGTTTATTCCACATAACCCTAGGCTCTCTTATATAAAGAGAGAACCCATGGGTAAATTACATAAGAGGTTACCAAGAAAATAAAAATGGTATAAACGATATACTGACTACATAATTATCTCTACAGATCGCACAAGCCCTTATTGCTTTATTAAGTCTGAGAGCTTCTTGAACCATGCCCTTGGACTCTGTTTAAGGCCATAGATAGCTTTATGTAGTCTGCAAACCTTCTGACAATCCCCCACAACAGGGACCGAGGTGGCTATTGCATGTAGACCTCCTCATGTAGATCACCATATAGAAAAGAATTCTTCACATCAAGCTGACAGAGGGAGTCTTGTGTTACTGCAACAAATAGAAGGCTACGCGGAGTAGAATGTCTGGCAACTGGAGAAAATGTATCCTAATAGTCCATCCCATATGTCTGGATGAACCCACATGCCACAAGTCTCGTCTTGTAGCGATCTGCACTATAGGTGGTGGAGGCATGTAGATCTCCTCATCAAAGTCTGAAGGGGTCAGTCCGTCACCTGTAGGAGAGAAGTACATGACAGACTCAAAGAAAGTAACGCCAGCACTGACAAAGTATTTCCACCGAAGCGTGCGTCTTTTGGGTATGAGAGTGGACAACAAAAACACTCGACAGCTCTGGGGAAGAGCTTGTCACGACCAGGCGAAAAATCATGAACAAAGTCTACAAATCCAAAGACACGAGGTGTAAGGGAGAACATATCCTTCTCAGAAAACACAATCGAGAAGGGACCTTCTCTCCCAAAACAGAAGGGGTACGGTTCACTAAGTAATATGCAGTTAAAATGTGTCTCCACAGTAAGCATGAGGAGCATGACTATGGATTAACAAGGTTTTGGTCACATCGAGTAAGTGACGGTGTTTGTGCTCGACAATACCCTTCTACTGAGATGTATAGTCACATAAGATTTGGTGTACAATGCCAAGAGATCTAAGAAACTCGGATAGTTGTAATGTGGAAAACTCTAAGGCATTATCAAAATGCAGATTCTTGACATTGGTAGAAAAAATATTCTTTATCTCTTGAATGAATGAATTGATACCTCATGCTTATTCTTTATTATCAAAACACAAGAAAGTCTAGAAATAACATCTACAACGATCAGATAAAAATGGTATCCATGGTGATCAGGAACACAACTCGAACCCCATGTATCTAAATGAAGGAGCTCAAACAACTGAGAACTACTCCGACTCTAACGAGATGTAAATGAGGAACAGTGATGATTCCCAAGCTGGCAAGCCTCACATTGGAAGGAAGATCACGTGGAGATCTACGAGAGGACATGACACAACTTCTGCAAAGGAAAGTGGCCAAAACAAAGTTGCCACAAGTACGAAGAGACTGGTCACTGAGAATAGTAGATGCACCAACATGAGGAGGCTAGACCGATCTATAGAGCCCTCGTTGCTCACAACCACATCCAATTACCATGCCTGTGAATATGTCTTGAAACACAAGAGATGAAGGGTAAAAAATGACACGTCAATACAAATACTTAGTAATATGACTAATAGAAAGTAAGTCCATTTGAAAGTCAAGGGCATATAAAATATTTTAAAGATGCATGAATGGTGTCAGATACACCTCCCCTTGTCATGTAATGGATAAGTGAGTCCCATTAGCAATAACAACCCATCTACTAGGAGGTATAGTCTTCTAAGACATGAACTGGGATCTGTCACCACACAGATGGTGGGATGCACCCGAATCCATGATCTACTCTATCATATCTACACCGCTACTACCAGTATAAGCGTAAGAGATACTCGAGGAGCTCAAAGAGGCTCTGGTTGTGGTTGCGGTGTTTGTAGATCCTGTAGTGGTGGTACCGGGTACCGGAGTCACGATCTCTCGTATACGAGAGACAATGTCATCCAAGCGTTTATCTGCCTGGGAAGCAGTAATATCTGAAGGCTCAATTTGTTCTGCCACACAAGCATATGTGAGGTATCCATGCTTTTGATAGCATGTGTCTTATGAGTGTCCTGGATGGCGATAGTACGTGCAAGGGCCGCGTTGGCGTTCACCGCCTATGCCACAGTGACCTTGTCCTATAAAAGAAGTAGACATTCCTCTGTCGCGAGAAGCGACAATCACTAAAGAGGGTTGCGGTGTGGCGGTAGGAGGAATAAGAAGCTTGCTGAGACGTCTGTAGGCCTCTTCCATAGGAGGCATGTTCTCTTCAGTGAGTAGTTGTGCACATGCAACATCATACTTTGGGTTAAGCGCAACCAAGAAAACTCCAACCATCGTAGAGTTCTTGTAAGCCATCTGCCACTAAAGAGGGTTGCGGTGTGGCGGTAGGAGGAATAAGAAGCTTGCTGAGACGTCTGTAGGCCTCTTCCATGGGAGGCATGTTCTCTTCAGTGAGTAGTTGTGCACATGCAACATCATACTTTGGGTCAAGCGCAACCAAGAAAACTCCAACCATCGTAGAGTTCTTGTAAGCCATCTGTCGCGCTGTGGATGTTGTAATAGGCATGAAGCTGTGAAGCTTCTAGAACATGCCACGAAGCGAGGAGTAGAACATGTGCAGAAGACGACCATTCTGCTTGGCCATGTAGATGTCAAACTAAAGATGAAGAATCTTGACCTCATTCTTCGCTTGGGCATAAGTGGCTGCCAAAAGATCTCATATAACCTTGACGGTGGGCTGATTTAGCACATCATTGGCGGTCTCTATCATCAATGTGCTAGATAACCAAACTTACGCATACGCATCATTTGCCTCCCACGAGGCGTTGACCCTAGTTTTCTCATTCGGTTCATCTGCGATAAGAATATGTTTCTTACCCATTGACTTCATGAGGCTCGTGAACTGCATGGGCCAAAGGTTGTTGTTTGTCCCATACATCTTGACAATCGGCATTGGAGGACCTCAGAAAGCGCATGTGACGGGAACATCAACATTCTTTCTGACATACTACCAGATTGGGGAAAAACTATGGTTTGTAGACCAATAGAAATGTGCCTACACAAATATATTGAGTATTGTTTGTACATGTAGACTCATACAAGCATCCTTGTCAATCCTTGGTGCGCGTCAGGGCTAGAAAAAGTGATTTATAGGTTTATAATCACGTCTTCCGGTCAAAATCAGATCGTTTTCTGATAAAATCAGACTGCTGGGTGACTTGGAGATCCTTGGTAGTCACGAGCTACAATTTCGGAGGGGCGAGACCAATTGCTAGGGCCCTTGACGGGAACTACAGACCTACATCAGGTCTAATTTGCGCCGAAAAAGGAGGCTTGTGTGACAAGATTCGGTGCTGTTAAGGCACCTGGGGCCTGGCCAACGAGTTGGCTGCGCTTGGAGTAGTGGAGCAGTGCCTGGAGGAGATAATGGGGGCCACGCAATGCCTGGAAGTAGTGTTGTATGCCGCTCAACCGCCTGGACGTAGCGCCTCATGGTGCGCGAGAGGGCAGCGCACGTGGTCGGTTAGGGCTGGTGGTGGGGAGAGGAATTAGGTCAGGGCTTCGGTCTAGGACCATCGTTCTGATACCATGTAGAGATGAAAGAATGACTTGCATTATTGAGAGGTCCTTGGGTTCTCTTGTATAGGAGAGAAACCTGTTGGGCAAATTACAAGAAGAAGACAAGAAAATAGAAATAAACTAACAATATAAAAGATAACTAATATCTTAACAAAAAAAGAAGATGTACGTTAAAAAAATGAATTGTGCAAAAAAGAAAGAAGCATAATTTTTTTGCATGTTTATGTTTTGTTTCTCCCAACTTGATTATTCACACTCTTGTTCTATCAAATATGGGAGAAAGGGGGACTAGAAATGAACATATTCTTCAGAACGTCTGTACGTCCACGACTGACAAATCGACACTTCAGACTACTACTGTAATCATCTGTCTTCACTGAGCATCGACTTCTTCGTCAAGGTGTATACTTTTTCTTTTACTACCCGACTACTACTCAGCGCTGGACTTCTTCTACTGCAACTCTTCTCCAGACACGACAGAGTTACGTTCCGGTGACCTGGTATTGCAACGACTCTACATGCATAACAAAGATAGATTCCGATGATCTGAAAGTCACATACACGTTCTTGAGCGAGGCCTTCTACCAGTAATGGATATATATTCTTCTTGTGACGTATTGTGTGTAGATGTGTTGTATACTTTTTCTTTTTGTGCAAGCTGCAGCTTTCTCAGCTCTAGCTTGAGGGGTAGTATTGGAGAATGTAATGGAGTGATAATTGGATCTCTCCAGGTTCCAATTAACACCCACTCATGTTTAGTCCTACATTTACTATCTGTGGAACTCTAGTCTGTCTGTGGGGCTATATACGAAGCTCCACATCCCCTGTACTCGATGAGACTAATAAAAAGATCCGGTCCTTTGAGTCCTCCTGTGGTTTCATCCTGCTCCTTCGGGAGTAGAGTTCCACAAAATCCTTCATGTTCTTCATATTTTATTGCTCTGTTTATCGACTCGCTTATGTAATCCAAATTTCAATAAGAGTTGTATCGAACACGAGAAGAGGAGTGCGAACATGAAGGCCCAAGGCGAAGGTGGTCGTTTGAAGTCGCTTGCTGGTCGGCAGTCGGATGGGGCTCATCCAACCACATGGAAGTATTCCCATAGCAAGGGTGACAAAATTTGGAATGGAAGGTGGTTTTTGAAAGGAGAGTATTGAGGGTGGTGGCGATGGGTTCAACTATGGCAATGAGTAGCCATGTTACTATGATGTTCAATCAATGGAGGCGAGCAAGAGGTTAGAGGTTTGGCATATGGTTGTTGAACTGGTTTATAGGATATGGTTGGAGATTATAGTGTGCAATTGTGTATTCACATGAGCTGAAGCATATGGAGAGAGAAATCTTGCAGTTGGTGCACCATGGAAGGTTCCATTGCTGGTAGTTTTGCCAGTGAACGGGCAACAAGATTGAATTAAAGGGCCAATAGTGGTGTTCATGAGTGGTGATTTTGATTCGCATAGACAGGAGTCAAAAGGTCTTGTTGCCATAGAAGAATCTAAGGGCTTGTGCATTGATTCTTATGACAATCTTATTGATGGTATATGAGCCTTGATGATTGAACTTTTGTAATATTGGACTGTCTTTCTAGATCAATGTATCCAACCACTATTGTGCCTTTAAACATAGAGGCAAATTCCTTAGTAATACTCAGGGACTACATAGGTCCTTGAGTAGTACGAAATGTTTTTTTCCCTCTCGATCACTATCAATATCACATTTCCCAAATACGACAATCTTATCACATTTCCCAAATGCGATATCTTCGATTTGTACTTAAAAAAAAGAAATAGATGTTGCATGTCCAAAATGCGACATCCACTCCAATTTTTTTAAAGGATGTCGCATTGGAACATGCGACATCTACTTCAAAAAAATAAATAAAATGGATGTCGCATGTCCCAAATGCAACACCCACTTCAAAAAAATAACAAAAAATGGATGTTGCATATTCCAAATGCGACATCCAGTAAAAAAAATTAGAAAATGGATGTCATGTTTGGGACACACGTTTCATCTATTTTTTATAGTTATTAAGTCCAAGATAAAAAATCTATAAGAGACGTCGCATTTTCGAATGCGATATGAATGCCACATTTAGGAAATGCAATATTACTGTAGTAGTCAAGTAAAAAAAACATTTTGCACTACTTAAGGACCTATGTAGTCCTTGAGTATTACTAAGGAATTTCTCTCCTTAAACATAACTTGTCGATTTTTCAATCTTTGTTACCTCAAATATGAATTGTGATCTAGATGACGTGCTTCAAGCTACTCTCACTATTATTCAACGTGATCATGGAATCTTGGATACAATTCAAATGTCATGTGATGATAGTAATTGGTCCAAAATAAAAATGCGTTAAAAAGGGCGAGAGGAAGAAAGTGGGAAGCTTGTAAATGTTAGAGTAGTGAGGCCAATTTTTCTGGCGGAGAAGCTTGTAAATGTAAGAGTAGTGAGATATTTTTTCTAAGATACATATCAGAGTTTAAATAATATAACATTCTAGTGCTGCATATTTGTTTTTGTTTTTTTGTAGTAGATAGTACTTTAGTAGTGTAGTAGATTGATATCTATAGTAGGTGGTGAGTTGCGCATAAATTCAGGTGGTGAGGTTGCCCCCATTTGTTTCACAATGAAGTTATCTTTGTGGAATGTGGGAGGCTCGAGGCAACCAGAGAAGAGGGTAATGATCGGGGCTTTACTTACATCTTGGCATGTAGGCATTGCTTGTTTGTAGGAGACGAAAATTGGGTGCTATGACGTCGTGACGAGGAAATCGAGTGGTAATGTGGTGGCTTGAAACGAGGATATGCTCAGGTCAGTGGAGGAATTGATCATTGATCATTCGGTGTATGCGGTGCTAGATTATAGGAGGGATAGTTCAAGATTGATGCTATCGTCAGTGAACGGGCTCTCATGTGCATCACCCAATGTTGAGTGGTGAGGGAGCATATGAGAAGCTTGGCGCAGGAGGAGGTGGTGCATTTTGATTTGTTACAAGATGAGCATGAGTTTAATGAGTTTGCTTAACATGGGAGCAATGGTAAAGATTATGGAGGAGGAAGACTGAAAGGGGATGGAGTGGAAAGTAGAGGTTGCATTAGAAGTGGTTAAATGGAGGCGACACTAATACGTGATCTTTCCTTGCAGTAGCTAGTTGTAGACATCTGTGAAGTTTCATACAATCCACTGCAGTTGGGAGGTGGTTTTTCACAGTAGTAGTTATTGCAATCACTTAATCGTTTTAAGAACATGAGTCAACGTTTATCCCCTCACCGATCCCAGTGGCTTGGTATGGGTATTTCTTAAGTGTCTTGTGAAGAGGTCAGGGATTGTTCAAGGAATTCGAGGTGATGGAGATCTAGAAGGTGATCTTCGAGGTGAACGCTAATGGGAGCCTGAGTCTCGATGTGTTCCCTATGTTCTTCAGGGGGACGTGACAGTCAGGGTGGATGACTTTTGCTTTATTGCGCTGTCCAATGTTGTCTACTTATTGTTGCGAAGCTTTTGGCAATCAGATTGTGAGGGGTGCTAGGTCGTATTATTTTTCTTGTGCAGAATGTTTTATTGTTGAGCAAATTGATGACAAATGGCGTTGTGATGGCATCGGAGATTGTTTCTGATTGGAAGAGACAATATAAAGGCTTATGATTGCATTGACTGGCATTTCTTCTTGGCATTGTTGCATTGCAAGGGTTCTTGAATACTTGGATAACTTGGTAAAGCGTTGTGTTACGACTACATCTTCTGTGTTTTAGCAATTGCTTTCTTCAGGGAGGTCTTTTATTGGGAGCGGGGTCGATATGGCTGTCCTTTGCGCCCTCTTGTCTTCATCATGGTTGATAATGTTCCAACGGTTATGGTGGAGTGTATTGCTGTAGGTGGTTTCTTCTTTAAATACTCAAAGGGAGGGGTTGTCTATTACAATTATGCAATATGGTGATTGTTGAGATATTTACTATCTTTTTTACCGTTCTTTTATTATCTATTTATTTTATTATCTTTATGTAATTTGCCCAATTGATTTCTCTCTTATATAAGAGAACCCAAGGGCTTCTCGTAAATGCAATTCATTCTTTCTCCTTCTACATGGTATCAGAGTGGCAGCCTTAGACCGGAGTTCCCTTGCACAACCAAGCCCTTTCGGCCTCCACCCTGGCTGCTCAGGCCCCCTCTGCCCTCTCAGGCTACCGTCGGCTCTCCCGTGCATCTCCGCGCACCCCTACGACTCCATCTGCAGTTTGATTCGATCTGATTTTTGACCGGAGAATGTGATTTCAGATCTATAATTCGTGTTTTTCAGTCCTAGAGAGCAACGAAGATTGATGAGGATGGTTGTATGAGTCTACACGTACAACCAATCCTCCGTATGATCGTGTAGACTTGTTCATATCGGTCTACTCCCAAGTTGAGTTCCGTTCAACCGTTTGTCCGTCATGTCAGAGAACAAATGTGATATTTTTTCGTTCGGAGCCTTCGAGGGCCCGACTCCCATCGTTAAGATAGATGAGACCAACTATGACTTGTGATGCATGCAGTTTCTCACCCTCATGCAGTGCAACAACAAGGAGCACATCCTGATAGATCCCGAGCCAACGAATAAGACTGGGGCAAATACTTATTAGAAGCAAGATTACACGTATGCGTGTGTTTGGCTTTGTGGGAGCCTCGCTACAGAAATAGCCATTGATATTTTGAATCAGCCCACCGCCAAGGCGATGTGGGATATTTTGGCATCCACCTATGCTCAAGTGAAGAATGATGCCAAAATTCTTTAGTTATAGTTCGATATCTACAATGCCAAGTAGAATGGACGTCATCTGCATGTGTACCACTCCTCGCTCCATGGCATGTTCGAGAATCTTCATAGCTACATGCCTATTCCGACATCTACTTAGCAGCAGAAGATGTATAGGAACTCCACGATGGTTGGAGCCTTCATGGCTGGACTTGATACAAAGTATGATGTTGCGCGTACTTAGCTTCTTAGCAGAGCTACTACACCTCTTATAGAGGAGGCCTATAGCCGTCTCGATTGGATTATCATGCCTTCTATAACCACTTCTCCGCCCTCTTCAACGACGGTTGCTTCTCGTAGCCAAGGGAAGATCCAATCCAGAGGAAACACCCCTCGTGGTAGTGGCGGTGGACGCCAGCGTGGCCCTTGCACTTATTGTCGTAAGCCTGGACATGCAGAGGATACATGTTACCAGAAGCATGGATATCCTGCTTCTAGTCGAGTAGCAGAACATATTGTCTTCGGAGGCTCCAGCTTCCCAGGCCGATCATTGCTTCGATGATGTTGTCTCTCGTATTCAAGAGATCATGACCCCTACTGTTGGCACCACTATTACAGATACCACACTCGTAGCCAGAGCCTCTTCGAGCTCCTCAGGTATCACATATGCTTTTACTGGTAGTACTGGTGCAGGCATGACAGAGTGGATTATGGATTATGGTGCTTCTCACCACTTATGTGGAGACAGAGCGCAGCTGAGGTCCTATAGGACCATACCACCTAGCAGATGGGTTGTCATTGCTAATGACGACCACTTACCCATTACAAGACATGGGGAGGTGCATTTGATACCATCCATATGGCTTCAGAATGTTTTATATGCTCCTGACTTCCAGATGAATTTACTTTCCGTTAGTCATATTACTAAAGATATGCATTGTCATGCCATTTTTTATCCTTTGTCTCTTGTGTTTCAAGACATACTTATAGGCAGGGTGATTGGATGTGATCGTGAGCAGCGGGGACTCTACAGACTGGTCCAACCTCCTCATTCTAGTGTTTCTACTATACACCTACTAAACCGGTCTCTCCATATCTGTGGCACCTTCGTTTTGGCCATTTTCCTCTGCAGAAGTTGTGTCATGTTCTCCCTCAGATTTGTACGAGATCCTCCTTTCAGTGTGAGGCATGCCAACTTGGGAAACACCACCATTCCTCCTTTCCATCCCGTCAGAGTTGGAGCAGTTCTCAGTTATTTGAGCTCCTTCATTTAGACACTTGGGGTTCGAGTCGTGTTCCTGTTCACTAGGGACACCATTTTTATCTAGTTGTGGTTTATGATTTTTCTAGACTTTCATGGGTCTTTTTATTGAAGAATAAATTTGAGATTGGATCTGTGATCAAAAATTTTATTACTGAGATAAAGAATATCTTTTCTGTCATTGTCAAACATATTCATTCTGATAATGCCTTAGAATTCTGCACCTTACAACTCTCTAAATTTCTTAGATCTCTTGGCATTGTTCACCAGACCTCTTGTGCTTATTTTTCCCAGCAGAACGGTGTTACCGAGCACAAATTCCGTCTCTTACTTGTTGTAACCAGAACCTTGTTGATACAAAGTCATGCTTCTCACTCATACTTGGGCGATGCTGCCCTTACTACTTGCTATCTGGTGAACCGCATGCCTTCGTCTATGTTAGGAGAGAAGATTCCTTTCTCGATTGTATTTCCCAAGAATGATCTTTTCTCCTTACACCTCGTGTGTTCGGATCTGTTGCTTTTGTTCATGATATCTCTCCAAGATGTGACAAGCTCTCTCCCAGAACTTACAAGTACGTTTTTGTTGGCTATTCTCGTACCTAGAAGAGGTATCATTGCTTTGATCTGCTAAGGCGGAAATACCTTGTCAGTGATGACGTTACTTTCTTTGAGTCTGGTATGTATTTTCTCCTACAGGTGACAGACTAGCCCCATCTGACTTTGGCGATGAGATCTACATGCTTCCACCTCCTACTACCGTTCCACCACCTCCTACTCCTGTTCTACCACCGCCTACTCAGCCACCACCATCGCCACCACCTTCACCATCTACTCCTATCTTTACACTTGCACCCATGGTTCCACCTCCTACTGTGACTCAGTTGTTGCCACATGTTTTTACTCGCAAGCCTCGTTTGGTTCCCCTGCTCACAGTCTTGCCCGTCATTCAACATGCCTTAGGTATGTAATGAGCATATTGTTTCTATTGATGGCACTACTGAGTTATCTGTGCAGCAGAATTCCATACAGGATGAGCATGTGCCCTCTCCAGAAGGGAACTTACAGGCTCAAGACTTGTCAGATGATCTTGATGTGTCGATTGCTTTGCGAAATCAGAAACGTACATGTGCTACTTATCCTCTTACAACCCAGGTTTCCTTGAGCAGTCTGTCATAGGATTTCAGGAGGTTTACCTTGGCACTATCAGCCATGGAGATAACACATACATATTAGGATGCTCTTCAGGATAGTCGGTGGAGGTTGGCCATGGAGGAGGAGATGACCACGCTACAGTCACATGGTACATGGAGTCTTGTTTCTGCTCCAGTTGATGCATCCGTTTTGGGATGCATGGTGTTCACTGTGAAACACCATACAAATGGCAGTGTGGATCGCTATAAGGCAAGACTTGTGGCACGTGGGATATTTCTCTCCAGTTGCCAGACATTCTACCCTGTGTATTCTACTTTCTACTGATGTGATACGAGATTGTCCCATTTACTAGCTTGATGTGAACAATGCCTTCCTATATGGTGATCTATAGGATGAGGTTTACATGCAACTACGTGGGTTTGCTGCTGAGGGGGAGTGTCAGAAGGTTTGCAGTCTTCATAAGGTTATGTATGGCCTTAGGAAAAGTCCAAGAGCATGGTTCTAGAATCTCTCGGACTTGATAGTGCAACATGGATTTGTGAGATCGATTGCCGATCACTCTTTATTTGTGCACAGGACCCATAGAGGTACTATCGTCATTCTTGTTTATATTGATGACATTATTGTTATAGGGGATGACGAGTAGGACATTCAAGGTGCCAATGACTTCCTAGGTTAGCAGTTTGTTACGTTACTTCCTTGGACTGAAGTTTGCCAGGAACCATCGAGGTCTTGTAATGACCCAGAGGAAGTATGTTACATATCTTTTTTCAGAGACATGCATGGCAGATTGCAGACCTGCAACTACTCCTATTGATTCGAGCATAAATCTCTATGATGATGACACTAAGGAGGTCGACAAGAGGAGGTACATGGAGCTTGTTGGCAAGCTATTGTATGTGACTATTACCAGGCCCGACATATCATTTACCGTGAGCAAAGTGAATCAGTTTATGGAGCAACTCAGACAAGCACATATGGATGCAGTCCATATGATTCTAAGGTATCTGAAGACATCACCAGGTACGTGACTTTTTTTCAGTAGAGGCACATCTCTCTCAGTTACAGCATGTGCAGATGCAGATTATGTTGGGTGTCCAAAGGATAGGAAGTCTACTTCAGGCTTCACCGTGTTCATAGGGAATTCCCTGGTTTCATGGAAGAACAAGAAACATACCGTGGTTGCCAGATCGAGTGCAGAATCAGAATACAGGGTCATGACACATGCTAGCACATGGATGATGTGGGTCAGATATGTTCTTACCGACCTGACTATAGATGTGTCTCTTCCCATGCACCTCCAATGTGATAATCAGGTTGCTCTTTCCCTTGCCAACAACCTAGTTTTTCATGAGAGGACTAAGCACATAGAGGTGGACTGTCACTACACTCATGACATGATACAGAACGGTCTTTATCGTCATTAGGCATGTCAGCTCTGGAGACCAGACAACAAATATTCTTACTAAGGCCCTAGCCAGAGGGCCTTATCAATGATGTTGTTCCACGATGAGTCTAATCGATATCTACGCTCCAGCTTGGGGGGGAGTGTTGAGATATTTGCTATCTTTCTTATCGTTCTCTTATTATCTATTTATTTTATCCTCTTTATGTAATTTGCGCAATTGGTTCCTCTTCTATATAAGAGAACCCAAGGGCCTCTCATAAATGCAATTCATTTATTCTGCTTCTACAGTGATGATTCAATCTTATTTGTTGAGAGGGATGCAGAGAACTACAAAAGAATTTTGATGGTGTTTGATTTGTTCAGTGAGGTTTGTGGCATGAAGATTAACATGGCTAGGTATGCTTTTGTTCTATTATTTAATCGAGGATGAGGTTGCATGCTTTGGGGCCTCAATGAGCCCCCCCGGGTGTGTTTGTTATTGTATTAAGTGGGCCTTGCACTTGTGGTTGGGTGGTTACGATAGGCAGCGTGGTTACCCATGGATGAGAAAGTTTTCTTGGTTCATAGGAAGGCTTGAGTCTAACATGATGCATTTCTTTTGGTCCACCTCTGACGAATCCTCCGGTATAAACCTGGTGGACCAAAGGACGGTCAGTCCTCACATGTTCTAAGGATGACGGATAACTTGATCTTCACAGTTTGAAAGAAGTCAACAAGGCACTGTTAGCGAAGTGCATCGTTTGCATTTGGTGGCGGTAGCAATGACTTGTTATGCATTTTGTTATGTTGGACCTATGGGGTCTCTTTCCATTTTCCAAGCTCCGGTGAGGGAGTGGGCTCGCCGTCAGCATTTTTGAGGGGGTGTGGTACTGCCAGAGGTTAGGCAGAAGTTGCAGCAAGTTCTGGGAGATGGAAATGACTTTCATATATGGCGTGATGATTGGACGGAGGGAGGGATTCTTATCGAGAAAATTCCTCACTTGTTTGATGTGACTTCTAGTTGTGATGCCACCATGGTTGAAATTAAGTCGTCCACTTTTTGGGTTTGAAAGATCGAGGGGTGTTTGAGAGAGGATCATGTGCTGTTGCGGAAATCAACTCATCCACTTTTTGGTGGTCTTTTGGCTTAAATTTGCGTTGTTATGTGGAGAATAGAACAAAGATGGTGGCCGTGGTTTTGGCTCTTTGGCTGGCTAGAAATGGAGCGGTTTTCTGTTAGGATAGGTTTTTTATAGAGAATATTATTGAATACCTTAAAAAGTTGGTTCAAGCCTTGTCTTTGTAATTTTGTGGATGTCTAGCCTTGGGCCCTAGAATCTGCAAATTATTAATGAAGTTTTTTCGGCGAGCGCTTTAGTGGTGTTCTGTCCTTTTTACTTTCAAAAAGAAGAGTTGGAGCTCATGCTAAGAATGTATCTCATATTGTTTCTTGGTCTAGTGGTTGAAAGACAACTCGACGTTAAGATTTAAAAAACCAAGATTGTTTGAAGTCAAAGGACACAAAGACATGGACAAAATGCAACCTCCATGAAAGCAAGTACATGGTTGCAGTTTGACAAAACAAAGATGAACGTGACGCTGTAAAATCAAAACATTCTTCGAGTCCAAAAAGCTGAACTTAGAGTCATTTAGTTGATCGACCTTAATTTTTAGGCGATAAAGTTTTGTTTTTTGATCGACTAATGAGATACTTCGAATTAATAACCAATCACATTCCTTCCTTCTCACAGTTGATTAACCTTTCATCTAATCGACCGATACCTTGAAGTCAACTATTTCTCTCTTTGGTCAATTTCTTTTATGCTTCAACAGTAGAATATAGCCGGTTCCTAACCAACTTAAAGAATTGCAAAAAATAAGACTTTTCTCGACTGGAGCGGGATAGAGGTTCGATGCTTATGTCTCATACACGGGCTTTTATAAATATGGATCCATTTCCTGTAAATAAATCTAATTTGAATCAAAATTGGACTTGCTTTTAAATAGACTATGTTTATTAATAATATCCTTGCAATATTTCTTTCAATAAATACCCCTATTTATTAAATGGGGGTGTGGTGGATGAAGTGGAGAGGGACTTCAGGTGTTCTTCGTGATTCGAAGACAACTTTGAATTCTAACAGCAGGGCAGTAAGATCCGCAATGCTTTATGATACCGAGAATTAGTGTTGGGCAGTAAACCATGGATATGTGAAGATATTATCTGCAGTGGTGAATGTTACAACTTGGATTTGGAGTATTTGACCTTTTTTTTATATCCATTGCTTTGACGCTAATAGTTTCCTTTGACATGGTAAACTGCTTTAAAATTATCATGTTAAAAATGACAGCTAATTAATGTGAATTACCGATCGTAGCGGAGCTACTTAATGGCAATGGCAATCATAAGAGCCAAGATTCAGGAGGACTCGACTTGTCTCATTATGTACTTTGCATGGGTTGTCCTGAGATTCTGCTTGTTAGACAAGTCTCGAACAAGTATGTGCTATTTATTTCTTTTACGGAAGATTCTTATTGCTCTACTTATATCAGATTTGGTGGCCTCACATGAAGATTTGAGGGGGAAGACTCGGGAGGAGACACTTCGGTCAATCGTTTCCTCGTTGGAGTATATCAAATGTCGATGGATGGCAACTCCGCCTACACTTGAAGAGGAATCTTGCTATGTTGAAATTCGTAATGTCTTTAGTGACAAATACCATTCTTCCCTTCTAAAATGTAAGGGATTATATCTAGCTTCACTTATTTGCCACATCTTTGCTATATTTAGTGCTTCCACCATCACGCCATCTGTTTTCTTGTGTAATTTATGTATTCATTTTCTCATCTTCCTGGTGGGCTCCTTGTTTCGTTTTTAATTGTTGCAGCTGATTTAGGGGTTGCACCGTTGCCTAAAGAAGAGACAGTACATGGAGTCCGACGGTTCCTTGATGAGACACTGAAATTCATAAGGTTTGCTCAACGCGAGCTACAGTTGGACATGGAAGCTGTGACAGGTTGTGAGAAAGATTTGGCCATGGTGGACGTCGCCGATGGGTTGCAAGATGCAATGGAGAGAATAGACCGTGCGGCTGTTATGATGTTAAAAAGAGAATCAGTGGCCGAACAGATGGTAGCTTATATATCAGATGTGGAAGCTGTGACAGGTTGTGAGGAAGATTTGGTCACAATGTCGGTGGGTGTCGCCGGTGGGTTGCAAGATGCAATGGCGAGAATAGACCGTGCGGCTGTTATGATGTTTAAAAGACAATCAGTGGCCCATCAGATTGTAAGTGATCTATCCGAAATTTTAGTCAACCTCTGGAATGATCTATCAGATCAGAGGTCTGACGATGTTTCGGAGCAAGCTGCAATCTTTTGGAGAGCTTCCCGTTAGCGGAAACTCAATGGTTTGATTTCATGCAAATGCTTTTGATAAATCGCATATGGCTTTGCGGGACATGATATTTATGGCATGCAGACTTGGGTGGTACAGCGGATGTAAGCTATCATAATTTTATCTGTTGGTGGATGTAAGCTATCGTATTTATCTGATGGTTATACACACCTTTAAGTACCTATTTTCATTGCATGTTGATCTTTTCTATTGGTGGTATTTTAAGGTAAAGCCTGGGCGAAGTCAATACCATAATCCTTTGATGTTATTTTGTATTCCCATTGTTCTCTCCTTTTTGGTCCAGGAAAGCTAATATTTGACGTACAGCTCGTCATCGTGGGGAACTTTCTCACAGATTTATACCCTCGGCAAGTGTTGCTTAATGTTTGCCTTTTATTTTCCACCTGGGATCAATGATGATTGGAACGACTGGTTGATTGATAAGGAAAGTTTGTTTGTCGATCAACTAATGATAGTTTAGGATGATTGAACTTATAATCGATCACTGAAAAGCTGTTGATCGATCAGTGTTGTCGATCATGCAGCAAGGTTGGTCAATTAATGGTTGAGTTTGTAACCTACATTGATTTGGAAAGTTTTGAAGGTATAGATGAGGTTACAAATTTCTAAAATACAATATAAAAAGTAATACTACAACTTTTAATCGACGACTTCGAGATTTTACAACCAGTCAGTTGAAGTTTACTTTGTAAGAGCTCCTTTGCTGAGTTATCCTGCAGTTCTGTAAATAAGTACACAAGAGAGCAACTGCAATATATGTGGTATCTTTAAAATCAATTTAGAGATATACAAAGAACTAACAATTTTATGATGATAAACCATTTAAAAGCTTAAAATTATGTAACATTGTAAGCATAGAACCATGTAAAATAAAAGTTCCGAGTCAAGTTTTTAATATCTAAATTTTAATTTATCTCCTTTACTAAAAGAATCGTAAAACTATTTTTTATTCTTCAATTGAATGATCTTAGCAGTAAAATAAAACTTATTATAATTTAATTTTCCTCCTAAATCCAATAATTTGACCAGCCATAATTTTATTTTTTATCCCCTTTTTGTAATGTATTAAAAATATAATCAAGAGAAATATAAAAAAAATGAAACTTCCACTAATTAAAGATGGAGTTGATACAAAATGTTTGTAGCAAAAACAATATCACAATAGATAGATACTTGGAAAAAAGAATGACAGGAAAGAGAAAAGGGAATGCTAGGATGAAATCTAATCACTAAGGGTTACTCACTATCATCTGTAAGAGGTGTCGAACAAGAGCGCTTTCCTCTTTCCATGTGATGGGCAATCTTTAAACTATAGATGTACTCGGGAGTACCAGACTTATCAAACTCGTCAAGATCGTCACTTTCTTCCTCCTCTTCTTCTTCATTCTATGGCATCACGATCTTCTTAAAGTAGGAGGATGCACCATGAGCTGAATGGAGAGTATGGGTCGAACTATAGTAGGAGGAGGTGCGCGGGCAGGAGGAACAAGGTGGTGAGAAGGTTGCCAGAGTTGAGGTCAAGTTCTCATCAAATGACTTGTTAACTAGCTTCCACAACAACCATAAGTTTCTTTATGAAGAGCCTTTGCTACATGACGAGTTTCCAAGGAAGATACTTCATTCACTTTTAGAATCAAACTTGTCAAAATTCTCTTTGTTTTAAGAACAAAACATTTACATCCAAAAATATGGAAATAGCCTATCACTGATGAACATGAGCAGTATATCTCAGAAGGAATCTTCTTTAATATTTATGAATTTTGACCAAAATTATCTAGAGTGGTCGGATTCACATCACAGTGTGGGTACATTCTTGAAGAGTGTGATTCTTCCACTCCACTCAGACATTTTGAGCTATTTTTATGGGCGTTAAAAATTCATGCTTATCCCAACCTTTGCACGGAACTCAGAAAATTCTAATTCTTGAACTCTCTATCATGATACTTTTAAACTTAGTAGTGCTAGATCCATGTATGTTTTGAATTTGATGAGAAGTTTTTTTAAACTCCGAAACAACTATCTTTGGAGGAAATGAAATTTAACCAAGTGAAACATGTGAAATTGTCTATTATGACAAAACAATAATCTTATCCACTTAAACTTTCTAATTTTATGGGGCTAAATAATTATAGGTGTAACAACTCTAAAGGTCTTGGAGTATAGATATGATGTTTATTTATTAGGTTTGTTTTATGGAGTTTCCCTGATTCTCATGTTGAAAACATGTCCACCTTCTAGTAGAATATTTTAGGCAAGTCTTTAACTAAGTCCACCTTTTTGTTGGATAATTCAAGTAAATCTTTAGCTAAGTCTAGTTTACTAAGCCTATTGATTAGTTACATGTGAATGTGACCTAATATTTTACGCCATAGCCAATTTTCTTCTTATGATGCCGACTGTCATTCTAGCGATGAACGATCGATCAAACTTAAGTGTGTATACTTGGGTACTAGTCTCCCCTAAAACTTCTTTTTGTTCCTTCTTTAACAACTTTCAAATAGTGTTTTGAAAATAATACTCTAAAGATTTTGTCATATATATCAAATACATTAAAAATATTATGCTTCAGACCTTCGGCAAGACTAATAAGATTAACATAAATAAGGGAGTTTATGATCTTAATTTCACTTATAATCATACCTTTGTGGTTGTTATTGTTGAACGTAATTGTTCCCTTGATATTGAGGAAGAGGCCTTTGTCTTTCGTCATATGCTTTGATTATCCATTATTTATGATCCATTTGTCATGTATTTCGTGTTTGATATCCTATGTAAAATACAAATGGTCTTAAATTGAGGCCCGCGATATCCCTAGTTGTAAGATATCTTCAGTTCTTCAAAATAGTTGCTTGAACTGTTTGGTACCCATTGCTTTTGGGTCCTTAGATGTTAAGAATGGTATTATGATTTCTCCTTGGTTCTAATACCTTACTAGTTTTGACTTGGCCAGAGATAATCTTAGCAAATTCAACAGGTTTAGTAGTTTTTCTATTCTAACAGAGTTATATCCGCTTCCTATGGAGGGCTCAAAACCAATCTCAAATTTGATTTTTATCTGATAATTAGATCCTAATAGATTATCTATTTTTTCCTTCTCCTAAGTGAAATATTCTAGATCATTTACTAGAGTGTGTGTTTTCTTTATTTCAGCAACAATGTTCATTAGATAATCTATATTATTATTGAGAGCTGTAATCTCATTTTCATGGTGCTGTTGAAGGAAGTTTATAAGTTTGCATCATGAAAACGTGGAAAGAACAACATACAGATTGCAAACAAGTGAAGTTCATCGTATGAGCTCTGATACAAGCATAATAAAAATTAATTGCCAAACCACATGATATGGGAAATAATTTCTAAATCGTCTGCAGATCCACAAGAGTATTAGGGTTACCTTTGAAGCATGAGTCTCTAAAGGAAGAGACCTCCTGAATTGATTTCGATCTGACGACTCTTCTCTCGTAGACATGAAGATAACTCGCGTAACTTCCCATGAACTTCGATATCAACTTCTTGTTGAAGTTTTTCATGTCAAGAAGAGATCAAAGTAATATCTAACTCATGATTTATTGCAAGAAATTATGTCCTTCACTTACAAGAAGCACATAGAAGAAGGAATTCTTCTCTCATGAAGGGATGAACCAATGCGAATATGGTTGAAGCAATATGGTGGGCGTGTAGGGTTATGTATGGAAGAGAGAGGGAATAGAAAAGAGAGAAGTCTCAACTATCTCTTCTCTTTCTCTCTAATCTTTCAAGGTAATGAGGAATGGGTTGAATGAATCTTGCTCTCAAGAGAGAGACCAAGCCCTCTCTTATATACCAGAGGGGGATGTCCCTAGGAGTCCTACTCCTAAAGGGGGCATCCACCATGTGAGCCCTTATATGATGATTTAAAGTCAAGGATTTAATTCTTCACCTTTAAGTAATAAGAGTTACGTTTGTCCTATTAATTACCATCCAAAATAAATCAAGAGATAACAAAAAATTATGAGGCTCTTAATTAAATTAGGACTCCGTGGTGGATGTCCATGTATAGCCTACATGGGATATCCACCTTGTCCTATTTTTTGTTTCAACCTATCAAATATCATTTCATTATATGATTTAGTTACAAAAATTATAATTCTGTATTTTATAAGCTACCTCATAAATTATGAATATCATATCAAAAATAAAATGTAAATACAGTTTACATTTAATTTCCAATGTGAATCATATCCACATTTGTGCCTTGAAATATATCTGAATCATACACATATATATATATTGAAGGAAGTAAATAAATCTTTTTGTGATTAACTTTGCATCACAGAATCACGGAAAAGATAGCAAACAATTTACATATTCGAAGTGTTCATCGTATGAATGCTAGTTTTAGTATAATAAGAGTTTTATGCAAAGAGAAATCATATACTCAAGGAAACAAATTCCAAACATGGTTTCAAATATTCTTATTAATATTAAAATATATCATGTTATAAATCCATGATTTATCATCTTAATTTATATTTATTATCCCACTAGCTTAAATAAATCCAACTAATTAACCCTTAATTAAATCTATAATAATTAGAACCTTGTAAATAAATAACTTTAATTATTGGTTTTAAATAATTTGTCTCTGTATTGTTTATATTCTTCTATGTTGTGCTATTATTTTATGTATTTTTATTCTCATTAAAAATCCTTAAAAAATAACATAGCATTTTAAATCATAATATGTATATTATTATTATTATTCAAAATATCCCAAAAATAACAAAACAATTAAAATAAGTATTTTTAAACATTTAAAAAATACTTGCAAAGATGATACACTATATATCTTAATTATTTTTATTTCAATTTATTTGTGAAAGTTGTAGATTTTGAAAAGATCTACAACTTTTATGTTGAACTTTTTTTAATTATCATTCTAACTATTTATTTCTTATTTTACAAGTGTTTTTTACTTTCAGATTTTCTGATTGGGCCACATTGCCCAATCATTCGTTGCCACCTCACCTAGCTCTTAAGAGCCAAACACCCTTATTCTTTATCGTATGATCATTTAGTTCGGAGGGTTGAGCTTGCTCCATGCCTACATTCTCTCTCAACCATTTGATCAAGTCACCAGATCTAATCAGGGTCCTCCAATAGTGCCTACACCTTGGTTGTTGAATCTCCAGATACAATAGCAACCTTCGTTTTCTACCTCCTCGAAGCGACGCATGTCGCAAACCGCCCATTATCTCTTAATTTCTCTAACCTCTCCAATCGACTTCCCAACCAACTGATACCACCAACCTCTAGCCCTTGGTGCCCTTATTCACTCCAGCCCCTCCATAATCCTTGTCCCCCTCAAGCCTCTCATGAAGGTGGTTGAAACCACCTCCATGAACTGACCTCTGCAACCGCTATACACCTTTATGCAAGAGTATCTCCTAGCCTCATCCTCCCTTGAGCGACAGAGAGAGAGAGAGAGAGAGCAGTTGAGAACGACGATAGATAGTGTCCTCTCCGATGAGATCCTTAGCTTCTCAGGCTAATTTGCAGCACCTGCTTGTTGCTCGAACTTTGTCCTGTAGCCCAGGACATTAAGAGACGACTGGAGCCTCTTGAAGCTCCAAACAACAACCAAGATTCAAGCCCCATTCCACCGCCAATCCATTTTGATTCCAGGTAAGACTCTTAGTCTTCATTTTATTATCGTTTCTCCATTTTATTTGAACACATCCATACACTCCTTCACCTATCCGATATGGCCTACGCACTCACGGTGGCTCACCATTCTTCATGGAGCCATCACTGCCTCTGATTGCCTTCCAAACATCTCCATCTTCATCGATCCTTTTCTTCCTCTGCTCGGGGAGAACCCACTTAGATTATTCATCATCTCGCATGCAGGGATTTCTTTAGCCACTCAGACCACTCCCAAACATCTCCTCTGCTCTCCGATTTTGTGGAATAACACTTGCAGGAGCCTTTATCTTCATTGATCAGAGAGGAAAGCACTGCTCCGATCTCAATCTCTATAGCCGGATTATCTTCATCTACGAGACTTTGCAGTGGTACTCTCTCCACCTTCGAGCTTTCAGACCTTCGCCAGTTCAAGGCGAAGGTTTCTAAACCGACAATCTAGCAAGAGGAGCACGGAGGAATCATTTGGCCAACGTCGGAGCTCCTCCCTTTGTCCCCCGCAAGAGGAGGAAGGGGGAGAACTGAAGGAGTAGCTATCGTTCGATCAAAATTCCTCGATCTGATCTGATGGTCTTTAGATCTCCACACCGATTTACTCAAAGCAGTGCTTCAGGCCTCAGCCTTGGAGCGCCTGAACTAGAGGCGAGGCACAGCAAAGCGCCACGTGTATCCAAGCCTGCGTGCCATCCGAACCTCCTATCACGTTCCTGGAGATCATGGGGTAGGGTATTTTGCAGAAGACCCCTACTGGTTCTTTGATATTACAGACAAGTCCCCACATGAATGATATTTGCATATTTAGCGCAAGCGGCTTTGTAATTTCATTTGTACCTCTGTTTGGACCATTTTGCTATATGTTATGAAGTTTTTAATTATTGTTATTGCAAAAGGATCCTCTATTGATTGATGAATAACTTTTGAACCATAGGTCCAAATTGAATGGAATTCGTATCTTTTTAAAGGTCTTTTAGTCCTCTTTGATGTGATGCGATTATTTTTCTGATTTGATTTATATTTCACATATTAAATTTAAGAGGATTTAATTTACCTTTCCAGTTCCTTTAAAGTGCATAAATTAATATTGATATTATTGATTTCTCCATTGAACACCCTGACTTGTACTAAAGTGTATTAGGAAAAAATATTATATCATTATTCCATGATTGGAGAATTCCTTAAGGTGATCTTGTATTGTTGATCATATTAGGTGCTTAAAAAGTGACACTTTGACTAAATTGATTATTAGAAGCTTGTTAATTAGACCATACACTAAATTGATTTACTATTAATTATTTAAGTTAAATAATCAATTGATCAGGAGCATAATAAAATATTGTTTGTGCATTATGCCATTTATATGCATTCACATCATTTTGTCACCTTATCTATTTGCATTTAAAAATCAAATAAAAAGAGCATACATTATGTTTGCATTTACCTAACCTAGATTCACTAATTGATTAGTTAATTAAATATTTAAGACCTGGGTTAAATCAATTAATTGCTTATGTCCTTATGTTCGACCCTGTACTTATCCAAGATAAATTAAATCAAATCGGCTTCACGAAGATTATTTAATTTGGTTCTGAATAGTTTTTAACTGGCCATTACAACATATCATTTTTGACATAGCCAATTAACGATTCATCATCAGGGTTACCTCTTGAAGCGTGAGTCTTTGAAGTAAGAGACCTCTTGAATGAAGTTCGATCCGAGGACTCTTCTCTCGTATGCACGATGATAAGTCGCGTTGCTTCCCATGAATTTTGATATCTACTGCTTCTTGAAGTTGTCCACCCAAGGATGATACCAAGAAGATCTCAAGCTTCTGATTTTATCTCACAAAATTGAGTCCTTTTGCATGTACGTGAAGCACAATGAAAAAGACAATCTTCTCTCTTGCAGGTTCATGCCTATGAAGAGAAGACACGCTTGAAGGGGGAGGTGTAGTGCTGTAGGGAGAGAAGGGATGGCACATATTAGAGAGTATTCTACTCTCTAAACTTCTCTCTCAATGATCAAGGCTTCTTCTGGCACCTAGAAAGCAAATGATTTCATCTAATTTGTGTGTTTTCAAGAGAGAGGCATGTCCTCTCTTTTATATTCATGGCAGACATCCCTTAGAGTCTTACTCGAAGGGGGCACTATTATTATTATGGCCTTTGGATGAACAACCAAGGGCTATGATCATATCCTAGTATTAATTAGGAACGGGAGATAAGTTGCCTCTCAATTATCAATTAAAAATAAACAAAAAAATTAAAAAGAAAGTAGGAGAGTCCTAATCAGATTAGGTTTCATGGTAGACAACCACCTCGTCATAATTGACATCCTAATTGGTTACCGCATTATCTTCACGATAATTTGATTATCATATTTGGAAAATTTATGAGAGTTACCTCACAACAAAATATAAATCCAATTTATATTTAGTTTTCAATGTGAATTCAATTTACACTTATTCCTTGAAATAATATATGAATCATATATATATTAATTATTATGAATCGATGTTCATATTAGTTTAATATATATGATGTATATCATATCCACAAAACCCATGACCTACACATATCCATGATAATAATAATTATTATCATATAATATATTATTAAGCACGAGTCTTTTTCCAATTAGGACTCATGAGCAGAAATCTCAAATACTTGTATATAATGCCAGGGAGAATATACTATCCATGTAATGACTTGAAAATTGAATATCTATCCAATTTCAGGGTTTATACCATTTTTAGTAAAATTGCACGAAACACATCACACTCTCCATGAGCTGAAAAATGCACCAATGAGCAGAACCGGCTTCCTTGACCATATCTAATCATAGTCCAAACCATTTGGAGTTTAGAAATGAGCTCAAGGAGTGTATTTATTTCTATTTTCATCACCATTTCACTTTCTAACATTAGGACATTGAAATTGGAATTGGACTTTGGATTCAAATGAGTTGAGACTTAATCAAATTAACTCTCAAATTATTAAACTAAGAAATGAAGCCACTAAAATCCATTATGATTCATCATTTCCTTAAAATAGAAGTGTCATCAATATTTCTGGTGTCTTCAAATATATCAAATTGATTGCATACATGAACAAGAGCAATAGAATCAACAACCCAACTTCTGTCACGTCCTACAAGGAAGTTGGTTTCATTGATGAATGTAGATTTCTTATTTGCCAGAGTTGTAGCTTTGTCCTTATCTAAGAACTTTAGTTATTATGGAGGGTTACTCTTCCATAATTCTGGCTTATAACAGTGATGTAGACATCCATCTCTATGGATGTCAGATGTATTGAAGCTTTAGAAGATTGATCAACAGTTTGACCTTTCTTCTTCTCTTAGATCAGACCCTTTCGAGATCCACGCTTCCTCTTGTGCTTCCCTTTAATCTATGCAACCATTGCACCTTTAGAGGGATATTCTTTCTTCATAATATCCTTAGTGTACCTTAATGTAGAAATAGTGCAATTCACATATACATACATCTCTTTCAGATTCCGAAAGATGTCATGAGTGGATTCAATGTCTATAAATTGCTTCTGAAGCATACTAGACAATCATCCAGGAATGAGTTCCAAATTATGGATCCAATCCAAATAATTTAGACCGATCAACTGATTGACCATAAGCAAAATATTGAATGAGTTGGGAGATTTCATCTTATATTAAATAGCACACTTTAATAAATAATCTTGATTAAATAGATTAAATAATTTAATATTTTAAAAACAATATATTTTCATTTTTTGTACTTTAAAAGTCTTTCCCTTGTAAGCTTTCAAAGTACGAGGCAGGATACACGACAGCTTCACTACAAGATCTAAGTCTCCTTTCCACTTTCATTGCATCCCAATGATATGAGAAAATGAAAATACAATTGAAGAAGCGGGAACTCTTTTCGCATTACAAGTATAACTTGTATTCTAAGTTTGGTCTTCATCACACACACACCCCCCACATATATGGGTTAGCATGTTGTCAACTAAACCAACCTTCAATGAGCGAAATATAATCTTCACTGTGCGCAATCTAATGTCCCTTCAATAATATGAGGAATAACATTGAGGTCACTAGTCATACGTCACATCTCTTTCGAGAAATGAAGAATCTGATCTCTTTTGAGAAATGAAGAATCTGATCCATATGAATTTGTATTCCAAGTCATGACTAGGCATGAGCGTCTCCAAAATACAACCCATTTTGACAGAATTCTTCGCAACGACAGAAGACCATGGATGCCATCATATGACTTAGTCCATATTTTGTTTAAATTAATTATTAATCAATTCAAATCATATTCTCATGATTAATCTAATAATGCATATAACTAGGATACAAGCTTATTATCTTGATTTTAATCCAATCACAATAATGATAATCAAGCTATCCAAGTATTTTAATCTTTATGCACTTGATGTTATCTTATAGTATACACCCTCACTTTGTACAATTTATTACTCCAATTTTTTTGTTTAAATTATGTCATGACTTCTCATACTACACTAGCTTGAAACAGATCCGGCCAAGTCATGTAGACTTATGCTAGCTAGAAGCGCTTCCATTGCAAATGCTACGCTGGGTGCCAATTAAGGAACACATTAACATATCCAGGCCTAGGCACCTTTATCGTTCCAATATGAAACAACACCATTGGTGCATATTGTACTAAGATTATTTTATCGATCTTTCAACCGTTTATGGTCCTATATAATAGCATCAAAGATTATGGAATCTAAAACTCTTTTTAATTTCCATAATGTCGAGTGTAACAATCTAGACAATTTACAAAATCTATCCAACTGACTTTATAATTTTAGATTACAATTCAGACATCCAAGTTCATAAATCATCAAAGTAAATATGAAAAACAAAAACTTTCTAAGTATTGCATATATCTAAATTAAACAAACAAGGATTTTGGTTCGAATTTGCAAGCTGCGATCACCATACTTCAAATTAGAAAGCATGATATGACTTGAAATTGAAAGTCATTATTCCCAAAATATTTTCAAAATATTAGGTCCAAATCTTGATGTCAATATATCAAGTATATTTTTATTTATTGTGAGTCTCAAAATATGAGAAACAAGTTAATAAAATAATTGAGTCCTCTTCCAACTCCACATATGGAGAAATCCAATTTCTCGAGGCCACACGAATGGAATCATGTGAGTTATTTTGAATTTATTGGGGACTTAATTTATGAATTATTAATCAGTATTTTATCATGTTATATGAATAAAAAGTAATAGCTAAAAATTCATAAGTTTGATGCTAAGATCTCCGACCGAAATCGGAGTCTACGGTTGCTTTTAACACCTGAATCTTCTCCCAAACGCCACGAACGATTAGTGCATCTTTTGGAAATGAGTTCAGACCCTATAAAACTCATTAATATAACAAAATATAAGTTCAAAATAGAGGAGAAAATTAGAAACTTTCAAAGTCACCGAATCATTCAAAATGTTAAAACTTTTGCAAGACAATTTTCTTGATGGTAGGGACAATGTAGCCGATCGTTCATCATACATGGATGGAATACAAATCTTCCCAACCCTTGATCCGATACTAATTGAAGGAAATAAATAAACCTTTTATGAATTTTGCATCATAGAGACACAGAAAAGACAACAATCAGTTTGCATATTCGAAGTGTTCATCGTATGAACGTAAGTTTTAACAAAATAAAAATTTTCTACAAAGAGAAACCATTTACTCAATGAAACAATTTCCAAAAATGGTTTCAAATATTCTTCTAAATATTAGAAAGATATCAGGCTTAACCTTTGAAGCGTGAGTCTCTGAAGCAAGAGACCTCCCAAATTAAGTTCGATCTGAGGACTCTTCTCTCATAGGCATGATGACGAGTCACGTTGCTTCCCATGAATTTTGATATCTAATTCTTCTTGAAGTTGTAAACGCAAGGGTGAGACCAAGAAGATATCAAGCTTTTGATTTCTTCTCACAAATCAAATCATCTTGCAATTACGCGAAGCATGATGAAGAAGACAATCTCTCTCTCTCAGGGTCACACCTGAAGAGAAGATGTAGGATAGAAGGTGGATGTGTAGGGATGTAGAGAGAGGGGGGACGTCTATTAGAGGGTCTTCTACTCTATAAAATTCTCTCTCAATGATTGATACTTCTTTTAGCACTTGGAAGGTAAAATTCTTCATCTATTTCATGTGTTTTCAAGAGAGAAGCATGCCCTCTCTTTTATACTCATGGTAGACGTCCCTTAGAGTCTTACTCTAAGGGGCTACAACCATGATGATGGCCTTTGGATGAACAACCAAGGGCTAGGATCATATCCTAGTTTTAATTAGGAATGAAAGACAAGTTGCCTATCTATTATCATCAAGAATAAATAACAAAAATAAAACAAAAATTAGGAGAGTCATAATCATAGTAGGACTCATGGTAGACAACTACCTTATCCTAATTAATATCCTAATTGGTTGTTGCATTATTCTCATGATAGTTTAATTATCATATTTGGAAAGTTTATGAGAGTTACCTCACAATAAAAAATAAATCTAATTTACATTTAATTTCCAATGTGAATCCAATTCACATTTATGCCTTGAAATAATATATGAATCATATTCAAATATATATAAATATATACTGATTATTAGGAATCAATATTTGTATTAATTAAATATATATGATGCATATCATATACACAAAATCCTAGATAAACACATATCCATGATAATGACAATTATTATCATATTATATGATATAATTAAGCAAGAGTTCTAATCCAATAAGGACTCATGAGTGGAACTAAAGGATACTTGGGATAATGTCAGAGAGATCATACTATCCACGTATAGTTACTTGAAATTTGGAAATCTATCTAATTTCGTATTTTATATCTTTTTAGCAAAATTACGTTACCTATGATTGTTGAGCTTGAACTGAAATAATTCACACTTTAAGTGAGCTCAACGAAATGCATCACACTCTCCATGAGCTGAAAAATGCATCAGTGAGCTGAACCTAGCTTCCTTGATGATTTCTAATCATAGTCCAAACCATTTGGAGTTTAGAAATGAGCTCAAGGAATGTATTTATTTCCATTTCCATCGCCATTTCACTTTTCATCATTTGCACTGAAATTGGAAGCAAACATTGGATTCAAATGAGATAAGACTTAATCCAATTAATCTTAAATCATTAAGATAAGAAACAGAGCCACCAAAATCCATCATGTTTCATCATTCCCTCAGATGGAAATGTCATAGTAAATGATCTACTAAGATAGATTTAAACCTGAGTATTCCCAATACTCATTCATCCTTTATATTGGAAGACTTTGATATATTCAAAGTTTAAACCCTAGTTTGATTGTCTTCCTCGGAAATATATCAATATATTTCTCATTTAATAATTGGAAAACACTATTAATCATATACTTTCCATAAGTATATATTGATATCTCGAATTTGTGTCTTATTGACAACCATGCACGGAATTCATTATGACCTCTAATTATCTCATGAGCGAGCTCTGTCTCCCAGTTCATCTAGTATGAACATGTATGATTCCGTTGAGAGATCATACCTCTCATATGTCTTCATATGCACACCAACTTGTTGATATATGGACCTTGGTTAGGTCACCAACCTATTGATATGTCAAATATGCACAATTAGGCATATAGACGTAAAGGTTTATAATTTTTGTATTTTGTAGCCAAACAAGGATTAAACAGCTCCTAAATGATTTTTAAGAAAAGGACAAATGCATGAAAATGTTAAGTAAAAATATGGTCGAATATAACATAATATCAAGCATTCACTTGAATTTTCCCATAAGTTTTTATGCATGGAAGCTATTTAATAAAAATAAAAAGACAAGTAAATAAATAAACTACCTGGAAGGGATATTTTTGCAATATAAATAAACTCAGAGTGCTCGTATGCAAAATTCCCTAAAGTTTTACATATAATTAAAAAATTCAAATACTATAGAGAAATAAGCTGTTAGGGCCTTCCTGCAAAATGCCTACCTCACGTGGAACGCCACGTGAGGTGACCTGGCACGGACCTGACTGTAATATACAATAAGTTCGAGAGGATCCGTGCAATTCACACTTGTTTTTAAACTAAACTTAAGATAATCTGGATTAAATAGAAAATACAAAAGGTGTGAGGGTTAATAATGAAATTACACACTAAAGGCACACTATCGAACATCAGAGGAGATTCCGCATGGCGCGATCAACAGCTCTGGGGCATACCGCTTCGCTTCGAGACGAACAACCCAGATTAAATCTTGGTCGAGCCTTAGATACAACGGCTTGGATGTCAACTGGTAGAACTAGGAAGAAGGTGTTCTTCCCCAATCTTTGATCTTCTATTTCTCCATCCTCCGACCTTCTTCTCCCTCGCCGATGATCCCCATCGCTTCCTGGGACCTTATCGTGTCTGCAAGAAGCTCATGTTTGGTCCAGGCCCCGTCGGAGGGGGCTTGGAGCTTCAAGCTCTTAGATCTTCTAGATGAACTTTGAAGAAGGTGCTCTCAAGGCTGATTCGTTCCTATTCCTGCACAAAAATGAAGAGGATCTAGAGGGGGACTCCCTCGACCCTAAGGAAGTTGATGCGCACTAGGGATACTGGAGATAATTGAGCTACGGTATGAGCAGAGGAGGGAACTCGGGCGAGCTTCAATCCTTACATGTCCGAATAGGAAATGGGTGGAATCAGTAAAAAAGTGCAAGGGGTGGAATTGGTGAAGAAGTGCAAGGATAAGAAGAAGAGGTGGAATGACGGGTCAAAGACAATCAAATACATTGGAATTTGAGCTGGAGCTTAAGGTTCCAATGATTGAAAATCTCTAAATTACGCTGCTCTAGTGATTATTAACCAAAATAATTACGACACTATGAAACTGGGAAGAAATACGATAAAAGACCTACGTTACCAGCTCGTACCTAGCTACTCTAAGGAGCAGAGGAAGGTTGCCTGAGCTAACCTCCGACGAGATTTGGACTGCTAATTTCACCTCCTTTCTCCATGCCAACACCTCCACTGATATCATGTTGTCACCAGGGATGCAAATGACTCTAGGATATGGGGTTACAATGGGCAAAATGGGATAAAATCAAAAAAGAGGTGCATGTGACTTATTTATAAACAAATAGAGTTGGCATCTTATAGAGAAGATTTTGGTTAGCTCGATGAAGATCAATTATATCCAGAGCTTGGGTGTGATTTAGGGAGATCAAAACTCCACTTTCGTTCAGCACGCCAAGCCAAAGCATGATTGGATCGAGCGGGAAAATGGGTGCAAAATCGGGTTCTGACAAAATGTAATGCTTGAGAAGGAGAGAGGGGGAAGTTGACTTGAAGTCAATAAAAGAAGAATCCGGTTGGTCCACGTAGACTAACCAAAAAAAAGGGGAAAGAATTCCCTTATTAAATCAATATAAATTAACAAGTAGGTTAAAAATGAAAATTTATTCTTATTTATGTAGTATTTTATTGTGATTTTTATTTATTTCTACAAGTTAATTTATTGCGTATTAATATTTACATGTATATGCCTAGATATATATACTTGTATTGGATATATTTTATTTTGTATTTTAGATTTTATTAGTATATACAGGTATTTTGCATATTTATAACTTATTTAATTGCACATTTACATATTTTTAGTTTATTTTCCTGATAGTATTTATTAAATTAAATAAATAAAGAAAATACATCATATATGTATACTTTACCTATATATTATAATACACTAATTGTTTTAATGAATTTTAATGGGTTTCTTCTATTTTTATTATTTATATGTATTTCAAATAATATTTACAAGTACATAAAAATAAGAGAAATGTAAAATTATAAAGAATAAATATATTAAAGATTATATACATATATACAGGATAATAGGGATCTAAAAGCCAACTTTTGCATCTTAGCTCCATTTTTAATGAAACACCTTCATTAAATAGAAGATACATGTCCAAGAATTTTTCTTTGCAGCTTTTTATTCTTGGTGTCACGGGTGCACCGTGTATTATTTTTAGGTGAAAACAATTTTATATTTTTCTTTGTATTCTTATGTACAAATTTCATAGTGAGGATTTATTGATTTGAAGTGTAAATAATAAAGATAATAGGTGCCCAAATGCATTTATTGATGAATAATAGATTAGATTTTTGAGCTGTATTCTGTACGATTCTCTCTCCTACCTCCACCCTACTTTATTCCTTGTCGACCAAGTTATCATGATGACTGGGTCTCTGGGTCTAGGGTCACTCAGTGTCCTTAATACTTCATTTTTTCTTTTCTTTCCTTTATTCTTTTATTTTGTTATTAAATACAGTATTTTATATAGTATTTACAGATCAATTATTGAGTGTTATTTTGTACAAATTAATGTTATATACATGCATTTAGCTAGGGATTTAAGACCAAAATGAAAGAATAGAGGTGACGAAATGGAGATTCATCACCCCTTATGCTTCCCTTTGCTAGTCCCTAGCAAACACTTATGATAATGAGTGCATGAAAAAGAAAATAAATAAAAGAAAAAGAAAGAACCTGGAATAATTTTGACTTTTAAACTTATATTCATAAAATCAAAGTTTGGAGCTTAGTCAACCTTTGGATTTTAGTCTGGTCGGAACCTTATTGGGGACCTGATTTAAGACTCAACATCCCTTGAAAGCCACAAAACTCTATTGACATCTCCTTAATAGCCATGTTAACGTAAGTCTACTCATACACACACCTGCAAAATTAATGTTAATAAAATTCACACAATTTCATGCCTTGGATATTATGTAAATAATATTTACATAAGTATTTATATGAATCATATCCATATAAATGTTAATTATTGTGAATCGCTATTTACATTAATTAATAAATTATATTTGTGAATCTTATTCACAAGATTGCCCTAATAAATAAAATGCAATAATAACTATTATTATTACTATATTGACATCAACAAGTATGAGTCCTAATCCAATTAGGACTCATGAGATACAAATGTAGATACTTGAAAATAATGTCGGGGAAATCATACTATCCATGTATAGTGACTTGAAATCTGAATATAAATCTAATTTAGATGTTTATACCATTTTTGCAGAAAATCGGCCACCAATGAATGTTGAGCTTGAGCTATAACACTTTACACTCTAAGTGAGCTCAACAAAATGCATCAGACTCTCCATGAGCTGGATAAAGTGTTGGTGAGTTGGATCTAGCTTCCTTGATCATTTCTAATCATAGTCCAAATCATTTGGAGTTAAGAAATGAGCTCAAGGAGCTTGTATGTTTTAATTCCATGACCATTTCTATTTTCAACATTTGGACATTGAAAATGGAATGGGAAATTACATTCAAATGAACTGTGATTTAATCCAATTAAATCACAAATCATATAGCTAAATGGAGCCACTAAAATCCATCCTATTTCATCACTCCCATGGAATGTAAATATCATGGTAGATGATCTATTACGATAGATTTAACCTTGAGTATTCCCAATACTTATTCGTCCTTCATGCTGGAAGTCTTTGATAAATACGAAGTTCAAACCCTAGTTTGATGGTCTTCTTCGAAATATATTAATAGATTTCTCGTTTGATAATCTAGCAAACTATTAATCATATACTTTCCAAAAGCATATATTAGTATCTCAAATTCATGTTTTATTTCATAAACAATATGACTATGCGTGGAATTTATTTTGACCCCAAAATATCTCATGAGTGAGCTATGTGTCGTGGTTCATCAACTGTGTATGCGGCTACTTGAGAGAATGTACATAATATACATCTTGGACCTGAGGTTGAACGGGACATGTCTGAGGCTGATGTTGCACTGGAAGTTCCTTTGTCCCAGCAAGAGTATCAGGGGTGGCTGCCACAGAGTTGCAGGCATTGATGATGTTCACCAACTGCTCTAGTTGCTTGACGATGATGTCCAGCTTGTTCAAGCCCTTCATTCTTTGCTCGATCCCAATGATCTTCTCTAGGTCCTACGATCTCTTCTCTATAATGTCTACTTTGGACATGTGACACCCAATGATGTTGACGTCAGAGTTATCACACATGTCCACTTCTCGGATATTACCATATTGACATTCCTGAAGAGGTTCCGTGGTTGTGGTTATATTTGGAAGGAATGAGAGGAGGAGAGTGCGGCCTCTCCTTTGGCCATCTCTTTAATATCTGCAAGACTACATCATCGTCCTTGTTGAAGTGGGATCCTCTGCAAGAGGCATCAACCAGACATTGACTGTTCTCTGTGAGGCCCCCGATGAAATGATGGACCAAGCTGGTCTTCAGGATGTTATGGCGGGGGCACTTCTTTATCAAAATCACTGAAATGCTCTCGGGTTTCATGAATGGACTTTTGGGTTCCCTGTGAGATACTTGCAATCTTGGAATGCATGAGATTGAGACGATCGAAGGTGTAGTAATTATGCAAGAATGCAAATTTCATTTCCTCCTACATCGTCACCACTTTCCCTAAGTGGTTGATCCAATAGAGTGCCTTGCCTTGAAGGATGAAGGGGAAAGCGGTCATCTTGACTACACCCAATGAGATGTTGGGTTAGTGTGTCGTGATGAAGATGTGTCCAAACTATTGTAGATGCATATATGTCTCTTCATTTGGATTCCCATGGAAACTGGGAAGAAGAGAAAGGAGTTGTGACTTTAGTTCAAAGTGTTTGTGGATCATAGGAATCTGGATCCACTCGGTGATTCAGTCAGCCCCAAGGTTGTATGTCTGCTTCAGTGTGGACTTGGGTTGTCCTCTCCTTCCCCCTTCCTCGCCTCTGCGAGGTCCATCTTCAGAATGGTTATCATCATCATTGTATACATCATCACCACCTCCTCGAGGTGTCTCCCTCTCCTCTATCCTTCTTCTCAGATCATTCAACATGTCCTAAAATGTGACCTGGGAAAGTGCTTGGTCAGTCAATTGCTGCTGAATCACCTGGATAGAGGCCAATAGCTGACTATTGACATCGATCCAGTTCGTGCCATACTCTATGTTCTGCTATGTGCTCGAAAGTTGCGGTCCATTTTCTTTGATTGTGGGTGCCATCTCAGAATCTAACTGTGAGTGGTTGGGCTCCAGATCGAGGTATGGATCTTCAATTAGGAAAATATCATGATCAATCAGCATGCAAGCACCAGATGTAGAGAATAATTCAGAATTAGGGTCAATTCTGAATTCTAAATGATGGAGAAGTGTAAGGAGTAAAATCAATCTCCATCCAAAAAGGGCAGAACTCAGGAAGAGAGTTTTTCGGTCTATGGAAGGTTGAAGATGCGGGGAACCTTGAGGATGGTTCGTACAGTTTGAACCAATCACTAGGGGATCACCCCAAATTATTGGAGATGTCGAACTTGTGGAATCGATTTGGGCGTTGGCGGAGTCCGACTAAGCCATCCAAGAGTCGACGTCTTGAAGGAAGAAAATAAGAAGATCAATGAAGATGTATGAAGGATATTGTGATGAGTAAGAAATAAAAGGAGTGCAATATAGTAAACGGCTCAGAATGAGCAATGGTCAAAGAGAAATGTAAGAATAGGAATGACAAAATAACACAAGTGCACGGGACTTTTATCTTTGACCCTAATCCAGATCCAAACAAGCACAAGATAAAATTGAGTTCACCAACTCAACACTTGTGAAGCCGTGAAGGTCCAGCTATTTTTATTTTTTCAATTTTGGAGTTGTGATTCGGGCAAAATTTGCACACATCCGTAACGTCTAGCCCTAGATTAGAGTGTGTACTGCTAGGAAAGTATCACCGTACTTTTTCCACCTCCTTTGTATCATGTGATCTCCACTTTTTAAGGTCCTCAGTAACAATCTCGAGGGTCTACTCAGCCAAAGAAATTGAGAGAGGAATCCAATTAGGCAAAACCAATACTTCCCCCACAAGTGAGGTACTCGGACACAAAACGATGAGACAGACATGTCCATGAGGGTGTGGCCTATGCTCGATACTTCAGACAAAGTCGGATGCTCTACACAAGGTGAGAGCACCATCGTCGATAGGGCTATACTCGTTTATTTATGATATAAGCGTCAATACTTCACCAGTCCTAGGTGATACTCGGACACAATATTTATGATTTTTGGTTCTATTCCTTAAGGGTCGTGCCTCGCTTTGTCTGAATTGTATCTGAAGTCAATGATGTTCATCCTGGCTTTTAATTAGGTAAAAGTTTATTTAGCAATCCCCTTGTTTTAATTTTTGGATTTTCACTTTTTGAGTATTTTTTCAGAAATAAGCGTCTAAAAATTTTGTTGGATTTTCTTCATAACCTAGATGATAAAAAATAGAGGGAGATAGCGGTAAAGCAATGCAAGGTGGCACAAAGATGGAAATCTCACCCTTGTGCCTAAATGATGAATGCTCAGTTAGAGGACTTACATTGCTTCCCAACGCTCTCCCTGCATGATGTAAGATAGAAATTTATAAACCTAATCTATTTGGAATGCAAACGGTGAAATCGTCCAAAACAGGAATTGTTATTAGCGTGAAGAACCAAATGTTAAATACCTAGAAATAAAACCCAATGGTCCGTTCTTAGAGACTCTTCGATGCTCTCCACAACGGGTCCTACAAGCACTATATAAAGTCTCTTGCGACGCTCGGTTTCAAGTCCAAATATTCAACAATTATTTTGAGCTAAGTCTAAATGTAATTTGATAGGAGCATGTAAATATTAATGTGTTTGGACCTAATTTACGCGATTAAGCAATCCTAGAAATGCTAAGGGCTCAATCACAGAAAACAAATAAAAATAAATGCGAAAAGCACAAATTGCATGAGAAAAAGAAAAATAAAGGGAAAATAGGGAGAATAAAATGGTAGATGTCGATGAAAATCGTGAGACTTGGTAAAACGAGCCAGAATGTTCAAATGTCCATCTATATTAATACAAATTAATAATTTAAATAAAAGACTATCTCTCTCACACAAAAATAAAAGAAAAAGAACCATGCTAATTCTACTCGGCTTATCTCTCCCGCTCTCTCCAGTTGGCTAACAAGAATAATGGCCAACCTCCTCGCAGCCTAGGTGAATCAGCTCTCTAAAGAGTCGCCTTCGCCACATGGTCCCTCTCAAGAAAATAAATATATAAAATGTATTAGCTCAGATAAACAATTATCTCACATAAAGGAAAAATAAAAAAAGAAAATAATGATATGAAAAATGCACACAAAAATCTACACTATATGTTGCTTTCCGGCAATGGCACCATTTGTTGAGAGCGAGATCAACATTAACCAGTCTTATGCTCTACACAAGGTGGGAACACAGTCGCTGAAACGACCTATCAAGAGAACCTCGAGTTCAAACAATAATTAACCCACAATAAATAATCAAGCAATGAATCAAGTGGATCAAAATTTAGTATAACCCTACAAATAAATGCGTATAGTGTATAAGTATATGTAGGGTGTCGAACATTGGGAACAATGGGGATAGACCACCAAATTAACAAAAAAAGGGAATATATGTTTTTTTGTTTTTACAGGGATTTTTTTGGGTTTTAATTATTTAAATTTTGTTTGTTTTTAATTATTTTTTTGTTTTCGATTTTATAATTTTTATATTCTTTTATATTTTCTGATTTTTACTTTTTTTTAATATAAGTAAGATATATATAGTGGAATATGTATAATATAATAAATATATAGGGTATAAATATATATAATATAGGTAAAAAGCAAAAAAGTGCCCTAAGTACAATCATTTCTATTTTTAAGGGCTTAAAATAGTTTTTTGTATTTTTAATAATAAACTAATAGTAATAACAATATAAGTATATATATCTATACATACATATTATAGGATAGTATATATATAGATATAGCAATAAATCTCAAAATAGGTAAAATAAAATATATTTGTCATTTTTATAGTTTCTTATGTTTTTGGTCATTTTTTAAATTTATGCTAATTTTTTTTTATATTTTTAAATGGATAAAAATGTCAAAACAGTGAACAATAATACAAGGCCGTATTGTTTTAGAATTTAAAAAACATAATTAGCTCAAAATTTTTCAAAACTATTTTTAATATATAGTGGATAGTATATATAAAGGATGGAAACATGAAACAATATTTTTGGATTTTTTTCTATAATTTTAAATATTTTTTTATGATTTTTAGGGTTTTTAATTTATTTTAGTGATTTTTGGTTTATAATTAAAAAATATGATATTATAATTTTTTTAGAATTTTTCAAAATATTTTTAATTTTTTGTATTTATTAATGCAAACATGGACCAAACATAATATTTATGAATGTTTAAATATAAGAAATTAATTTTAATTGTCCTAAAAAAATATATGTAATTTTATATAATATCGGGCACTTATAATAATTGTCTTACAATTTTTTGATGCAAAATGATATTTCTAATGCAAGAAATACAATAAGTAAAAATACATATACTAGCAGAGGCGTAAATGCAATTAAAATTAACTAAATATTCATTCCAGAACGCAAAATCACACTACAAGGAGTCTTTTCGTAAAATTCTCTGAATATTTAATTCATACAGTGTTGGTAGGGGGTATAGATGTAATTTCCAAAAAACCTATTGGGCATACATGTAATTTATCTCAAAAATTCCACATAATTCAAAAGATTTTAGATTAATTAAATAACAAAAACCCTTGAGGGGGTCCCTGCAAAAAGCTCAATTCCTCGCACGCACAAGCACACGAGGTGAAGTGGTAAAGGACCTTTCTACAAATAAAACAAGTATAAGGGTTGTTCTGCAAATAATACAAAATATTTTGAAATGCAGACAAAACTTTATGGACTAAATAACAAATACAAAAATGAGGGGGTAGGTTACAAAATTATCCCCACTAAGGAGTGAGTGGACGTCTGGATCTTTTCACTTATACACGTGGTGTCTCCTCAATGGTTGATGACACTTCGTTTGTGAATGGCTGAGATTAGAACTTGGCGGCCGATGAGACGTCAGAGGGCAGCATGATCCAACGACACCTGCTTGATCTGTAACACCCCCAAGATTAGACGGTGGAAATCCTCGAAGGAAGAACATGGAATTACGCCAGAAGAGGTGAACTTCGATCCGACTTCTAGGGCATCTCTGGTGGTCTCCAGCGATGCAAGAAAGCTCAAAACACTCATGATGGATACCCGCAGCTGCAAATGGCTTCAAAAGGCTGTAGGGAACTCAAATGAAGTCCCAGGAGGTTGAGGAAGATAAGGGGCAGCTAGATCCTCTTTCTGAGTAAACATCCCCTCCAAAGAGGCTTTAGACCTCCAGAACCTTCATGTGAAGATCAAGCACACAAAATATGACTAGGATGAATGGAGTGTGTCAGGGAATAAATAAATCAATGAGGAGTGAAATGGGGGAGAACGACGAGGTGAGAGACTGTCACAAACGACAGAATGGATGGTCGGAGTTGAGCTCTAGCAAACTTCAACTAACTGATTTAACAAAATAAAAGGAAAAACTCAATGAAATGAAATGGCTAACTATGATAAACTAGATCCTAAGAATGGAAATAGGGAATTAGCTATGGCTCAACCTCACTAGAGAAGGAGTTGGTCGGAGCTCTGCTTGGTGGTGGCCGGCGATGCTCGGATCACCAGTTCCACGCCTCTTATTGTACACCAAATGGATCAAGGAGCTTCCTGCTGTCACAAGAAAGCTCTGGCACGAGTCGATTCAAAGATTTCGATGGTAGAAAGGGATCAAATTCAAATGGAGGTCGATGGGGGGTATAATTACAAGGTCAACTTAGTTCGGGCAGAATGCTCGATTCAGAGACCCATTGATCAAGGAGTGAAGCTGGCATGAAAGACCATGGATCGAGGGTCAAAAGTCATGAATGAATCGACTCAAAAAATTATAGAATCTAAGGGGAAAAATCAAGGAAGTCAAGGGAATAGGTCTGACAGACGTAGACCTATGAGAGGCAGGGAGTTGATCGAGGTCAACTCTGACCCGATACTCATTTGTCAACGTAGAATAGAAGAAGACAAAATAGAAAATAAAAAGAAAAGGAAATTGAGAATAAAATAGAAATGTTTTTATTAAAAAGTCAAATCTTGAAAATTATTTGTTATTTTATGCAGTAATTTAATATGATTTTTATTTATTTTTACAAGTTGATTTGTTATGATTTACTTTTTAAATGTATAAATATAGGTATATTTACCTACATGGTATATATTTTAATTTTACTTTCTATTTATAATTTATTATTTTATATACACAATTTATATATTTATAACTCATTTAAATACACATAAATGTATATTCAGTGTATTTTTCTAAAGTTATATGTGCACTTATATAAATAAGTGCATTTCTTATATAGATATATGTATGTATAATTCATCTATGTATTTTATCATACTTATTTATTTTATAATTTTTTTAATGATTTTATATCATTTTATTGATGTATATGTAATATGAATGATATTTACAAAATTATAAAATATAAAATAATGAAAAATATGAAGAATAAATATAATGCATATTATACATGTGTATTGCACAATGGGGGACCAAAACCTAACTTTTGCTTCTTAACTCCAAATATTGACCCACCTTCATTAAATAGATAATTTAATTTAGGAACGATGAAGATGAGTTTTGTGAATTTTGAATTCATATGGAGAAGATAGAGGTCTGAGAAGTTTTTATTTTTGCCTTTTATTCTGAGTATCTAGGGCACATTGTGCATTATTTTTGGATGAAATAAAATTGGAATTTTCTTTGTATTTTTATCTACAAGTTTCATTCCAAAGTTTATTTATTTGAGTTATATTTAGTAAATAATAAAATAGGTCCCCAAAATCATTTATTGAAGAATTAAAATCAGTGTTTTATTGTGATTTTTGGCCCTTATCCCCCCTACTTTATTCCTTGTTGACTCGCCTAGGTCTCAGGGTTTAGGTTCACTCAATACCTATGGTATTTCATTTCATTTTCTTTTCTTTTCTTAATTTTTTTATTTTGGTATTTAATGAAACAATTGAGGTTAGTTTTATACAAAATAATGTTATATACGTATATTTAGCTAGGGTTTAAATGCCAAAATGAAAGAATAAAGGTGATGAAATGGAGACTCATCAGAGACATGTCAAGTGGTTGATTTATTCATTTCCACCCTGACCCTCTCTGCATTGTACACAGTTTGATTGATCCTAAGTATAAGGGGGACGGTCGATTTCTCATTCATTCATATTCATTTATTGAGTCATTGTAGTATAGACTTTTCTATACTCAGTTTCTGTTATGCCTTCCTTTTTCTCTATGATTTATGAGGACATAGCTCAAGATAAGTATATGAAGTCATATATAGGTTGTATATATTTTAGCCAGAATTTGTACTTTTGTATTTTTGAATAATATAGCTAAAATACGCTTAATTAATAAACTGGTATAAATATGTATAAAATTCTTTAAAATCCTTTGTATATAGCGATTAATAAATCATGTTAAAGAGGTTTTCCAAAATGATTTGAAAAATGGTTGGAAAATATTTGAAAAATCTTTTAGAAACAGTTTGGAAAAGTTTTTGTAAATGTTTTCAAAATTTATTTGTACTAATTATTTTCAAAATAAAGTTTTAAATTTTTTTTGTTAAAATATTTGCAAATTATTTTGAGAACTCTATACAAACCCTGTATAAATAACTAGCATCACTTGCATAAATTCTTAAGTGTTAATTCTTCACCTAATCCTTGTAAATTAAGATGCACTCTCTTGTAAATATATGCACATAATTCTTTCACCAACTCTTTTCATTTTTTTTCAAAAATCCCTAAAAAGATGCAAAAATCAAAATCCATAAAAATTGCAAAATGTTTTCAAAAATTGCATTAAAATTTTCAAAATTTTTTAAAATTCATAAAAAGTTCAAAATTAGAAAATTTCTTCACAAAAATATTTTCTTGCATTGTACATAGCATTTGCATCTTTCGGATTGGTGATGACAATTGAACTAGTTTAAATAAAATCTGAAGATTGGAGCTTGGTGGGACCTTAATCCACTTAATCATATGAACCTTATAGGATCTGGAATGGATGCTCTTCACATATGTTATATTTAATTCTTTGAGAACACAAGACTTGGTTCAATGTCATCTTGATTGCCTAAGTAGAATATTTCAGAACACGCACATGACTATTATCGACAATGGTCTTGCTTGCACACATGCACCTTACATTTTGCTCAACTTAGTTGAAGTGGTAGAGAGCTGGATTTTCTGGCATGAGACACAAGCAAATGGAAACATACGAAGTCATAATTTTGTGGCTATTCTGTCCCAACTTGGTCCAATAGTGACGAGGTCTAAGGACAGAAGGTTGTGGGTTGCAATAATGCTTCAAAAAGTGATAGTCTATTGGGACAAGAGGAAAAAGTCCATATGTAAATGTTGTTGTATATAATATTCAAAAATATATGCAAAATCAAAAACTCCAAAAAGAAAGGCGGACGAAAAGTCAAGAAAAATCAATTCCCATTGGAATATGTATATATTTAAATAAGCAAGCTTGAGCTTCAAAGTCAGATACATATGAGCCTGCAACTGGATGACTTACTTATTTTATTATTCATTATACACAATCCAAATAAATAAACTTTCAATATAAAACTTGTACATAATAATGTATAGAAAAATATGAAATTAATTCCATATAAAATAATACACAGTGCAACCCGTACACACCGATGAAAAACTGTAAACTGAACTTCAAGGATCAATATCTCCTCCATCGAACTTAAAATTAACCAAACTTACTTTATTATTCCTAAAATTAAATGATCTATCTAATGATCATGGTTTCATTTAAAATGGAGTGAAGATATAAATATCAGTTTTCTGGCCCTTTTGTATTGTGAACATGTATATAAAAGTCAATTAATTTATTCTTTGCATTTTAATCCTTCTTATATTTTTAAATACTTGCATAAATTATATAAAACACAAATAAATCAAGAAAAATAAATAAAAGCATTAAAAATACCATTAAATAAATAAAAGGTAACAAAATACTAGTAAAATATACGTATGCTATACATACTTGTATTTATTTAAGTACAAATAAAAATAAAAATGCAACAAAAATAAGTAAATGTGAAATTAGAAAAGTTATAAATAAATAAAATGAGTAATTATATCATTATGTATAAAAATAACAATAAATGAATAAGAATACATAATATATAAATAAATACCTAGAAAATAGTATATAAATAATAACTCATAATAAATGATATTGAAAAAATAAATAAAAATCATATAAAATAATACATAAAATAACTGATATTTTTTGTGATTGAATTTTAATTGAACAAATGCATGTGACTATTTTCTTTTCTAATTTTTTTCTCTCTTATTTTTTCCTTTTGTGGTCCACGTGGACCAATGAGGTTGCATGGACAGTTGACCTTGGGTCAACTGTCTGGCCCTCCTCAACCTTGTTAGAATGTCGAATCTCCACCAACAATTTTGTCTTCTCCACATTCTTGGCGTAGATCCACTGCTTGAGGAAGCCTACGTTCTTCATCGAAAATGAACACATTAGGATCCTCCATTACACCATGTCCATAGAACGATTGTACATACACGAAATCGATGGTATCCTCGTGATCTTTCGAGTACCATCACATTGTGTATAAATAATAATCCAATCCCTTTTTTGCGAGTTCGATTCCCTTCTACCTTTCATAACCCATATCCTTTGATCACTTGAGATCCTCGGTTATAGCCGGAGCTTCGTGGAGGTGTTGGTGTGGAGAAGGAAGTGATGAAGTGGTGATTCGACTTGTCAGAGTTGCTTCTAGCAGAGCTCTCTGCTCCTTAGCCTTAGGTCATGTATGAGATGCTAGCATTAGGTTTATGGTTAGTATTTCCTTCCAATAGAAGAGTCTAGCCGTTAGTTTATGTAATTAGTTGTTAGCTTAGTGTAATTTCCAAAATCATCGTCCACTGGAGCTTTGGATCCAGCTCTAGTTTCATCATGAACTCACTCGGATTCATCCCATTGATATCGATATCCATGCTCATCACGTTCTTCATAAACTCCCCATCTAAACCCCCCTGATCCTGCAAAGATTCGGTGATTCCAAGATTCATCTTCCGCCATCGCCTGGAGCTCCTATGCCATCCATTTCCCCCTCTGTTCAGCTCAAATCGGGTCAAGGAGACATCCCTCGAGCCCTAGTATCCTTTGTGCAGGTTGTGGACCCTCGAGGACCCATCGGGAGGTGGATTGGAGGTATTGTACCTGCTCCAAGTTACAATAAATAGCCAAGAACTCCAGGCCCCCATCAATGGCACTCATCGAGGTCACCTGCAATCGCAGAAGCTTCCCGGGAAGCTGTTGGACCGATCAAGAGCAAAGAAGAAGGTCGGAGCAAGTATATTTCATCAATTGAAATGATGCTCAAGATGTATTCTTGAGTGTTCTTCCAAAGGGCTCTAGGACTATCAGATGAAGAACATGGCCCAAATCTAATCTGAGTCATTTAAGCAAAGCGAAGCGCTGCCCCATCCTCCGTCGTTCGATGAGCTTAAGTGAACCATCCTACACCATTTGATTGGGCGTCGGTTAGGGTAGATGTTACTTTATCACTATTGTAATTTGTAAATTAGTTGTAATAACTTTAATTATGCTGTAGCATAAGTTTAATTAGACATTTAGCATACTGGACCCCTTAGTCTCTCGTATTTGCTATTTGGTCCTTCCGCCTCATGTGTTACGACACGTGAGGCATAGTATATTTGCACATGTAACCTTAAGATTTGTGGACATCCATTTAGTTCTTTAAAGTTTATCTAAATGGCATATTGGTCACTAGCCTTCTCTTTGTGTGTAGCCTTTAATTACGAGACGTGTCTTGAAGATCTCTACCTTTCCATCACATCCACCTTTTCTCTTGAAGGTCCATTTACACCCAAATGGTTTTGTCTCTCTAAGTGGATCCTCTAGGGTCCATACATCATTATTATACATGGATTCTATTTCAGACTTTGTTGCTAGCATCCATCCATCCATGTCTTGATCCGTGAGTGATTCATCAAATGTGATTCATCGTTACTCTCTGTCTCTGACATCCGTGACCATCTCATAACCTAGTCCCTTTGTTTCTCCACATCTTCGACCCATCAACCCCCTTCGACTCCCAATGGATTGAAGGGTTCATGCTCCATTCACCGCCACCTCGTCGGAGCACCCCATTCCTCACTCATCTCGCCTCAACCTTCACAATAATTGCCCAGTCGCTTCGCCCGCACGTTGCCTTGCTCATTCTGCTGGAAAAACGGATGGAAGGGGGCATCAGAGACCTAATCGAATTCGAGGAGCACCTCCACGAAGATCGAGACTCCATGCTCCCTCTGATGTATCCCGAACATTTTTGAAGCATCAACTCGTTGCAGAAGACCTCCCCGAGCATGTGGAGTGGCTTAGCATCGAAGAACAAGCTCGAGGAGGGGATGATTTGATGATCAAATCTTGGAGACAGGGACCATCTTCCTCATTCTTCGAGCATAGCAGTAGCCGTTGGATGAAGGAGGGGTCCAGTTCTCATCTCAGTCGTCTAGTATATGGATCCCTCAACTGTTAATGGAGGTTCACGATCAAATCTCATGTGTCGGTTGTCGAAGGGGTATCGTGCGCTATGGAGCCGCCATGTGTGTAAGTGAAGCGATCTCAACCGTTGGTCTACACACAAATAGGGTTAATTTGCACTTAGCCACCTCCACCTTTTTCTTATTTCTTTTTAGTAAAGAAATATTTGTCAGGAGTGTAAAAAAATGTGTAAAAATTGCATACAACCCTTGTGTTTCCATGTATTTGCCCATGTGTCCATGACAACTCAACTCAAGTGGCTTGCCACATGAGTTGGGGTATTTTGTAGGCATACCCTCTCATTTTTGGATGTTTATTTTTAATACACAAAAAATGTATATTCAGTGATATTTTTAGAAAAATTCAATTTGGGACCATAAACCTTCTTTAATTTTCATAAGGCCCTTCCAAGGCATTTTTAATTTATTTATTTTACGGAAAATTACATGTATGCCCTTGTATTTTGCGAAGTGGTTTTGAAATGCATGTATACCTTATTCTAATTGCAAATCGGTACCTGCTAGAATATTAAATGTCATGACTTGTTTATTTTTACTAAAAATAGCTACTATTTATATTTAATTTTGCAAAAATTCATGTAAATTCCTAGGATGACAAACTATCATGACTTGATTTTTAATTTACATTTAGGTATTTTATATATTTATTACAATACAAATAGTGTGCATTAGTTCCTTGTCCAGTTATAAAAATGATAAAAAATCTAAAATGCCTTGAAAAATTACAAAAAATTTGTATCTTCTTTATTATGCCATGTATTGACTCCAAACCTAAAATCCCAAAAAATAGAAAAAAGAAATTGATAGAAAAAATTAAAAAGCTTCAAATACAGTAAAATAGATATAAAATTCCCAAAAACACCAAAAATAATTGTTTTTATTTCTAAATTTTTCTTATATTATCATCTATCTATTAAAATTGATTTGGAGAATTTTGGACTTCATTTACTATTTTTAATCTTCATATCTACTCTACATATTTGCTTAATCATTATTGGGCGTTTCTCACAGAGGTGAGCGATCGAGGTCGGTGAGATCACATGCACGGTGAAGCAGGCTTGCAACTGCTGCGATCGGTGATGATGAAGATGGAGGGTTGGATCGCTTACGAAGGGGCTCAAAGGCGATGTCGGGCTGAAGCGTAGGTCGAGTAGCTGAAAGCAGTGACCGTGCGGAGCGAGGCGGAGGAGGGTGTGGTGGATATCTTTCTTTTGCAAGGAAGAAGGGTGGAATATGGAGGTGAGGATGGTGAAGATGGGTCGGTCGGAGGTTAGGAGGGTAGTGCAGCTACGGTGATAAAGGTGACGGGGAGATCGACAATGTGCGAAGGAAATGGAAGAAGAGCGGAGGCAAATGGGAAGAACAAGGAAACGGAGGAACACATGGGAGAAGAAATGGAAGGAAGAAAGAAGTATACCTGAAAGTTCTTCGCCGAAGGAAGGTTGCTCTATGGAGTAGCCTCTGATATCTTTGCTTCGACTCAAGCTGACGGCAAGCTCGAGGAAGCTTCTGTAGCAGGATCATCGGTAGCTACAAGGTCCAAGATTAGACCTTGGATCACACTAAGAACCTCACTTTTCGTCTTCGCCCAACGAGCCCTGGAGTCGTTGTCATCCTCTGGTCAGAGCTGGAAGCTGGTTTCTCTTAGAATATGACGGATGATGGGAATCAAGGGAGGCAACAATGTTATACAGGGAACAAGGATCGACGATGGTTTTAGGTGATAAGGTTATGGGGTGGCCGGCGGTTGGGTTCATTGGCGACAATCGGGGATAAGATAGGATAAGACGAGGAGAGGATGGTCGGGTTGGGTGATCGGCGAGGATAGGATAGAGTCTAAGGTGGTCAATAGTGAGGGGTGGTCGTTGGAGGAGTGGGTTAAGCGGAGAGGATTGGGGAGGGGGAGCGGTTGGAGGTTAGGCACACACGTGTGAGGCACGCGCGTCGGGAGAGAGGGGACAGAGAGTAAGTGGGGGGTGGCACGTGGTGCCCCAGTAGGCACCACGTGTCACCCTAAAAAATTTCAAAAAGTAAACTCAAATAAAATAGAAAAGAAATAGAAGAAGAATCGAATCAAAAAATTTTCTTCACGAAAGTTACCTGTATTAATGAGATGTACAACTTTCATGATGGAACCAAGAGAAAATGAAATGCAGAATACAAGATATGAAATTCGTTGATTATATTTTATGTACATAAAATGCCAAATTTATGTTTCGAAATTTTTATTTGATTGTCTGATGATAAATAAATGCAAGCAAAAATTAAATGTGCTATGAAATAATGCAATGGACTCAAATGACATTTTTATGGGTTAAGTTAATATCAAAATAAATTAGGGAGGTTAATCATGTACAAGTTGATTAGGTGAATAAGGTCAAGTCAGAATTGATCTTTTCTATGCTTTTCTATTTTTTTGGGTTTTGATTTTTATATGATTTATTAAAATAATGAATGAATTAAAGAAATGAAAGAGGAAATAGTTAGAATGGATGAATATGCACATGAAATAACATGTCAAAATCAGTGAAAATGTACAATGCGCAAAAGAGGCCCAAAACCCAACTTTAAAAAATGAGCTTTGATTTTTATGAAATTGATCTTATTTTGAAGGTATTTGGGTGTATATTACTTTAAATGAGTAGAGTGAAATCGGAAACTGTATGAGAAAGATATCAGTGTTTTAGTCCGTCTGTCCTGAAATTATGATTTGGGTTAATTTTGCATATGTACAAGTTAGCATTTTTTAGGATTCTTCATGGATTAAGGTTATTGATATAAACACAATGAAGTTTGTTTCATGTCAATTGGAGTTAGAATGATTTAATTAAAATGCTAAAGATGATTATAAATGCAAATATGCATGCTAAAATGCATATATTAATTCTAAGGGCATGAATGGTAAAAATGCAGAATAAATAATCAAATGCGGCTAATTACTCAGGAACGAATTTCTATTTTTGACTTTTAGTGTGTTTAATCACGGATTCATCAGCGAGCAAAGTCCAAAGTAGTGGTTTTGCCTATTGGCTTCCTCCCTCTATTACTTTGGCCGAGTAGGGATCCATGAAGGTTTACAAGGACCTCAAAAAGTGCAGACTACATTTTACAAAGGAGAAGGACAAGTACATGATACTTTTCCAGCAGTATTCTCGCTCCTATAGGGTTAGCATGCTAAGGACTTGTTAAAAGATATGCCTGAAATAACAACCCTAAAAATTGAAAAGATAATAAATAGATGATCCTTTATGGCTTACATGTGTAGAGCTGGTGAATCCAATTTGTATTGTGTATTGCATGGATCTAGATTAAGGTTCAAAGATCATGTCACGTGCATTTACGCAAAATTCGTCTATGTGTTTCCTCTTTGACCCTCTGCTCGATTCGAGCCTTTCTATTGTTTTGCACTCCTTTTTATTCCTCATTGACCTAATTATCTTTCCTCCTGCATCGATCTTCCTCTTGTTCCTCCACAATGTCGATTCATGGATGATTTAGTCAGGACTCCACCAATACCCACAACGATTCCATGAACTCAACATCATTAAATAATTCAAGGCAATTCCCGAGAACCTGGTTTAGACTTTCCGAACCAATCTCCAGACTCCTCGCTATCTTTCCATTTTCCTCTTGTTCCCCAATAAACCAGGACAATTCTTGTCCCACTTCCATCATTTACGAATGGAGGTCGATTACAGTCTGCATCTTTTACTCCATTCACAACCATCTGAGATTGACCCTAATCTCGGATTCATCACTGAATTTGGCATTCAAATTCACAGTGGTCTAATTAGGATTCTCTTATATTATAGATAGAAGCCAATCCTGGGTCCCAACCCATAACTCATTTCTTTAGACTCAGACCCAGAAATAAATTTCGAGGGAAAGGGCAAAGGATAACAAGTGCCCTAACTAGAGCAAGGTCTCATGCCATATCAAAATCAGGTGAATGCTTAGTTGATGGCATCCATCCGAGCTATCCAACAACAACTAACTGAGTAGGAACTTGTGCAAACTGCATTCCAAGACATGCTGAATGACATGAGGAATGGACTAGCTGAAGGAGGAGGTGGTGAAATACCTTGTAAGGATCCAAACGAGGATCCAAGGAATGAGAATCCTAAACCAACACTGAAGGAGACATATAATCTTGGAGATAGCTAGATGACCGAATGGATTCGCATCCCACCGGTGCACACACACCTTGAATAAATTCTCAGTTCCATGTGCTTATGCCCTCGTTCCATGGGAACACCGACGAGGAAGCATACATTCACCTGTAATAGTTCACTCGCATCTGCAGGACTACCCACTACCCTAACATTCCGTTAGATGCAGTGAAGATGACTGCATTTCCCTTCAGCCTACAAGACAAGGCCTTGTACTGGGTCAATCATTTGGAAAAGGTCATAAAAACCTGGGAGGAACTTAAATATGCATTCCTTCATAAATTCTACCCTCTCAGTTGGTTCAAACGGATGTGAGCCAGGATTAGCAACTTCTCTCAGGCTACCCACAAGTCCATCCATGAAGTTTGGGAGCGATTTACTTACATGCAGGAGAAGTGTCCCCACCATGAGATACCAAGGACCAACTTGGTCCAGCACTTTTTTGGAGGCTTGAATGTAGAAAGCTAGATATTAGTCAATGCTGCTTGTGGGGGATCTCACTTTAATAAGGATGAAGACGTAGTCTGGCAAATCTTTGAAGAAATGTTCGAAGGAGAGGCCGTCCTCTCTTCATCACGTGTGTATCAAAGACAACCCTAGGTCTTACAGAAGCCAGGTTACATGACATCATCTTGCAAGGCAGGGAGAGATGAGAGCTCCAACCTCAACATCATTGGGGGGCCATCTCTCTAAGGTTGACATTATTGAGAAGTGGTAACATGATCTTGAGAAGCACATTGTGATCGAACAAATGATGCAACACTTGGATAAGCTGGACCAAATCACCAAGCAGTTGGAGCTGCTAGTGAGCACCATCATTTCATGCCATTTGGTGGCACCATCGTCAGAGACTCCTACCGAGAAGGAAGATGAACCATCACCTCAATAGCAGCCTCAGTTGAGTCAGCAACGGCCGGCGATCCAAAACGTGTACCATGTGCAAGAACCCAACATTATTTCATAGTCCGAGAAATCTGGCGCAGGTGAGCCGCGTCATAAATGGGGCATGATCCTGACTGACTAGCCAGGAGTAGGCCCTGCCGCAGCAAGAGATGGTGGTCTACCAGCCATACTACCTACCATCTTCTGATCCAGCATTCCTGCCACCACACCCCTGATACAGGGAGTTAATGGTGTCTAGAGCAACGATGTGCATCTGGCTCGTCCTGCTGGACAACCCCAAGGCCAACCACCAGCCAAACCAGCAACCTCAGGGTGGTTGTTTTGCATAGTCCTTTCAGCCTCAACCTCAGTATCAGCATCACCAGTCTCCACATTACCATAATAATTGGAGACAGTCAAAGCAATATCCACAACCATCATAATGTCCGCATTAGCCATACCACCTGTACATGGCTGCACCTCAGCAGCAGTATCCTCCTACTCTATGTCATCAGCAGTATCTGCTCCTCCCCCTCAACAACAATACCAACAACACCCATCTCAGCCTCCACATCAGCAGCTACAGCGTGAACAACACGCTGGACCCTCCGAGGCGGTTCCCGTGAACCCGAGCCTCGATTGTTTCACCCAATTGGTAAATGGACTAACAGAGATAATAGAGAAGCTGGACAACCTGACGACCACCTATTCCCATTCCGGCCCAGGTCGAAGCTAATCCCAATAATTTCAAGAGAAAAAAGCAGGTAGAATGTGATGTCCTCTGTAGCTATAGAGTCAGATGATTGTAAATTTTCTTTCTCTAATGCTATTACTCTTAGGAGCAAAAGGACCATACCTCTATCTACCACAACCAAGGGGAAGAATAAAGCTTCATCGGGTGAATCAGTGTCTTCAGCATCAGTCGTGTCAACTACAGGTTCAGGTGAGGAAGAAGGAGGAGCCATGCTAGTTGTCGTCTACCACCACTTCCATCAGTAAAAAGAACAAAAAAATATAAGAATAAAAAAGACCAAAAAGAATATCACTATCAATGTGAAGTCGCATCTGCAATGGGGAAGCATGCCACAACATTCGACTCGGAGTTAGCCGACGGAGCAGAGACCTTAATTTTTGCTTGTCCACCGGCAGCATCACTATCATTTCCAGAATGTACACCTTTTTGCAGTTCGGATGTACAGAATACTGTGGACAAGAGTACCATTGTACATATGAACAATGCTTTTGATTTCAGGTCTATAAATATTCCTTTTCCTTATGCAATAGAGAAATCAAAAAAATGCAAAAGGAAAAAGTGCATTATTCGATCCATTTGTTGTGGATATTCTGCAAACTTGACTGTTGAATTACCATTGATGCAAGCCATGGAGTACATGCTTGTTGTGAAGAAGGTCTAGTAAGAAGCTTGTACAAACAAGCATCAGTCAAACAACAACAACATACACCGGTACGTTGAGAAGCACATCCTCTCCTTGTCTACAGTTGCATCCATTAACAACCTCCATCATAATAAATCGGACAAAGGAGCACCTTTGATCAGTTCTGGTATTTTTTATCAAGTCTTTGAGCGAACACTGCTTGACAACAACTCTTCCATCAACTTCCTACCCTCATCATTGCTGCAAGAATTCACGTTGGCTGCTGGGACCACTCAAACAGACACGCATGATCCTTTAGTTCATTGATCAATCCATCAAGCGACCTTGAGGTTTGTTGGAAGACATTATCGTAAAGGTGCATGACACGGATTATCCTGTTGATTTTGTAGTCCTTGATATGGACTCTCCTGCACCATTACTTCTGACCCTGATTATTCTTATACATCCATTCTTGTGAATTGCAGAGGTTGTTGTTGACTATAGGTCTGGGAAGATCTCATTCATCTTAAGCAACCATAGAATTACCATAGATATGGTCAGTGTGCCGAAAGTCATAGCTGGCGAAAGTCATGCAGCACCGCCTGAGGCAGACTATGATTTTATTGCAGAAATCAGAGACACAAAACTCTCTCTAAATGACACATGGACCTTGGAAATCCTCTCTCCCGAGGAGGATCAGGAAAGCATAGTCGACACTAGCTCTGATATCACTATGGAGGGAGAATCCAATTTGTTGATGCTTCTCTTTGATTCAGAATATTCATGCCAGTCAGAACATGATTAATTCATTGCAGACATGTTCAACACATTATCAGTTGAAGGACCAGCCAGTGAGGTGAGTACCTCTAAAGCCATGACAAATCATCCACCTACCATCACAGTTTCTGAAGTGACCGAGAAGTAGGCCAGATCAGAACTAGAATTAAAGCCACTTCCAACAGGCCTTAAGTATGCCTTCCTTGCGGGTGTATAGAATATTTATCCTGTCATCATCAGCAACAGGTTGACTCAGGATCAAGAATTCCGACTCCTTGAGGTTCTAGAGAAAAATCACAATGCACTTGGTTGGCACGTATTAGACCTCCGCGGGATAAATCTTTTTATGTGCTCGCACCATATCTATTTGGAAGAAGATGCTAAGCCATCCTGAAAATTTCAAAAAAGACCGAACCCAAATTTACGAGATGTAGTCATGAAAGAAATCACGAAATGGTGTAATATAGGTTTTATTTATCCCATCTCCGATTAAAGTGGGTGAGACCTCTGCAGATAGTTCCGAAAAAATCCAGGCTCATCATGGTTACAAATAATGGAGGAGAGGAGATTTCTATTAGGGTACCGAAATCCTGGTGTGTATGTGTCAACTACTTCCGCCTCACTATAGCAACAAAGAAGGACCACTTCCCCTTGCTATTCATCGATCAAGTTCTTGAGAGATTAGCCGACAAGGAATTCTTCAGCTTTCTGGATGGGTATTTTGGGTACAACCAAATGACAATCGCCCAAGAGGACCAAGAGAAAACCACCTTCACTTGCTCGTTCGACACCTATGCTTTCAGGAGAATGCCCTTTGGTATGTGCAATGCCCCTGCCACATTCCAAAGATGCATGCTTGTAGTCTTTGCCGAGATGGTTGGTAGTTTTCTCAAGGTGTTTATGGACAACTTCTCCATCTATGGTGATAGTTTTAATGCATGTCTTGAGTACCTAGACAGAGTAGTTTAGAAATGTCATGAAGTCAATCTTGTGTTATCTTGGGAAAAGAGCCACTTCATGGTTACAGAAGGGATTGTGATGGGCCACGTCATTTCCAAACGTGGCGTGGAGGTCGACTTGACAAATGTGGATGTAGTTGCCAACTTAGAGCCACCTCTGTCAAAAATGTAAGGTCATTCCAGGGGCATGTGGGTTTCTATAGGATATTCATCAGAGATTTCAATCGCATCGCCCGACCTCTCAATGAGTTACTCTGCAAGGAGATCGAGTTTTATGTTGATCAGCCGGTTATCCTTTCATTCAATCAATCGAAGGATCTAATCACTCAAGTTCCCATCCTACAACCACCATATTGGTCTCCCCTTTGAGATCATGACGGATGTATCTGACTTTGCATTCGGGGTTATTTTAGATAGAGGAAGGACAAGGTGCCCTATGCCATTCACTACGCTAGCAAAATGTTAGACGAAGCTAAGAGAAATTACACTATCACAAAGAAAGAATTGTTGGTCGTGGTATTAACCCACAAGAAGTTCATATCCTATCTGCTTGGATCTAGAGTCACCATCTATACACACCACTCTGTTATTTGGTACTTACAACATAAGAAGTACGCAAAGCCCAGATTGATCAGATGGATCCTTCTCCTCCAAGAGTTCAATTTGGAAATCAAGGATAAACTTGGAGTTTAAAATGTGATAGCAGATCACCTTTCTAGAATTGAACAGCAAGGGTCTCCACTAAGCAGTGTACCCATCACGAACACCTTTCCTGACGAGTCGATTTTGGTCATGGATTCACTCCCTTGGTATGACGATATTGTGAACTTACTCGTTTCTGGTGTAGTCCCACAAGATTGGACGAATATCAATAATGTCAAGTTCTTGTCCACTATCCATTTCTACCAATGGGAAGACCCACTCTTATTCAGGGAATTGTAGATGGAATTTGGCATAGGTGTGTTCTTCATGGATAACATCACAGAGTCCTCGAGCATTGTCACTCGCTCGAATCTAGCAGACATCACTCTGGAGAAAGAACGACATCGAAAGTGCTACATTGTGGCCTCTGGTGGCCTACACCATTTAAGGATGCCGCAGCATACGTCAAGCATTGCATTGACTGTCAGAGATTGGGATGCACCCTTACAGCTAAAGACTCCATAACCCTGTCATTCAGATTTCAGATATATTTGATGCTTGGGGCATTGATTTCATGGAAAACTTTCCCAACAGTCAAGGATTTGAGCACATTCTTCTTTTCATTGATTACTTGAGTCGTTGGGTCGAAGCTATCCTTGTCCAAGACGCAAACAACCATATGGTTTGTCAGTTTCTGAGAGAGAACATCATTTCATGGTTCAGGATTATGAAGATTCTGATGTCAGATGGGGGTAGTTACTTCATCAACAGAGAGGTCATGAAACTAACGAAGGAGTACAACATCAAGGACCAAGTTGCTTCTCCTTATCATCCCAAACCAATGGCATGGCCGAGCTATCAAATAGAAAAATTAAGATGATTCTGTAGAAGCTTGTGAAGCCGGGCAGAAAGAACGGGTCCCAACTCTTGAACTCTGTCCTTTGGGCATATAGAACTGCCTACAAGTCTCCCTTGGGCATGTCGTCCTACTATCTTATATATGGAAAGCTGTGTCATCTACCCGTGGAGCTGATCCACAAGTCATTATGGGCGATCAATATCTGTAACTTAGACTCATGTAGAGGTGGTCAGAAAAGAAAAGAGCATCTGAACAAGCTTCTAGAATATGAGATTATGCTTATGATAACACATTGATGTACAAGGAGAAGGTTAAATGCTAGCATGACTGTCACATCAAATGATAGACCTTCGAGACTGGACGGAAAGTATGGCTATTTGACACAAAGTTAAAGATATTCCCACACAAATTAAAGAGTAAATGGATAGAGCCATTCACGGTGAAAGAAGTGTGTGACAACGAAAGCATCGTGATATCAGATTTGTCAGTTGACGCACAACCATTAACTATCAACGGTCAGTTACTGAAGCCATACCTTGAACATGACACTTTCTTGGTTGTGATTGACTCAGTTCAAGTGGTATATAATGAAGAAGCCTCCACAACATCAGCATCATCGAAAGATTCAGATAATGTTCCTAAAAAACTTTTCCTCTAGTTTTCTTCTTTTCTTCTTTCCTGTTGTATTTTCTATTTTCTGCTTTGTTTTCCTCATTCATTTCCTATGTACGTAGGATATGCTTCATCCTAAGTATAAGGGGATCAGTGACTTCACCTATTCATTCTTTATTTCACAACATGTCTCCTCTCTTGTTCATATTCATGTCTATACTTAGGAATACCTTATCCTAAGTATAGGGGAGACATGGGGAACCGTTGAGTTGTTCATTCCCACCCTTGACCCTCACTGCATGTAAATACAGTATGATATACTTAGTATTATTTGATACTAAGTAGAGGGGGACGGTTGACTTCTCATTCGTCTAATTCCTTCGTTCATTACTCTTTAGTCATTGTAGTATAACCTTTTCTATTCTCATCACGAGTTATGTCTTTTATTTTTCTCTAGAATCTATGAGGATGTAGCTCAAGCTATAGGGCGGTCGTATATACTTTGCATATACTTAAGCCATAACGCGTACTTTCGTATTTCCAAAATAAATATGGCTAAAATACTATACATATACATATACAATTCATTAAATCAACTAATATAAAGTTGAATATTCCTCAAAGTATTTTTGTATATACCGATTAATAAATCAAGTAAAAATATTTTGCAAAATGTTTGAAAAATAGTTTGAAAATCTATTTGAAAAATCTTTTGAAAATTATTTGAACAATATTTTGTAAAATATTTTCAACCTTCGTAAAAATGTTTGGTTTGTAAAAATTTATTTTCTCTGTGTGAAATAAAATGTTTTGAAAATCTATTTACAAATGTTTGAAAAATGGTTGCAAAAATATTTTGAAAAATCTATATATAGTATTTGAAAAATCTTTGCAAAATGATTTTAAAAAGTTTCTAAATGTTTGTAAAAATTATTTCTAAAAATTATTTTGAAATATAGTTTTCAAAATTGTTTGAAAAATCATTTTCAAATAAGTTGAGGAATATATACATCATTTTAATCAATAAACATTTTTCACCAACTATATGTATATATGTCTATGAAAACAACTTGCTCGTGTGTAAACCTCAATTCTTGTAAATTATTAAGATGCACTTCCATTTAAATATTTGTACCTATCTTTCATTCCAAAAATATTTTTATTTTTAAAAATCCCTAAAATTTTGCAAAACCAAAAATCCCTAAAATTTTGCAAAACCAAAAATCCCAAAAACATGTGCAAAACCCTTTGAAAAACTGCATAAAACTTGCAAAACCTTTTTCAAAAAAATCCATTAAAAGATCAAAATTTGAAAATTGTACCACATTTTTTTTCTGGAGTGTACATAGCATTTGCATTTCTTGAATTGAAATTGATAATTGAACAAGTCCAAATAGAAGCCGTAGATTGGAGCTTGGTTGGACCATAAAAACACTGAATCACATGAACTTTAGAGGAACTATAATTGAGATACTTTAGGTCCGTTAGACTTACTTCTTTGGGAACCATGAGACTTAGTTCAATGTTATCTTGACTATCTAAGAAGAGTATTTCTAAGCACACACATGGCTCTCGGTTATAATGACCTAGATTGCATACCTGCACCTTACACCTTGCTCACCTCAGTTGAAGCGGTAGAGGACTAGATTTGTCGGTATGGGACACAAGCTATTGGAAACATCAGAAGTCACATCTCTGTAGCCACTGTACCACAACCCGATCCAGTAGCTATGAGGTTCAATGATGGAGTGTCGTGGGTTGCAATAATGCTTTAAAATAGGGATATTCTTGTGGCTCAAGATGAAAAAGACCTTGTGTAAATGATGTTGTATATAATATTAAAAAAAGCAATCAAAATGATAAACTCCAAAAAAACTGACATGCATGATTAAAAACAAAATGTCTGCCAGAGTATGTATATATGAACAAGCAAGCTTTAGCTTCATGTCAGATATTTGTGGTCTGCTGCCGAATGACTTGGCTACACTGGTCAAGCATCCTCGGATAGGTAGCTACACTACCTACCATCCATTATTCTCTCCACCTCATCTTCTTGAGCTAGTTGCACTTGAACTTAGAAGGAATACCTCGCTTCTCGAGTAAAAAGTTGCCAAATTGGGGAATTAGGGTCACCATGATGGAGAAGACTGACTTTTAACGCTTCAACTGAGAAGTGCTACATATCATTCACACTATCCAACATAGATTCATAGTCACAAGGGTTTGCATATTAGTTGACTTATTTTGATCTAGCTATTGAGGAAACGTGAGCAGAGTAGTGTGGTTTCTAGAGGCTGTTGAGTTTCAAGTCTGATTCCCAATAAGGTTCCGACCACACCTAATTTCCAAGGGTCCGAATGAGCTCCAAACTTTGATTTCATGAAGACAAGTTTGAAAGTTAAAATCAATCCAATTCATTTTGTTTTTCTTTTCTTTATATTATTTTTCTGTACTTATTGCATAAGTGTTTTCTAGGGACTAGTAGAGGCAAGTATGGGGGTGAGTAATCTCCATTTCATCATCTTTATTCTATCATTTCGGCCTTAAAAACTCTAACTAATGCATGCAAATATCATTATTTTGTACAAAAAACATTCATTATTTATCCTATTTATGATATATAAAATACTATTTTTAGTGCCAAAATTATAGAATAAAGAAAAGAAAAGAAAAAGAAATAAAATATCAAACGTATTTTATGACCCTAAACCCTGAGACCAAGTCAATAATTGATTTGGTCGACAAGGAACAAAGTAGGGGGGATAAGGGCCAAAATCACAAACAAATTCTATTATTTTATTCATTAGAAGTTTACTTTTGGAACATGATTTATTCTTTATTATTTATGACTCAAAGAATAAAACTCTCAACATGATAGTTGTAGATAAAAATACAAATAAAAATACAAAATTAATTTCATAGAAAAATAATTTAAAATTTTGCATTCTACACTCAGAATAAGATTCCAAAACCCAAACTTTCCAGACTCGTAACTTCTCCATAAAAGCTCAAAATGCATCAAAATCACTATAATTGTATATAACTTTTAATTAGATATTTAATGAAGGTGGTCTCATTTACTTTGGAGTTAAGATGCAAAATTTAGGTTTTGGGCCCTTATTTTATGGTACACCTGGATAGAATATTCAATTTATTTATTTTTTACATCTTTTATTTATTATTTATATTTTTATAATTTTGTAAACATTATTTATACTATACGTACATATTTAGAATACAAATCCATCTCCTCCTAGATCAATCATGATCCACGCCCATGTATTATATCTCTTGTACGTGCCCCCAATTCTTCACAACCGGCCGGTCAATAAGGGTGTTCCATATTGTCTTTAAATAAATCCATCTCCTCCTTCTTGCTCCTTCGATCATCCCCCAAACCCTAAAACTCCATATCTCTGCCAAAGTGAGTACTCTTGTGACACGAGAGGATCCCCTGAGCTTGCGGATGCTCGAGGAGGCGGGAGAAGCACCCACGGCCACCACTCCAGCGAGGCCCTGCTCCTTGGTGTCACAGCCAGGTTTGAGCTGTATCTTTACTCATTCTAGGTAGATTTTGTTATCAACATTTCATTTCTGTTATTAGTTTAGCAATTAGGTTAGTTAATTAGTGTGTAGTGGTCGGTTTGTAGTTCACCGGAGCTCCACTTCGGCGAACATTTCACTGTGATTTCCAGCGAACATTTCACTGTGATTCCACCGTATTCCAACCCCCATTTCGACCTCAGTTCACCCCCTTTCCTTTCTCCACTTTCCAGACACCTTGTACCAACCAGAATCCTCCCTATTCCGCGTATCGACGCTCCCCTCCACCACTTCGCCGGATGCTTCTCCTCCCACTTCATTTTTTTGTGCTAACAACTTCATCTTAGGTACAGGTTGACCCCCTCGAGCCTCTCACTCTTCCTGTGCAGGTTAGGCGCTCGATATAGCGCCAGGAGTCGAATTCAAGCGCCGCTAGAGGCACCTGGAACACGTACCCTTCTCTGACCTCGTGGAGACACTCCAGCGTATCTCTGTCCAATTCGATACCTCTAGCAGATAGAGCCACCTTACAGGAAGCCATAGGGACCCCTTGGAGCAGCAAATGCCATCAGAGCAGGGAGATCTCGCCGGAAGAACCTCGCCTAGGCGAGTGTTCTTCCATGTTCATCCAGCCCCTACCTCCGCCGTCCGATCAAGAAAAAGGTCCCAGTTCTTATCAGAGCTATTGGATCCAACCGCGCAGTCACCGTCTGATCGCGCCACGAGATCTAATCCTGGCCATCCGCAGATGAAGCGTCATCGGGCATTGAGGAGCTGACACGTGGATAAGTGAGATGATAAAGACCGTCCGCCCGTGCCTTAGATTGGGGTAAATTGCATATCTAGTCCCCACATTTTTGAATTTATTATTTAGCCCCGTCAATAAATGTAGCGTTATAAAATAAGTGGAAAATTTGCATCTAGGACCTTGTACTTCTTTTAATTGCTTTAGGTCCATTCCACATCACCTCACGTGTCGTCCCACATGAGATGACAAAATTACAGGGAAGCCCCCCTAGTTTTGTAAATTAATGCTTAGTCCAATAAATTTAATTTCACGTTATAATTTTTTTGTAAAAATTGGAAGCAGGTCCCTGAACTTTCATGTATTATTTTGTTCCTTCTTGTATTCGAGCATGTGCAGGCCCACGTGCTGGTAAAATTGCACATATGCCCTGGCGATTTTTATAATTGTACTTTAGACATTAGAAATTTAATTAACGATGTATATTTTTAGTGTTTTTGCATGGAAACTCTTGGAATCAATTTTATTTGCAAAAACACCTCTGCTAGTACAAGTATTTTTGTGTGTTTTATGTAATTATTTGAAATAGCAACAATGCTCCTAAAATACGAAAAATCAGGGATAAATGCTTCATGTCATGTATTCTCATGCCCATATTTTTAATTGGCAACTTTTGCATTTTATCTATTTACTAAAAATGAAAAGGAGCCTAAATAATCCTTGTTTACATATAAAAATTCCAAAAAAATATAAAAACATTTTGAAAAATTATAAAAAAATTATATATAGTATATTTTGATATTTATTGAGTCCTGAAAAAAATGCCCTAAAAATAGAAAAAGAAAGCATAAAAATTTCAAGAAGCTCCAAAATCCTAAAAATAAAAAATCTTCAAAAATACCAAAAAATGTTTTTCTCTTTTATAATTATCTATATATTATTAAGTATATATCAAATTAATTTGGGTAATTTTGGGACTTATTTATTATTTTAATACCCAAATTAATATCAAATTATCAATTAATCTCGTATTTGGGATAATTTTTTACTTTAAAAATACATAAAAATTAGCATAAATTTATGAAATATACAAAAACAATAGAAAAATACCAGAACCCCCAAAAGAATCTATTTCCCAGATTTTGTCTTTGTTTAATATTATTTATAAATATATTACTATATCTGGTATATATAAGCCTTATATATGCTATATTGTTTATATAAAAAATTAAAAGATAAAAATACAAAATGAAATACAAAATCAGAAAATTAATATTCAAAATATAAAAATATAAAATTAAAAAAACCAAAAAAACAATAGCATGTGCAAGAAAAGAATTGAATAATTTTGTGCACATATTTTTGCCCCCAACCGTTTCCTCCTAGTGTTCGACCTCTACTTGTGCTTACACTTATACACATTTGCATGTAGAGTTATAATAAATTTTAACTCCACAATTTTGAGATTTTATTGATTTATTCTGATTGTGGGCTAATTGTTGATTGATCGAGATTTTTTTTGGTCGCCTCAACGACTGCGCTCCCGTCCTGTGTGGAACGCAAGATCGATGATGAATTTCCATCATCAAATGGCGCCGTTTCCGGGGAACAACGTCGTTTGGGATATTTATTATTTATTTGATTCTTCACTTTTATCCACATTTATTTGTTTATTTGCATTATTTATTGATATTATTGTAACTGTTCTGACCTCTTCTATGTTTGTCTTTGATGCGAGGTACCGTCGCGTGAAGGAGGGCTTCCTAGGAAGCACGTTGCACCCAAGTAAGGCAGAGTCAGCCTTTCTTGCTTGGTTGATAGGAGAGAGCATCCAAGGCAGACAAAGAAGAAATTTTTGAGACAGTTGATGAGCTTTATTTTATTTCGCATTTCAAAAAAAATTGTAACTTAAGTGAGAGAGTGACACTTTGGATTGTAATAATACAAGACTCTCACACTCCGACTTCTCGAGGTCCATTGCCTGAGGGATTGTTCCCTCAGGGGCCTCAATGACATTTTTCACTTTTTATTCTATTTTTATTATTCTGTGTGATTAAGCCCTAGCTTAGGATTGCTTAACGATAAACTAAGGTCCAAACACCTAATATCTGCATGTACCTATAGATACGATTTGGACTTAGCCAATTTTATAATATGTGCTTCACGATAATAGCATCCTGTATCTATGGTGATTTCCTCAGATTTCATCTCATATAGTATAGGATTCAATTCTGTTCTGCACCCCGCATAAAGAGAGCTGGGAAGCACTGTAAGTCCTCTTACTTTGTATGCATCATCGATTTCTGACTTGCATGACTTTTGCGATCCTCTCCCTCTGATTTTGCTCATCTAGGATGCTAAATGGAAATTGAAAACCCCGTTAGGAATGTGCATTGAAAAAAAATAAACAAAAAAAGTGATAACCAAAATAAAATCGGGACTGCTAACTCTATTGGACCTAAGTAAAAAGGTAATGGATTCCTTGTATTGGGGAGAGCAACCTCCTCCTTGTATGCGCATTTTATTCCTACGCACATGCTAAGGACTAGTGCCCAAATCCCAAGCCTATCTACGGTGTGTGCAACTTTTTGATGATCACCTAACTCTAAAATAGACAAGATAAATAGACCATATCTAGCTCTACAATGTGTTGAGCAGGTGAACTGGGGGTTTACCTTGTGTCTTGATTGTGATTTGGAGTCCATTACGTTTTCATCTATTCTTCGAGTAGTCAGTCCCGTCCGTGTGAGTCATCCATTTATCTTTGAGTCTCTCTACCTCTCTTATACATATATCTCCTCATTTGGCATTGAGTCGTGATATTGGCGCTTGAGCTCAATCATCTTCGTCGGATCTTTCGTCTCTCCTCTTACCCACCCTCCTTGTATCCCCCGTATAATTTTTCTATCACCCAGGATTGTTGTGCTGGTAAGTATAGCCCACATCAAGGATTTTGACTTACATTGCTTTTTGGAGTAAGACGGGCATGTTTTGAGGATGCTGAGATCGGTATACCTTACTCTTGGTGGATTTGACTCTTGATATGTGCATAAGGGCTTGTTGAGGCTTTGATGATGCATGATCATTAAGGTGTGATTATTATTGATTATTTCGATCTCGTACATTGGATTGAGGATGCGATTTTTGTTATGATTTGATGATGATATCATGAGCTTTGATTTCTCTATCTATTTTGAGGTTCTACCCATCTCGATTTTGAGGAGTGATTGCTTATTCTGATTTGGACTTCTCAGAAAAGGTATGTGGAACCCGCATGATCTTACATCTTCTTAATTGACCCATCACCGATCTCCTGCTTTTATCATCCACCTATGGCACCTAAAGGATTTCTGATTATTTTTTGGTGCCAACTCAGCTTGATTGGATCAACTTGAGGGATGTATTGTGATTGACCTGATTATTATCTCCCTCACATGATCTTATGCCATCCTAAGATTTGATTGATTGATTGCTTTTGAGGACCTGAGATTTGATGCCAACAATCCCGTGATTTGATTGACTTAGCTTGCATCATCTCCCCAGGGACTATCTGCGGGAGGATGCAACAATTTATCTGCACTCAGTTCCCCTTGCTGACTGTGCTGCCTATCTTTTGGAGCACAGAACCGAGTCGCCTGATTTGATGGCTCGACCTCCCTTACTATTTATGTGACCGATCTGTTGGTGTACGAGGCCAATGTCCTCGACTCCTATGAGTCTTCTCTCCTTGACGATCCTTGCAAGGATGAGATTCACTTTTCCTGAGTATTCCATGCCTAGTTCATAATACTCTCCGAGGTTTATCTGCGAGAGACTATGACACCTTGCTAAGATATGCGGTCTCTTCTGCTGATAGACAGTCTATTGTCTACTGAGACCTTTCTGATTGACTCCTTTGAGTCCTCTCACCTTGAAGACCCTCGTAAGGATGAGATCTGTCTGATTATTCTATGCTTAGTTGGCAGTATGCTCCTCGAGGGTTGTCTGTAGGACGCTGCCGCATTTTCTTGATCTGTCAGTCTCATCTGCTGGTAGTCGATCTGTTGCCTACGAGACTGCTTCTATTAATCTGTCTTATGGATCTGGATCCTTTGAGTCCGCTCACCTTGATGACCCTCGCAAGGGTGAGCCTGTGTTCAGATTATTCATTAATTAGTATGTATCACTCCCCGAAGGTTATCTGTGGGAGGGTACATCATATTTTAGGTACTCGGCTTCACTACTGGTGTCTCATCTTTGTGGGAGAACGAAGTCAAGTCTGCTGATTTTGTTGTACTCGGCTCCTCCCTGGTTGTATCTCCTCTCTGTTGGAGCACCGAGTCGAGTCTTCTGATTAATCTATGATCCCGCTCACCTTGAGGACCCTCGCAGGGTTGAGTCATGCATTGTGTTGTTCGGTGTATTCTTGTGACTTTCAGACTATATCACCACTGAGCATCACACAGTCTTATGCACTTTACTTTCTAAACCTTTCTGAGACCTTGATTGACTTGGAGGAGTCTGTACTGTTCTTTCTTCCTCCAAGTCTTACAATATCCACTATGATCTTCCATTCTTTCCTTATGCATCGATACTTTGCTTTCGCTACCGATACCTGGTCTAGCTTTCGATCTCTTGTCCCCGGTAGCTGACACCCACCCGATTGCATACCCAGGTGTCTTTTCACTATCTGAATGCGTCCTCGTTCTCACAAGGACGATGACAGGAGCACGATACTCGTTTACCATATACCGTCATGTACCTCATCAATCTTTACTTGTTGTATATATGTGTTTTGTCTTCTATTCCTTATTTATCTCACATGTTACGTGCGCCCCAGATCTATCGCCATATCTTTGTGACTATACTTAGGACATACCTTATCCTAGGTATAGGGGGTACATACCTGATGAGCTGCCCGAACAACCAAGGTAAATCAGGTATATCTGCGGTCGTTGCGACCTCAATCGCTCGGGGCTCAGAGCTCAATCAAGAAAAATTCAGACCACCAAAGAAATATAAAAATTAATGAAACTCAATCTAGCAGTCTCGCTATTGGATTAACCTGGTATAGCACCCAGGGTCGAACTCAGAGAGCACGTGATGGCCTCACAGCCTATGAAGTAATCGAGAAACAAATATAATATCAACAACGAATTTTTGGTGGATTTTTAATATTTTTATATTTTTTTGGAATTTTTAATTATAAAGAAAATAGTAAAACAAGAAAAACAAGCAACTATCAACAATTATTTAATTACTCTAAAATGCTCAAAAAAATCAAACAAAAATGTTTTTAGATTTTATGAATTTTTTTACTATTTATGGTGAATTTTTGGTATTTTTCTGATTTTTAGGGAATTTTATAAAAATGAAACAAGGCAAAAATCAATGAACATTGTCCAGTCAAGCTTCAAGGGACAAGATAAAATATCAAATGTCCCTACCAAAGCCTGAAGGTATTTTTCATATAAAGTAGAAATAAAAAGGAACAATCAAAGATTGAGTTTATTAATTTTTGATTTTTCTGTGATTTATTAGAATTTTTATGAGATTTTTTAAGTTTTTCAACATTTATATTTTCTATAAGTCCAAAAATGACCAAAATTGGTCAGAAAATCAAACACACCAAAACAACCAAAATATGATTTTTTTTAGAATTTTTGAAAATGTTTTAATATTTTTTTTGTGATTTTTATATCTGGACAGAGAAAAATAGAGGTTTTTGAATTTTTAAAAATAGAAAAAGGGATCCAAAAATTTACTAAAAATTAGTGAAAATTCTACATAGTGGCAGGAGCCACATGTCAAATTTTCACTCGATTTGGAGTAGATTTGATATTTTATTTAAGACAATCAGGAGCCCACAGTGCACAGGGACCTGATCGTAATAAAAATATGTTTCAGGGGCCTAAGAGTAACAAAAACCAAAGTCCAGGGGGCTAGGTACAAAAACGCCACGAATGCACGTGCGAAGTACGTTCCCTGGGCACTCAAGGACCAATATGAAATTAATTTAAGTCCCTAAACCTATTAGCAACAGGTGCTAAAAGTCCAGGGGCTAAGTTGTAAAAAGTCCACTAAATTCGGCACATGCAGAAATAAAATAATCACAGAGGCATCAATGCAAATATCCCAAAATATTTCTCATTCATTAACAACCAGAAAGGACAGGCCCATACATGCAATTTCACCACAAAATCACGTGTCGATGCACGTGTCCACAACAGGCAGGGGTAGAAATGCAATAAAGGTAAACTAGCAGGTCCTAAGTGCAATTTTTACAAAAATAAAAAACTAGAGTTGATATTTACAGGACTAAACAATAAAACCAAATAAAAGGGGGGCCTAAGGGAAATTACCCCTTATTCTGATCCGAGGGTTGGATGCGCGCCAAGTGGACGATCGTGCGGTCTGGAGTGGTGGCGCCTCAACGCAGGGTCCTCGATTCTGAACCAATGGCTGAGGGTCTCCCATGTGGCTGATCTGACGGCTGCGATGCGCTGTGGGTAAACCCTCGGTGGATCGACGGCTCTGGAGAGGGCACATGGAGATCGAACGGTCCAGAATCACGGGTGCCTCTTCATCTGATCGTACGGCCCAGATCAGTCCTCCAATGGATCGGACGGTGGCGTGGCTCCTCAAATGGGTGGCTAAGATCACGTTTGGAGCAAGAGGACAATCGGACGACTTTGGAGGATGCACCAAGAACAAGTCGCCGGCGATGTTCGCCGGCCTGATACGCACGCGGTGGACCTCCTCGAAGGCTGCTGAGATGCTGAGAAGAATCACCTCGGTGGTCCACAGCCAATGGACTGCTCCGATGATGGCGGGGAGCTCTGGAGAGCTCCGACGAAGGTGAAGAGCTGGAGCACCTGTGCCTTATCGTTCCGCCCTCCAGATGAGGTCGCTTTGACCTGCTACCTGCACAGGAAGAAAGAGGGTCGAGGGCAAACTGCCTCGACCCGTTATCGCACGTGGTGGATGTAAGATGCGGTAGTGTGGAGGTCCTCCAGCGATGCGGCGGAGGAGGATGACCGAAGTCCCTGCTCCGGGGCGAGTCAGGGGGTATGGGTAGGTGGAGAAGGTGAGGAGAAGGCTCGTGAAGGTGGTGGTCGGGTCGGGATGGATGATGGATGGTCGGAGTGAGCTGGCGACAAAGGCGGATCTACAATGACAGTAAGCTAAAATCTAACTTCTACGTTAAACTAATGGCTAAAAAAACTACATGGTGGAGGAATCCAACTGTGCTGGAGCTCGGGGAGCTCTGGGGGTTATTGCCTGCTAGGGAGCGTCAAGTCCCGAGGCTGGGCGCGCTCGCGGCGGCGCACGACGGCGAAGCCATCGGATCAGAGGTTTCCCAATGCCTCGGGCCTCACTTCTACTCCAAATCACCTCGCTGTCACTCAGGCGAGGTGGAGGAGCTCCTTGGCGTCGAGGGGGAGGACCAGAGATGCATCAAATGTGCGGCGGAGCGGATGTTAAATATGTCTAGGGGTCCGGCTTGAAGACGATCGGGCGAGCTTATCGGAGCTCGGACCCCGATAACCCACCCCGGGCGTGGATCTTAGATCTGCAAGGAAGAGATAGGACCCGGGGTTTAGGGTTTTAGGTGTCGGTTTGAGTGTGGAGAATATAGAGAAATCAGGTCAACAACTTGGATCCGGAACTCTGTGGTCCAGGGGGGAGTTGACCGGGGGGTCAACATCCCCCATGGACCAATCAGGGGCAGCCACATCAAAAAGATTTAGAAATAAAAAATAAAATAGTAAATGGCCGAATTAAGAAAAACTCAAAACATGAAAAATATTTGTTTATTTATAAACAATTTTTTGTGATTTTTATTTATTTTTTTGAAATAAAAAATAGGTATTTACAATATAGTATTATATACATAGGAATATACAATATTGTATTTTTAATTTTGATTTTTAATTATTTAATTTTGTACATTTTTATTCTAATTTTATATTTTATTTATTTACAAGATAAAATTTGAAATATTTTCGTATTTTTATTTCATTTTTATTATCTATTTTCAAGTGTTAAATAAATACTTATGTACATTTATATACATGGTATATATACAATATAGGAAATTGATTTATTTTTATTCCTTTTTATTTTATTTTTATTTTTGTAATTTTATTTATTTATTTACATCATGAGATATAGAGTATATATAATTTTTATTGGATTCTACTTATTTATTTATAAGGAGAAAATAAATAGGGAAGTGGCTTTATGTACATGGTGTATATACAAGGGTGAAAGCATTTATATTTTCTTTTTAATTTTTCTTATTTTTATTTTAATTTAATATTTACAAATATATACATATAAATACCAACCAATTTTTATTTTTATTTTGAGGAAAGTATTTTTATTTATTTATAGGTATATTTACACACATGAGCTTCCTTATCTCCCTCTACTTTGGATTTTATGCGGTCAGACCCATGCTGAGCCCTCCCTTGGGATTAGGTCGCTCAATATTTATTCTAAATATCTCCCTCTTTTTCTTTTAATTCTTTACTCTTTTATTTATGCACAAAAACATGCTAATTATTGATTTTTACACAATGCATGCAATTTGCTAATTATTATTATTTACATAAATATACATGTGTTTGGCAAAGGTTTTGTAGCTAAAATAAAAGAATAAAGAGTGATGAATGGGTATTCATCACCCCCTATACTTAACTTTGCTAGTCCCTTAGCAAACACTTATTTGAAAAAGAAGTGAAAAAGAAAAAGAAAAAGAAAAAGAGGAGAATATACATGGATTAATGCTGAATATTAAACTTTCCTTCATTAATTTGAAATATGGAGCTCGATCAGATCTTTGGATTATTAATGTGTCGGAACCTTATTTGGACTTAAGTGTAACACTCAACAGCCTCTGAGATCCACTAATCTATAATCAAGACTCCTCAATAATCCAGATCAGAACAAGTCATCATACACAAACCCTGAAGACTATGAGTCTTTCCTTGTACAATGTAAGTGAGGTAAGCTCTCCACCTCAGAAGTAGTAACTTGACAACCCTCCCCAACAAGGTAACTCTATGACCCTAGTCTGGCCACTCTATCCTTGAGGAGCGGGGTATTCCCTTCTAAGTTCAAGTTCAACCGGCTCAAGAAGAGGGAGAAGAAGAGAATGGACCATGGCCAATGTAGCCATGTATCCTTGGGAGCTCAACCAGTGTAGCAAAGTCTCCCTGCTGCAAGCTACATAAGGTGGGACATGAATCTCAAGCTTTGCTTATTTGTACTATATACATACTCCGGTGGGATTATCATTTTCTATCAGACCCACCACTTTTTTGGAGTTATTTTCTTTTTGCATTTTTTTAGTGCATCTATACAACATATACATGTACAACATATATACATAAGGAGTTTTTCCTCTTGAGCCAGTAGACTATCCCTCTTTTGAAGCATTATTGCAACCCACAACTCCTGTCGTTAGACCTCATGGCAACCAGACCAAGTTGAGACGCACTTCCTTCACTAAAAGAAGAAGAGAGGTTCCGCCTAGAAGTACTACCCTCATATGCTACCCCAAGTCAAGGAAGACTGCCTCCTCACCACCTCATCCGTAGAGAGCTCGGTGCTAAGTGCGGTGTCCAAGTAAAGCCATTGTCTATATGAGTCATGTGTGTGTTGTTAAGTGCTCTACTTAGGCTCATTGAGATGACATGTGATCATAGCCTAGTGGACTCAAAGAATTAAGTCACCATGGACCTGAAAAGCCTTAACCCTAAGCCTTATAAGGTTCCTCTTATAATTAGGTAGATTAAGATCTTAATCAAGCTCCATTTCCCAATTTAATTCTAGGCTAGTTTAAATGTCAACTATAATCCGGGAAAAACTATATACAAGTATATACAAAGATGCTATTTACACAATATTTACACACATGCAAAATTTTTGAAAAATGTTTTGAAATCATGGATGTATGCATGAATGCAAGTTTTGCAAAATATTTACACAAATTTACACAAGACTTTTTCAAACTTTTGATTTTCAAAACATTTTGGAAAAATTTTGTCTTATATACATAGTTTTGATATACACCTATTTACACAAACTTTACACAAATGGTTTTTGAAAACATTTTTACAAAAATAATTTGTACAATAGCTATGTATGTGCAAATAAAAGAATGATTATTTATAGGGAAAATTTTTTAATTTTTGTGAATTTTGGGTTTTTAGCCATTTTTATTTATTAACACACTCACACAAAGTACGAGTTATGGCTAAAGTATATATGAAATATATACACACCCCCTATACTTAGCTCGAACGATGTCCTCAGAGTCAAGAGCGATAAAGAAGACATAACTCGTGCTGTGTATAGGGAAGTAAAAAGGAAGGCTATATACAAAGACGAATGAAAGAATAGAAAATCAAGAGAGTCTTGGCTTTTCCCCCTATACTTAGGATCAACTAATCCTAAGTATAGCAGGTTGTACACAAAAGGGAAAACCGAGTAGAGAATGGACAGGGTCCACCCCCCTATACTTAGGGTAAAATATCCCTAAGTATAGGCAATGAAACAGGGGTATCAAGACACAAAGAAAAACAAATATATACAAGATGGAGGGCATCACTCCCCCTATACTTTAAGGTGAAGAACCCTTAAGTATAGGCAACACAACAGAAGTGACGGAACAGAACAGACGAACAACCCGGTGTTTCCACCCCCTATACGTAGGATGAGGTATATCCTAAGTATAGCAAAGATAATCCTAAGCGAGACCTGGGGTGAAAACAAGAACAGAAGAAAGAAAGATCAAACTAAGAAAAAACACGTATATACAAAAGAGTACAATGTTGAGGTGCCTCTCAACAAGTGCTAGTTTTTACGCCCCTAGCTGGGCGCAAAGGCTAGGACAAAGCTGTAATCCAGGTTCAGGACGACATCGGTAAGGCGAATGCCGTACTGTCGTCGCAATCTTGGTATGAGAACAACAACGAACTCAAAAGTGTAAAGTGAGACACCCAGGTATGCAATCAAGCAGGTGTTTTCTACCAGCCATGGATGTGGAAATATGTGAACGGGATCCGATAGCACAAAAGAGATCGTCGGCTCTGGATCAGACTAGAGTGAAAGTGTGGAGACGAAGAAATCAAATGTGGAGAAGGATGGGTCAGTAATAGAATCCTCCACGTCAATCAGTGTCTCAAGAAGATATGTGCAGTCAAGATCAGGAGACTATCTAAGAAGACTGATATCCTATGAATGAAATAGAAGCAGATCGGACAGATCACCGAATATCTCCAGTATGGGCTCATCCTCGTGAGGGTCGTCGAGGTGAGAAGACTCAGAATCAGAAGGATCTAAAGACTCAGTTTCATGCTCTGCCAGATCGGAAACACTCTCAGCAGGTGAAACTGAGTACTCATCGAGTGCGGCATCCTCCCGCAGATAACCCTCGGGGAGAAATGCAAGATCAGAAGTGAAGAATAGAGGATCAAGATCTAGAAAGGCATCTGCGCTGCTGTCAAGTATCCAATCGGTGCACCAGGCTGCATCATCATCGGAAGCGTGGCTATCGGCAATATGGAAGCAGGAGAAGGTACTGGTCAACATCGCGGAAGCTGGCAAAATGTCTTGCAGCTGATCCTCGCTCTGCGGCTATGCTGGCTGCCAAGTGCTCCTCAGCAAGTGTATCTGTCTCAACAAAGTGGAGGACAACATACTCAAATATGGGACTCTCTGTGTCTGTACTCTCAAAGTGGTGTCCCATATCGAACAGTGGCTGCTGGGCTGAGTCCTGGTAGCTGTCGGTATCCGAGAAGTATCTCTGCAGGAAGGAAGCTGACTCCTCTGGGACTGGAAACTGTAGCGGCTGAATCAATGGCTGTAGTAGCGGGGGCTCCTCCTGTTCCTGGAGTATCAGAAGGTCTGATATCCAAGACTCGTCAGCTGGAAACTCTGGGGCTAACTCGAACTCTAGCTGAAAGACCAACGGGAACTCGAGTAGACTCTGGGTCCGAACCTCTGCTATCGCAGTCATCTCCTCTGTCAGTTGTGCTGTATGCTCCAAGTCCTCGGACTGGTGTGTAGAAACTGTATCCTCCTGTAATGTGACACACCGCACTGGTACTGCAACATCCGCATGTGTTGTCCCGACGAAGGTATCTCGTGAAGAAGATCTCTGTGAAAGTAGCTGTGAGATGGTATCCAGTAAGTGAATGTCGGGAACTACGGTGTGAACCACCACATGTGCTAATCACCAGTGCAAGATGCTCTGCGGTCATCCCTCGCATGGAGATCTCTATCAAGTCTGTCACTGGAAGTCCATGGGGTCTGGAAATCTCCTCAAGAGGTCAAGAAACTTCGGCCATGCCTCATGCAGTGGCTCCTGGGGGTCTACTGAAAAGTCGGTGATCAAAGACCGCATAAACTCTGCTCTACGCTGGGGGAAGTATCTCTGTAGGAACTCTCGGCGTAGCTCTCCCCACGTATCGAATGTCCTCCCTAATCGTCTGTGCCATCTCATGGCTCTGTCCTGAAGCGTAAATGGGAAGGTCCTCCTCATCAGCTCCTCTGCAGTGATATCTGAATATCTCTATGCTCTACAAAACTCCTCGAATGCGGACAGGTGAAGATAAGGCTCCTTGTGCTCCTCTCCTGAAAATGTCGGCAGTCGCTGAATGTAATCCAAATCCAAGCTGAATGGACATAATGTAGAAACTGACTGAGCTCCATGTGATCTCTGCTCCTCCATCAATCTGAGATAGGATCTGTCTGATGATCTCCACTGCTCTCTCTGATCACGAACGAAGTGCACTCTCAACTCAGGAATGGCATCGTTCGGGTCTCGCATCTGCTCTATCTGATATCCTCGGACGTCAAGCACAACATGCCCAGAGTAAATAGAGGGATGGGAGGGAGGGAACGGGAAGTTGGTCGAAGATTCGACCTCCCTAGAAGGTGGACTGGACTGATGGTCAGATGGTGAAGAAAAAAGCCGCAAGAGTCGGCCTGAAGTGGGAGGGATCCATCATCCAGGGGTGAAGGAGAAGAAGAAGACTGAAGGGAGGGTGGGTGGAAGACAGAAGAAGAGAAGAAGGAGGGAAAACAGAAGGGATCTGGAAATCACACAAGATGAAAAAGCAAACCCCCAATTCACCTACGCACACGAGCTGACGACCGAAGGGATCGGTCAATTATCTTGTCGATTTTATTTTAGGTGATAATTCAGTCTTTCAGAGCGATTACATGAGGTAATAGGAGTCCGATATTTCTCAACCGACTGACCCGTACCAAAGAGCCGGTAATCAGTCGAGAAAAATCGGATGGCTCTAGCCTAAGGTGCGGATCACTCTCTCGCTCATCCAAACCAAACAAGGAGGGGGTTACTCTCCCCAAGACAAGTTTTTCAATGTGGTGTCTTTTAGGTCAAGTGTGATTAGCAGTCCCGATTTTATTGTTTTTGTTTTTAGGTATTTTTCAAACAAGAAGAAATCGCCTAACGAATTTTTCGGTTCTCCTGGTTATTAAGTCCAAAAATCAGGGGGGAGAAGTCGAAAAAGCCGATGTGCGAGAAAATCAATGATGCATGTAGAGTAAGAGATGCGTACCTGACTCCAGCGGTCTACATGCAAAATTATCCGTGTAGAATTTAAAGACTGAAAATAAACTACCTAAATGGTGCAGGCGGAAAACCGAGTCCCTAAACAACAGATCTACTCGAAAGAACGACTAGTCGACCAGCCTCCAATCCAAGAGTCCGGTCTCGGTCCACCCCTCCTCCTCCCGACAAATCGGGTTCAGGAGCAGCGCTTGGCAGGGTGGGCTGCGGCATGTAGGCTCGAAGGTAATGAATCGACTATTTTATTAATCTTTTTATTATAGGTCCAATTACCGATCTATAGGTACAGGCAGATATATTAGGGTGCTTGGATCCTATGTATTACGTCACAATCAAGTAGAAAATCCTACGGCCAGGGGCTCTAGAAACCGCGAGAAACCGGAAAAGGCAGTAAAGAAATCAAAAGCCGCGAAGAAAAACCGCGTAAAAACTAAGGGGTCCCCCGAGCACACCGGTGCTCGGCGAAACAGACCCCGAGAGTCTAAGTCCAAGAGAGAGTCCTGTCCCTGTATTATTACAACAATTATTCAAATAATAAATCTAATCTACTCTAATCTACTCCTCCTACACTCAGCTGCTTCCTCGCGCTCTCCTACGGTTCCGTGCAGAAGGGAGCCGCCTCCGATCACCGCGGTTGCACCGTCTCCTCGAGAGTGGCCGCCTCGGTCCTTGGGCCCTCACAAGAAAATAGAAGAGTGTCAAACTAGATAAAAATAAAACAGATAAAATAAAATAAAGAAAACAGGGTATATATGCAAAAATGGAAAGAGAATAAATAAGCAAAACAAACAAAAACAAAAATAAAAGAAATGAAAATAAAATAAAATAAAATGAAAATAAAAGAAAAAGAAAAAGCTGTGAAAAGTCACGGACTCAGAAAGAGCCGCGGAAAGCCGCGAAAATAAAAACAAAAATAAAACAAAAATAAAATAACTACAAAGTCGTGCTCCCCGGCAACGGCACCATTCTGATGAGCTGCCCGAACAACCAAGGTAAATCATGTATATCTAAAAAGGGCTCCAAAAATTTCCCCAAAAATTAGTAAAATTCTACACAGTGGCAGGAGCCACGTGTCAAATTTTCCTCGATTTGGAGTAGATTTGATATTTTATTTAAGACAATCAGGAGCCCACAGTGCATAGGACCTGATCGTAATAAAAATATGTTTCAGGGGCCTAAGAGTAACAAAAACTAAAGTCCACGGGATCCAGGTGCAAAAACGCCACGAATGCACATGCGAAGCACGTTCCCTGGGCACTCAGGGACCGATATGCAATTAATTTATGTCCCTGGACCTATTAGCAACATGTGCTAAAAGTCCAAGGGCTAAGTTGTAAAAAGCCCACTAAATTCGGCACATACAGAAATAAAACACTCACAGGGGCATCAATGCAAATATCCCAAAATATTTCTCATTCATTAACAACCAGAAAGGATAGGCCCATACATGCAATTTCACCACAAAATCACGTGTCGATGCACGTGTCCACAACAGGCAGGAGTAGAAATGCAATAAAGGTAAACTAGCAGGTCCTAAGTGCAATTTTTACAAAAATAAAAGAACTAGAGTCGATATTTACAGGACTAAACAATAAAACCAAATAAAAGGGGGGCCTAAGGGAAATTACCCCTTGTTTTGATCCGAGGGCTGGATGCACGCCACGTGGACGATCGTGCGGTCTGGAGTGGTGGCGCCTCAACGCAGGGTCCTCGGTTCTGATCAAACAACTGAGGGTCTCCCACGTGGCTGATCTGACAGCTGCGATGCGCTGTGGGTAAACCCTCGGTGGATCGACGGCTCTGGAGAGGGCACGTGGAGATCGAACGGTCCAGAATCACGGGTGCCTCTTCATCTGATCGTGCGGCCCAGATCAGTCCTCCAATGAATCGGACGGCTCTGGAGGATGCACCAAGAACAAGTCGCCGGCGATGTTCGCCGGCCCAATACGCATGCGGTGGACCTCCTCGAAGGCTGCTGACATGCTGAGAAGACTCGCCTCGGTGGTCCGCAGCCAATGGACTGCTCCGATGATGGCGGGGAGCTCTGGAGAGCTCCGGCGAAGGTGAAGAGCTGGAGCACATGTGCCTTATCGTTCTGACCTCCAGATGAGGTCGCTTTGACCTGCTACCTGCACAGGAAGAAAGAGGGGTCGAGGGCAAACTGCCTCGACCCGTTAGCGCACGTGGTGGATGAAAGATGCGGCGGTGTGGAGGTCCTCCGACGATGCGGCGGAGGAGGAGGACCGAAGTCCCAGCTCCGGGGCGAGTCAGGGGGTATGGGTAGGTGGAGAAGGTGAGGAGAAGGCTCGTGAAGGTGGTGGTCAGGTCGGGATGACTGATGGATGGTCGGAGTGAGCTGGTGACAGCGGCGGAGCTACAACGACAGTAAGCTAAAATCTAACTTCTACGCTAAACTAATGGCTAAAAAAACTACCTGGTGGAGGAATCCGACTGTGCTGGAGCTTGGGGAGATCCGGGGGTCATTGCCTGCTAGGGAGCGTCGAGTCCCGAGGCTGGGCACGCTCGCGACGGCGCACGGCGGCGAAGACACCGGATCAGAGGTTTCCCAATGCCTCGGGCCTCACTTCCACTCCAAATCGCTCCGCTGTCACTCAGGCGAGGTGGAGGAGCTCCTTGGCGTCGAGGGAGAGGACCAGAGATGCGTCAAATGTGCGGCGGAGCGGATGTTAAATATGTCTAGGGGTCTGACTTGAAGACGATCGGGCGAGCTTATCAGAGCTCGGACCCCGACAACCCACCCCGGGCGTGGATCATGGATCTGCAAGGGAGAGATAGGACCCGGGGGTTAGGGTTTTAGGTGTCGGATCGAGTGTGGAGAATATAGAGAAATCGGGTCAACAACTCGGATCTGGAACTCTGTGGTCCGGGGGGGAGTTGACCGGGAGGTCAACATCCCCCGTGGACCAATCAGGGGCGGCCACGTCAAAAAGATTTAGAAATTAAAAATAAAATAGTAAATGGCCGAATTAAGAAAAACTCAAAACATGAAAAATATTTGTTTATTTATAAACAATTTTTGTGATATTTATTTATTTTTTTGAAATAAAAAATAGGTATATACAATATAGTATTATATACATAGGTATATACAATATTGTATTTTTAATTTTGATTTTTAATTATTTATTTTTTACATTTTTATTCCAATTTTATATTTTATTTATTTACAAGATAAAATTTGGAATATTTTCGTATTTTTATTTTATTTTTATTATTTATTTTCAAGGGTTAAATAAATACTTATGTACATTTATATACATGGTATATATACAATATAGGAAATTGATTTATTTTTATTCCTTTTTATTTTATTTTTATTTTTGTAATTTTTATTTTATTTATTTACACCATGAGATATAGAGTATATACAATTTTTATTGGATTTTACTTATTTATTATAAGGAGAAAATAAATAGGGAAGTGGCTTTATGTACATGGTGTATATACAAGGGTGAAAGCATTTTTGTTTTCTTTTTAATTTTTCTTATTTTTATTTTAATTTAATATTTACAAATATATACATATAAATACCAACCCATTTTTTTTATTTTGAGGAAAATATTTTTATTTATTTATAGGTATATTTACACACATGAGCTTCCTTATCTCCCTCTACTTTGGATTTTATGCGGTCAGACCCATGCTGAGCCCTCCCTTGGGATTAGGTCGCTCAATATTTATTCGAAATATCTTCCTCTTTTTCTTTTAATTCTTTATTCTTTTATTTATGCACAAAAACATGCTAATTATTGATTTTTACACAATGCATGCAATTTGCTAATTATTATTTACATAAAGATACATGTGTTTGGCAAAGGTTTTGTAGCTAAAATAAAAGAATAAAGAGTGATGAATGGGTATTCATCAATACCGCGTTGTTCTTTCCTCGTTTAGTTTCGTCACTCCTGTTATTGCTTATACTTAGGAATCTTTCACCCTAAGTATAGGGGGAGTGAGGTGTACATTCTTCATGATCGTTTCGTACATCTGTATATATCTGTCTTTTCTTATTTTCCTTTTGATTTTTCTTTATCTACATAAAAGGTGTCGCCCCTTTGTGTCATTTTTCTTTACTTAGGACGTACTTTGTCCTAAGTATAGGGAGGTGTGCAACCCTGATTATTTTATTCATTGATCCCCTCCACTATCTCCTCTCTTGTTGATTTGCTCTGCTATACTTAGGGATATCTCACCCTAAGTATAGAGGGGACAGTCCGAGCTGTGATATGCTTATTTTATTTTTTCATTTATTCCCACTCGTGACCCTCCCTGTGTTGTTTACAATCTGCTATACTTAAGATTATTTGATCCTAAGTATAGGAGGGTCGGTCACCTTTTTATTCATTTATATCTTCATTCTTTCATCGGTCGTTGTAGTATAGGCTTTTCTATACTTAGTACGAGTTATGTCTTCTCCTTCTCTTCTCGATCTATGAGTACATTGCTCATGCTCAGTATAGGGGGGTCCTATATACTCTGTATATACTTTAGCCATAACGTGTACTTTTGTATAATTACTAATAAATATGGCTAAATATACTATATATACATACATAATTCATTAATTCATTTAATAAACAACAGTGATTCCTCAAATTCTTTTTGTAGATGCTGATTAATAAATCATGTTAAAAATATTTTTGCAAAATGATTTGAAAAATGGTGTGAACTATTTGGAAAACTTTTTGTGAAATGTTTTCAACCTTTGTAAAAATATTTTGATTGCAAAACTCTTTTCTTTGTGTGAAATAAAAGTAGAAAACTGATTTGCAAATGATTTTGAAAATGTTTGTAAAAAAATATTGAAACTGTATATATTGTGTGAAAAATCTTTGCAAAATGGCTTTCAAATATTTGTAAATATTTGTAAAAATTATTTTGCACTATAATTTTGAAAATTGTTTTCAAATAAATTTGAGGAATGAATGTATCATTAAAATAGGAATAATATATATATATATAAAATTCTTTATCAATTGTATATGTACCTAAATAAATCAAATTGTGTAAATCTGTAAATTCTTTAAATTCTTAAACATTGTAAAATATATGTGTAAATAGTCATATATATTTTATACTTTGTGTGATAAATTCTTTTATTTGCAAAATTCTTTGTGTAAAAAATTCTTTTTATTTTTAAAATTCTTTAAAAATTGCATTATTATTTGCATCATTGTACATAGAATTTGCATAGCATTCATATTCTTTTAATTGAGTTTGATGATTGAACTAGTCCAATATTGTCGAAGATTGGAGCTTGGTTGGACCTTAATGCACCTAACTGCACTGGAACCTTATGGAAACTAGGTTTAAGGTACTTCATGTCCATTATGACTTAATTCTTTGATACTCAGGGTTGGGTTCAAGTCACCTCAACTGACTAACTAGAACTTTTCAAGACGCACGCACAACTCTTGTCGATCGTGACCTAACTTGGACACTTGCACCTTTCACTTGACTCAACTCAGTTGGAGTGGTGAGGGGGTTGGATTTGTCAGTCTGAGATGCATACGGGTGGAAACATTCATCCTCGTCTAGGGAGGGAAGTGCACCCCAACTTGGTCCAGTTACAATGAAGTCGAATGATAAGAGAGTATGGGTTGCAATAAAGCTTCAAAAGAGGGATAGTCTTCTGGCTCAAGAGGAAAAAGTCCTTATGTAAATGCTTCTATAAATAGTATTTCAAAAAAACTCCAAAAAAGTGGACATGCTTGTAAAGAAAAAAATAAAGTGCCTGCCGGAGTATGTGTATATGTTGTATATAAAATAAGCAAGCTTGAGCATTAAAGTTATATCATGCGAGCCTGCAACTGGATGACTTGACTACACTGGTCATGTATCCCAGGATAGGTAGCTACACTTGCTACCGTCCATTCTTTTCTTCACCTCCTCCTCTTGAGTTGGATGCCACTTGAACTTAGAAGGGAATACCTCGCTCCTCGAGGACAGAGAGATGGATTGGGGAATCATTGGGTTGTCATTCTGGAGAAGTTGGCTCCTTTGACATTTCAGTTGGGGAGAGCCACATCACTTACTCGTACAAGTCAGCTTCATAGTCATAAGGGCTTACGTATGATGTAGGCTAGTTATGACCTGGCTATTGAGGTGGTTTGAATCGAGTTTTGTGACTCTCGAGGGCTGTTGTGTTTTAAATTTGGTTCCCGACAAGGTTCCACACACATTTTCACACCAATGTCTAACCTGAGCTCCAAGTTTTGATTTTGTACATATAAGTTTATTTATCGAGACCAATTCCATGTATTCTTTATTCTTTATTTTTGTTTTTTTCTTTTATTTTCCTCTGTATTCTTTGAGAACTTATTGCATAAGTGTTTGTTAGGGACTAGCAAAGGCAAGTATAGGGGGTGATGAATCTCCATTTCATCACCTTTATTCTATCATTTTGGCCTTAAAACCCCTAGCTACTACATGTAAATAGCATTAAGTTGCATATAATATCATCCACTATTTATTGTATTATTTATACATAAAATAAGGTTTTTTAATGCCAAAATTATAGAATAAAGATAAGAAAAAAAGGAATAAAATATTGAAAATATTTTATGACCCTAACCCCGAGATTAAGTCCAGCATGGAATTGGTCGACAAGGAATAAAGTAGGGGGAGATAAGGGCCAAAATAGAATAAATACATCATTTATTCATTCTTTAATTATGCATTTTAGTGCCTATTTTATTCTTCATTATTTATTCATCAAATGGAGAAACTTTGTACATGAAAGTTGTTGATAATAATGTAAATAAAAATACAAAATTAAGTTTGTACAAAAATAATACATTGTGTGCATTTTATACACAAAATAAAAAGCCAAAAACCAAACTTCGTAGGCCCATATCTTCTCAATAAAAACTCGAAACAAAACAAAATCATCTCGAATTGCATATAACTTTTCATAAGCTATTTAATGGCGGTTTATATTTTTTGGAGTTATTGTGTAGAATTTAGGTTTTGGGCCTCTATTCTACATGACACCGATTAAAATATTCAATTTATTTGTTATTCATTATTTTTACAAATTCATATTTTTTGTAAATATTAAATAAAACATGTGCATATTAAAATTAAAATAAAACCTAAAAGATAAGGGAAATAAAATAAGTTTATGTAAAAGCATAGACAAAATATCCATGTTTCTATATGTATAAAAAAAAAGGAAAATATATTCTTTCATTCTTTCGTATTTTTATAATATGGTAAATATTATATAGATTCTATTAAAAAACAAAACCAGAATAAAACTCATTAAAATCCATTAAAATAAAAGGATGTAAATAATACATAGGTAAAACACCTATAAATATACCTATAGAATATTGGTGCCGATTGAATACGAGTCAGAAAAAACATGGCATTAACATTCACTAAAATCATGTCATAACAAAACCCGAGGATCTAAAGATGTTCAATTTTGTAGGATAAAAAATTACGTAGAAATCAACAAAAGGGGGTATTCATCGTTACCTCCGAGGATGTTCCCTCGGGATCTCCTCTCACACGAAAATGATATTTTCGTCTCTCGATTGTAGCGTGAATGCGTGTACATAGGAGACCTCGAGCTTTCCTACATGATGTTGGTCACGGATCCTCGATTGGAGCTTCTTCTCTGGTCGACGATGACCCTCCGATGACTAAACTAGCCAAGGTGGTAGTGCTCCAATGAGAGGGGAGGATGATGGTGACTAGGGCTTTTGAGAGGGCATCCTACCGTGTTCTATATATAGAAGAAGATGTGAAAATGGATGCAATTTCGGATCTGGTTCGGATCCATATATGGGTCCCAACTATTATACTTAAAACATCGATAACTTGAGCCAGGAATGTCGGAATGAGTGTTCTTGAGCTCGTTGGAAAGATCTCGACGAGATCTACGTGATGGCATGATTATTTGAATTTTTTTTGGATGTCAAAAATACTCCAGATTTTAGAAAAAAAATACGAGGTTTCACATCATAAAAATCTTAAAGGAAGTCTCATCCTCGAGATGTAGGATTTAACATATATGTTTCTGAATGTGACATAGATTCATGCATAAAAATCTTAAAGAGAACGAAACTCATAAAAACTTGAGGATTGAATTAGGGTTTCGTGATCATACCTTCAAAAAGATAAGGGTATTTCTGTCGCATATCTGCCTCAGGCTCCCATGTGGCCTCCTCAACGTTTTGACTTTGCCATATACCTTAACCAAAGGAATGTCTTTCCGTCGCAACTTCTTGACTGCCCGGTCTAAAATCTGAACAAGTGCCTCAGTGAAAGATAAATTTGGTTCAACCACGAGGTCCTCATAGCTAATCACATGTCGAGGGTCTCGAATATATTTTCAAAGGTTTGACACATGGAATACATCATGCACGCTCACCAAGTGAGGGGGAAGTGCTACTCAGTATGCTACCTTCCCAATACGGGACAAAATCTCGAAAGGGCCAACAAACCTCGATGCCAGCTTGCCCTTAACACCAAATCTTTGAATACCCTTCATTAGAGATACTCTTAAGAAGATAAAATCTCCGACTTCAAACTCGAGATCACGACGCCTCTGATCAGCATAGCTCTTCTGACGGCTCTGTGCAGTCAATAATTTCTTCCTAGCTATTTCCACGGCTCTTGTTGTGTCCTCGATTATCTGAGTAGAATAAATACCCTTGTCGCCCACTTCCTACCAACACAAGGGAGTGGTGCATCTTCGCCCATACAATGCCTCAAAAGGTGCCATGCCAATACTAGCATGGTAGCTGTTGTTATAAGTAAACTCCACTAAAGGAAGGTGATCCTTCCAAGACCCTTGCCACTCAATGGCACATGCTCGGAGTAGGTCCTCAAGAGTCTGAATTGTCCTCTTTGATTGTCCATCTATCTGCGGATGATCTGCTGAACTAAGACACAGTTTAATTTTTAGGGCCTTCATGAATTCTCCCCAATAATGTGACGTGAAACGAGAGTCTCTATCTGATACTACCTCCTTGGGGATCCCATGCAAACGAATAACATGCTGGATATATAATTTGTCCAGGTCTACCAGAGTGCAAGTCATGTTCACTGGGATGAAATGTGCAGACTTGGTCAGTCGGTCTACAATGACCCATATAGCATCATATCCACCTATTGTATGAGTTAAGGATGTCACGAAGTCCATAGAGATACTCTCCCATTTCCACAACGGAATAGGAAGTGAATGTAACAAGCCAGGAGGATGCTTATGCTCTGTCTTCACCAATTGATACGTAAGGCAACGACTAACATGTTCTGTAACATCTCTCTTCATCCCTTCCCATCAAAAAAACTGATGGAGGTCTCTATACATCTTGGTGCTTCTTGGATGGATAGATAATCTAGAACAGTGAGCCTCATCTTGGATGTCTCTCCTCAACTCATTATTATCAGGAACACAAACACGGTCTTCCTTCCATAATATGGACTCGCAAATTCTGAATCCTTCAACCTCCTCCTTTAGTCATCTATGGAACAAGTCTTGTAATTTCTGATATGTCCGCTGACCATGTACAATCATGTCCCATAGTTCACTATACTTGGCAGGTACAGTTACGACATCTGTAGTACTATCAAATGGGTGCCACTTACTGAGTACCGTGAGCATTTCCCAAGTCTGTAGCCATGCTGCGGTGCCCTTGGTATGTGTTGTCCTACTCAAAGCATCTGCTACTACATTTCCCTTACCCGGATGATAAGAGGTCGTGCAGTCGTAATCTTTCAACAGTTCCATCCATCGTCTTTGCCTCATATTCAACTCCCGCTGGTCAAAGATATATTTGAGACTCTTATGATCTGTAAAAATCTCAAACGTGGCCCCATATAAGTAGTGATGCCATATCTTCAGTGCGAAGACTATAGCCGCCAACTCCAAGTCATGAGTAGGGTAGTTCCTTTCACGGTTCTTCAGTTGTCGTGATGCATATGCCACGACATGACCACGTTGCATCAACACTGCTTCTAAACCCTCTTTTGATGCATCAGTATAAACTGTAAAGTTCTAAGGTGCCTGAAGGAAGGGTGAGAATCAGAACATTGGTCAGTCTCTCTTTCAACGTACGAAAGCTCAGCTCGCATTTGTCACTCCAAATGAAAGGGACATCTTTCTGTGTCAGACGAATAAGTGGTAGAGCTAGCTACGAGAAGCCCTTAACAAAACGTCTGTAGTAGCTAGCAAGGTCTAAGAAATTATGTATCTCGTTAACTGTCTCGGGCTGCTCCCAGGACATTACTGCCTCTATCTTGGCTGGATCAACTGCCACACTTGCTCCCGAAATTACATGACCGAGGAAAGCTATTTTGGTAAGCTAAAATTCACACTTACTGTATTTTGCATACAACTTGTGTTCTCTGAGTGTCTGAAGAATAGTATGAAGGTGTTGCTCATGCTCATGCTCATCAAGTGAGTAGATCAAGATATCATCAATGAACACTACCACAAAACGATCTAAGTATGGACGGAAAATTCTGTTCATCATGTCCATGAACGCGACAGGTGCGTTCGTGAGTCCAAAAGGCATGACCACAAACTTGTAGTGGCTGTATCTGGTGCGAAAAGCAGATTTAAGTACATCTGTGTCCTTAATTCTCAATTGATGATAACCCGATCGTAGGTCAATCTTCGAGAATACCGCTGCGCCCTACAAGTGATCAAAAATATCATCTATTTGTGGAAGTGGATAACGGTTCTTTATTCAATTGCATGTAGTCGATGCACAATCGCATAAACCCATCCTTCTTTACGAAGAGGACTGACGCTCCCCAAGGTGATGTACTAGGACGAATAAATCCCTTTTTCTAATAACTCCTGTAGTTGTACTTTGAGATCCCTGAGTTTGGCTGGTGCCATCCAGTATTGAGGGATGGAGATGGGTTGTGTATCGGGTATCAAGGTGATCTCGAACTCGATCTCCCTCCTTGGTGGCAGTCTATGTAACTCCTCTGGAAATACATCAAGTAAATCCCTCACAACTCTAACATCTTCAATCACGTGATCCTGGGCAGGTAACTCCACAACATAGGCGAGAAAACCTATGCAACCCTGATCGAGTAAGTGTTGGGCCTTCAATGCGGATACATATAAGACGTCACTATCTGGGTTACATCCATCAAACTGAAAGGTAGGTACGCCTAGGAGATAAAACACTACCGTCTTCTCGAAGCAATCAAGGCATGCGTGATGTCGCTCAAGCCAATCCATACCTAGGATGACATCAAAATCTTTAACTGAATGAGTAAAAGATATGCGGGCATTAAGTGCCCGCCAATCTGCACTGCTACATCCTCCACTGCTTGTTGCACGATGAATAATTGGCCCCCTAGGCCCTTGATGTAATAAGGAGATGAAACACAGATTGGTTCTTTATCTAACTTGGATACTGGTCGATGTGCTAGAAAGAGTGCATAGCTTCCGAATCAAATAAGGCATGTAAGAATATACCATGCACTGAAATCATACCTTGCACTACAGCTCCTGAGGCGTGGGCATGTTCCTGCGTGATTGCATTCAGCTGTCCCTGAGGCTATGATGGGGTGTTATAACCTGCATCACTGAAGATTGGTCATGGTGGAGGATGTTGAACGCTTCGACCTCCACGACGGGAGACTGATCCATGTGATTGTGCAGAAGAGGAAGTTGGTAGTACACTTGGTTGTCGGCCACCTGAGTTGCTGGCAAGTAAGGGGCACTTGGCCTTAAAATGGCCCGGCTGCTGGCAGTGGAAACACCTACGATCTCCTGGTTGAGAAAAGGAGCCACCTGAGACAAGGCTATGACCTTCTTGCGATTCTGGGATCATGTAGAAGAGCGGAAGGAAGTAGTACCACGACTCGTTAGGCCTTGCCCCAAAGTAGGTGTAGGAGCAAACCTGCTAATGGTAGGAGTGTTCGCCACTGGGTGGAAACGACGCTCTCTACGAGCTCTGTAGAAATCTCAGGGAGTAGATCTCCCTGTCTGATGTGGTTGGAAATGTGATGGACTTCCCTGAAGCTGATTCTGAGTTTCCTCCATCTTAGTAGCTTTAGCAGCTACCTTCTTGATGGAAGTGAAATCCAATGCAGATAGCTGGTGTTGCACATTGTCACAAGTCCCCGAATAAACTTCTGTAAATTCTCCTCAAGAAAAGCAGTAGTCGCTGGTGAGTGATAGGGGAGTTCAGATTAATATTTGAAATACAAATAACAATAGGAGAATAATATGAAATGAAAAATAAAATGCATCATCCATTCTCATTGATAATAATCATCAAGTCCATGTCTATAGAATGAATTACATCAATAATATTAAATTTTATAGAAAAAAGCTCTCCACATATCTCACTACAATATCTCTCAATAATAACATAAAATAATGCGGAGGTAAATAAGTTACTCTAAGTAGAATGCATCCTGTTTGGTGCAAGTAAGACATAGAAGGTCTGATCTCCTCAAAAGACCGCTACTGTGGCGGCTGCTGCTCAGGTACACCTGTTGGGTTCACACGATTGTAACATTATGAGAATTTACCACGTAATGAGACAAACACTATAATGACTAATGTAGGGGTAAGAAAAGAATGTATACTCAATTTTATTTAATGGTATATGCGTGTATTGTAAAAATTTAGAAAGAACACCAAGCCATTCTAATTCACATTGGATCACATAATAATTGATTTTTATAATTATATAATAAGTATTTAAGTACTACCACAATGATCTTGATATTTCTACAAGTTGGTTGGAGTCCACAACGGTATAAAATTTCTGGCTAACATCGTTAGTCACGTCTCATATTATTTTAGCACATGCAAGTACGCGATTCGCAGGCCTCCGCTATGGGATCTTGTTTGTCATCTTGGGTAAACATCCAAGTACCTCTGTCCAACTAGAAGAGGAAAATGTCTAAATCCAAATTCTCCAACTTCAAACCATATCCCGGAACACCTCTCACAATAATAAACTCGAAGTAAAATTTGATGCGGCCACATCTAATTCTAAATCGAGTCTTAATATTGTGTATAAGTGTGAAATCAAGAATGTCAACCTTTGCCACCTGCCAACTCCGTCGAGCGTCTTCGGATACAACCGAGCTGCTAGGTGCAACGTCACCCAACTCGTCCGTTGGTGTCGCGGCCTTCATGGCATCTACTCGGGGGTCCAAGGGTGCATGCCTAATCCCTTGCGACACCTAACTCCATCTAGTCCATCATTGTGAAATCTCACCCATGCAGCAATACACATCGCAATTTAATACGGTCTCAACTGCCTATTGGAAATTTGAGATGCTTGAAATGACGAGAAACCATGTAATATTATATCATAATCATACTATTTTTAAGGCTTGCACAATATTTATACATTAGAACGATCCTTTGAATACGAGTTTAACATCCAATGCCTACGTACGTTAACAGCAAAGTCATCCCTCATTTTCAAGCCTTTGAGAAATAAAACTCATTTCTATCTTTAAGCGTATGGAGATTTGGCATTCATAGAATTAAAGATCCAACATGTTGACATCCTTAAAATCATAGCTTTCATGTACGATAACTTGATTGAAATAAAAGAATGGGTTGAATTAACAACCTCTACTTGATGTTGTGAAACAAAGAAAACATTCCAATGAGATTTTGTTTTTTTTATCCGTGTTAGATCAACCAATAACATTCAGTTTGTGATTAATACCAATTATCAATATAGTGGTGCCGATTGAATACGAGTCAGAAAAAATGTGGCTTAACATTCACTAAGATCATGTCATAACAAAACTCGAGGATCTAAAGATGTTCAATTTCGTAGGATAAAAATTTACGTGGAAACCAATAACAAGAGGGGGTATTCATCGTTACCTTCGAGGATGTTCCCTCGGGATCTCCTCTCAAACGGAAATGATATTTTCCGTCTCTCGATTGTAGCACGAATGCGTGTACGAAGATGACCTCGAGCTTTCCTACGTGATGGTGGTCGCGGATCTTCGATCGGAGCTTCTTCTCCGACGTCGACGGCGGCCCTCCGACGACTAAACTAGCCAAGGTGGTGGTGCTCCAATGAGAGGGGAGGATGATGGTGGTTAGGACTTTTGAGAGGGCATCCTATCATGTTCTATATATAGAAGATGATGTGAAAATGGGTGCAATTTCGGATCTGATTCGGATCCATATATGGATCTCAACTATTATACTTAAAACATCGATAACTTGAGCTAGGATTGTCGAAATTGAGTGTTCTTGGACTCGTTAGATAGATCTCAACGAGATCTACGTAATGGCGTTATTATTTAAATTTTTTTGGATGTCAAAAATACTCCATATTTTAGAAAAAAATATGGGGTTTCACATCATAAAAATCTTAAAGGAAGTCTCGTCCTCGAGATGTAGGATTTAATATATATGTTTCTGAATGTGACATAGATTCAGGAATAAAAATCTTAAAGAGAACGAAACTCATAAAAATCTTAAAGAGGATTGAATTAGTATTTCGTGATCATACCTTCAAAAAGATCCGTCCGACAATTTTGGAGTCTCCACCACCATTGCCAAACTAGTCCCGGCCGCCAAGAGCCCCGCATCAGAAATCTCCAGGCTCGTCAGAAAGCAAATATATTGGGTTTGGCTTGATACTCAAATAGAATCCGAAGATGTTTCGCCTGCAGTATGCATAACCTGAAAAACCATGTTCGATATTGACTCCAAATGATGCGCAGGACAAGTATTACATGGATCTTGGATACTTTGAATTATTCCCAATAGATGTGACAGTTGTCCTTGACTGCCCTCCACCAAAGTTGGAAGTTGAACGGAAAGAGAATTGCATTAAAGGTCCAAATCCCGTGAATCATGAACCACATCATTGGTTGAAGAGGTTTGAATGCTCTCAACAGGAAAAGGATTTGGAACGACTTTTGATTCTTGGCGTTGCATGTCCTCTGTAATTAATTGTATTGAACGTTCCTTAATTGCTGCCATTAAAGGCGCTTCGATTTTATCACCTCCGTCCTTCACCATCTCTGACGGCACCGCCTCCTCGACGACCTCAGCCTCCTGTTGAACAATGATCTTCTCCTCGGTTCCCACATATGCATCCTCTTTTGTCTGCGAGTTTATGAATGATACACTGATGCAAAAGCATGCATGACCAACACCTAATGTTAGGAAACATGATATCGGTAATGGCGGACCCGAGATCTCCACCTGCATGTCAAGGCTTGAGCCTGGCTTCAGGCCATCACAGACAAATGCCGAGAGTTTTCCATATGACAACATCAAGGCTCTGATTATCTCAAAGTTCTGACATCTCAGGGGGATTCCCGCTACTAAAAAAATTCGTCGTATAATCCTCGGAGTGGCACCATCCCGAAAGATGGGTCTCCTCCAAGGGCGTTGCAATAAAGGTCCAACCTCCCCTTTGAGTAGGTGATCTTCCTCACTGGTTGAGAGACCATGAGCACAGACCAATTGGTCATCAAGAGCCACTGCATCACCTTCGAAAGCTGATCCCAGAAGAAGCCACAGGTCGCTGATAGCAGAAACAGTATCTCTGGCATATCCCTTTGATAACAGACATTGGTCTCGCACCTTGACCATGTGGGACCCGTCCCTTTACTGGTCTTACACGCCAAACTCCTCTCCTCAAGCACTCACGACGTCGATGTCCAGGAGCATTGCATCAGAAGCAGACTACATTGCGTTCGCAGGTATGGGAAAGGTGCCCCTCCTCACCACATCTAACGCACCTAATAAGCAGCCTTTGATGTCGTCTATTTCTTCGGTTAACCACTGTAGACCACAGTCGATCTGGGTGGTCCACTGCATCCTCCATAACCACATAGTGAGCCTCTTCTGCCATGGCTCCTTCTTTTTCCTCCTCTACCACCCATTCTCCCTCCTCCCTACTCGCCGATGGCGGCCCTCTCTCACTATGGTGACCCTCTCTCATTTGAAGGATCTACATATTGTGTGTAACATGTACTTATATGTATATATTTACACTCATAATCTTGATTTGTTTCGTATTTACATACATAACCCTTGATAATCATGAATTACACGAGAAACCTCGAATAATGCTTAACTCTTATATGATATGACCATGTGTTAATCTCCATCCATCTTTCCTATTAATGTTGACAGAAAACAATAATTTTTTTCAATTTTAGCTCTTTAGGTTGCAAATATTTACTAATGGCTACCACTATCTCCTCCTTACGTTGAATGATCATGAAGCCGCTCTTCCTTGCCTCGTCGTATGTCAGAGATGGAGGCTTACACCGGATCTGAGTATAAGATGATGACATCAACAGTAAAGGAAGGGGCTGGAAGAGGGACGATGGTGGGAGAGGAGGGAGAAGGGGACTAGAAGTTGGGCTAGAGGGGAGGGGGGAGATGAGTGCTGAAGGAGGGCGATGGAGGGGGCTGGAGAGGGTAGAGGAGGGGTCGATGAAGGAGGGGGAGGTGGAGGAGAGGTTTGTTGAGTTGCCACTTGCTGCTAGAGCGGAGGGGGGAGGTAGACGGAGGGGAAGGGGTTTGGGTGGAGGGGGAGGGGTGATGTGGGAGGAGGAAGGAGGAGGGGTGTTTTTTCTTTCTATTTTTGAGTTTAATGCATAACCATTGTATTGAAGATGGGTTAGATTAGCTTGATAGCATGATAGAGTTAATATGTTAAATTAACGGAGGGTTATAGGTATAAGATGGTGTGACTATTGGGATTTCTCATGTAATTCGTGGTTATTATATGTCTCATGTATCAATTGAAAGCCAACCATCTTAGTTGTGTGTATGTGTGCGTGTGTGAGATTGTTCCCTATCAAGCTTCTAATAAAACTAAAAATAACATTTATATCCCTGAAGATAGTTGTCGTCCATTTCCCTCCCAATGGATCCTTTTTCAACCTTGGGTCCATGTCTGAATCATCGACGAGGATTAGAACTCGTCTCTAGATGTAGTATAGGCATGCACAAATGTAGTAGAATATTTCACAACCAAGCCTTAGTTTGAACAAACCATTGACTGATTTATCGTGTAGATGTCCAAACTAATAGAAAGACACAACTGTTAGTCATGCAAGAGTACATAGGCATGTGCCTGATTGCAAAGAAAAAGGTACGGTCACAAGTGTTGCTGTATAAATTGGGCTGGGCACAAATTAGTAAAAATCGTTATATGTGTGCATTAATGTGTATGTTTGTGTACACATCTACGCGTGGAGTGGGCATTTCCAATGAGCACATGGCCTATTAGAAAACTAATAAATATTTAATATCTATCATTCATTTGTTATATGTTAACATTATTTTTGCATGAAAATCACCTTATTATTTTATTTCTCATGTTTAGATATTTGCAAGTAAGTAAATATATGCATTGCTCTTTAAGAAGATCTTGAATGTGTATAAAGTTATTATTTGTAAAGAGGTAAATCTAAAGCATGTTATTTTTTATTTTAAACTATATTTTTCACAATTTTATAGTTATTGATTGCAATTCTTTTTAAGTTTTTTACAATTGTAACATCGCATTTTATGATTTCAAGTCGTGCTTGAGGTAACATTGTTCCTGATTCCCTTTGTCGACCTCTACTCTGTCAAGTTCCCAATGTTGCGCCACTCATATGCCTTGCGTCGACCGCCACTTGTCGAGTTCATGTCACCATGATGGTGAACACCACCTCTGCACTGTATAAAAAGACATTCCATCATTGTAGCTGTCACACCCCTAAAGCTCGGGTAATAGCGATGCACGCATTGACACGACACGATGCACACAGCTAGCATCCATGGTATGATATGGATAGTGAATGTGATCTGGAGGCCACGAAAGCGAGTTTTCGAGAACTCGTCTTGATAGTGAGCGCAGAATCAAGCTGGGAGGCCATACAAAATGTGGGGGCATTCGACGATGCACGCGTGGGCAACACACCCTTTGACATAGAGAAAGCATGACCACTCGACAATGCAAATTCAGAGTATCACATAATATTAGTTGGATTGGTATTAATGTAGCCCTCAATATTTAAATCTAAGGTATGGAATTAGTGAATATTAATGACAATCCACTGCTGGTATAAGGTAAGAGTGGAAGGTTGCGGCCATATTTATGGCAAAATGGAGAAAACCACCTTCCACCATATCGATTAAGAGAAGGGAGCATCCCATTAGCGAACACCAAATTGGTCGTCCATATGGGAAAAAATAGTGGAAACCAAAGGGCACTATCATCCAAGAGAATAAATCTCATTGGACTCCCTTGAGGCATAGCCGTGCATCCCCCTCTAGAAAGAGGGGATGCTTCCCTTGTAGGGATGAAAACAAATATGAATATATTCGTATCCGATTCGCTATCATATTTGTTTTATACATATTTTGACATTCGTATTCATATTCGTTTTAAAATGGATGCGAATATGGATATCACTTTGACATTCGCTAATATTCGCATTCGTATATTCATTTTCGAACATAAGTATAGTAATAGATTTATTTATAAATATGCATAATAATATTTTATGATTGCATTCACCATTGTTGATATAATTGTTATGAAATTACAATATATGGTATATCTATTTTATGTTTAAAGCATCCTAAACATGTATATTAGTAAATTATTTCTGTTATTATTCGTATCCGATTTGTATTTGTTTTACATTCGTATTCGTTTTTAAGGATATGGTAACACATTTTTCACATTCGTCAATATTTGTATCCACATTCGTATTCGTATTTTAAAATGAATAAAGATATGATTATACCTATATTCGTATCCGTATCCGACCTTTTTCGTCCCTATTCCCTTGCATTCAAGGCATGCATAGGGAGAGTGATATTCTCATGCTGATGTATAGATTTCCATAGAGGAAGAATGGAGTTGGTTCTTTCCCTCTTCCCCCTCCCTACTAACAGATTGGTATGTTATCTCTATCTCTCTCCTCTTTCTCCCTTCTTTGCATCCATGAGATATTGTGGCTTGTACTTTCTTATTTTCCTATTTGAATTGTATATGGTTATTGCAAGTATTTGCCTCCGTTGAGTGGACTTTATACCGCTTTGTGTTCGGCTCTATCGAATCAACTTTATACTACTTTGTGTTCGGTTTTGTCGAATCTTCTTGCTCTTCTTAAGTGTTTAGGAACCTCCAAACCTCTTATATCGCTCTTCTTAAATGTACGACAATACTAACCATCTAATACTACAAAGTGTTCAAGCTTAGACGAATCTCTATCTATATATATTAAGTGGTTTTGGCTTGTCGTCCGACCTCGTGGGAAGTTGTTTAGCTCTGCCAACCATTGCAATAGTAGTCTGTTTGACTACGCCAACACTCTCGACGAAAAGAGTAGTGGTGTTGCCGCTCATTCCACTAAGAGAAAGGCAGGTTAACGTTGTATTGTTAACATCGCATAATGTTATATCTCACACGTAAACTTTAGATTTGAAGCCCCATGACAAGTGGTATCAGAGCTCAGAAGGAACTAAAGTGTTCCTCGTTCATTGGTATGAACTACACCAGAGCTCAGGAGGAGCTATAGTGCTACTCACTCGTTAGTAAAACTCTAGTATTATTGCAATAAAGATGGTGTCCTCTACTTTCGAACGTCTTACCGTGTTGGAGCAAGTCGTGGCAGGTGCTGAGGCCACCCTTCTCACCCATGACACATGCCTTACCTGCACGTAGGAGTAGATGATTATAGAGGAGTCTACGATCAAGACGGGAGATGCGCTCCATTGAACAGATCAAGTTCTTGGGGGGAAAACTTGATTCCCTTACCGGCTTGAATGAATATTTCCACGATTTTCTCTTCATGGTTAGAAAGTTATTACCAATGGGAATGGCTTCCTAGAGGCAAGACATCCCAAAGTGTTAGGTCCGCTCCCGCAGATCTGGGAAACCCGTTTACATATCAGCCGTAGTATCATGTTCACTAAGGACCACATTAGAGTACCGAAAATTTGGAAAAAATTTTTTAATGACATTCACATTAACTAACAAGCCACAGAACTATAACATGTCACACTTATATTGCATAAATTCCATATCAGTTAATGTGTAACAACAGAAATTGCATTATGTACATGCATCCCAATTTTATCAGAAGAGAAATAAAAGCATTTATAATATCCTTGAACAAAATTATAACATACATACTTGTTATGTTTTGCTTCAGAAACTGACATTCAACTCTCCCAATACAACGGTGCAGGTATTTTACCTGCAATCTATGGAATAGGGAGAAAAGAACATCAACAAATGTTGAGTAAATCTTAATTAATTAAAAATAACAGGAAATTTTGTGGTTCCAAAAGAAAGCAAGTAATTTGGCCTTAACAATTAAAATTTAGAGCTACTTGCAATGAAACATGCTTTCAAGTTGTTTGGTGTGTAAAACCCCATTCTACTCATCCTACACTACTTACCAACATTAATCATTTATATACAAATATCATATGGTCCATATTTAAGTCATTGTCTTTCTATTAATTATAATATAAGTTTGATTGGTCTTGAGAATGTGAATGATGAGACTCTAATATGATCATTATCTCTATTAAATGCTTATAATGATGTTTAAGAATCTTGTAGATTGATCATAGTAAGAGTATATGATGGATCTGGGGTTTTGATATCTCTTGTATTCTGCCTCGACCATATGATAGATCATAGTAAGAGTATATGATGAGTCTGATGTTTTGATTCTTTTCTTGTTGATTTTCTCAAGCTTAGTGGATAGTCTATGATCTTGGTCTGGGTAAGACCTCACACTATGGCTCTAAGGTAGTAAGGAAGCCTTAGGGTTGGGGTGCCTCCGTAGGCATACAGTGGAGTTAAATGCATTCTAGCAAGTTCCTAACACATCCTCTAGTTATAAATAACAACTGTGGTAGTAGCTCGTAGTCTGATAAGGATGATTTTCATGATATGGTCTTTTCTCTTTGCCAGGAATTATTGGCAGAAAAGTAACTAGTTCAACGGAAACCAACTCAACTGTAACCAAGCTTCCATGTAACCAATTCAACTGTAAATGAACTTTAGCCAACTCAATTGTGACTCAATCCAATCTCAAATGTAACTTTTTCAGATTCAACTATAACTGATTCAGATGTAGCCATAGATGATTCAGATGTATACATGGATGATTCGGATGTAGCAACGCCAAGTCTGCTGGCGAGGAATAAACAAAACTCAAGCGGTGAAGTAGCCTACAAAAGGTTCTTCCGTCTCGCCCTCTAATTGGAAGGCGGTCCATTAGAGGGATAGGTCTACTCCAAAACTACGCCACTGAGACGGGTGAGAGAGACTCTCTAGAAAAGTCGCTCTAAAAGAAAAACCGGCCCGACCGGTACGTGCTAACGAGCTCGAAAAACTAAAACCAAGGATCCTCTAGCCTAGGTACCCTAAATAACAAGGGTCAGCAGAACTGGTCTTTAAAAAAAACCTGTGGATCCCAGAGAGGCGTAAAAACTGCGAGTGCTCGTGAGAAAACCGAGAAAAAGACTGGGATCCTAGACCCGCGCACCAAGCGGCCGCTGCCCTAACTGGGCTTCTTAATCTCCCGCCCAGCTGAGGGTCACCGCACCCTCGCACAGTCAGGCGTAAAGGTCATCATGACTGGCACTCTTAATTATCAGTCATCAATGACTTGATCCCTCATCCTTTCTTATAATATAATTTCAGTTAGGAGATTTTTATGTCCCAACCCCAGGTACCTAGAAGGCTTTTGTAATAAAAATTTTATAGGCTAAATCATGCATGGAAGGCAGCAAGAGGAGGGAGAAAGATTGTACCTTTGATCCTCTAAGTTTGGAGGGATTTGTGGCTTTATCTAACATACAACAATAGATAAAATACCTGATGGATAGCAACATAAAAAAAAACTGAATTAGAAACTTCAGCATTGACTTTAATGAGAACAAAGAGGAGAGAGATATGTACCTTTGAATATCTCCACTTTGGAGATCCAAACTTGCTTACAACATCCTTTTCTTGACAGGAGCTTCTGTTCATTCGGATCCGGATGTTACAAATATAAAAACCTCAAAGGGAGTCTCATCCCCGAGACTCGGGTCAAGGTCACTTTGTGTCTTGTTTGGATCTTATCTGACCATAAAAACCTCAAAGGGTTTTGAACCCATAATAACCTCAAAGGAAAAACAAGCCGTGTTCTTTCAATATATATAATTAAATGGGCTTGTTTTGATAATTACCTGAAAGAGTTGTGGGTATCGTGCCCGCATATCCACTTTTGTCTTCCATGTTGCCTCTTTGACATCATGTCGGTGCCATAGCACCTTTATTAAGAGAATTTCTTTGTTGTAAAGCTTTTTTTCACAACACCATCGAGTATTTGTACTGACCTTCTCTTTGTAAATCAAATTTGACTCCACGTCAAGGTTCTCGTAGCTGATGACATGGTGAAGGTCGTACTCGTAATTCCTTAAATTGATAGGTGTGGAGAAAGGGTTACTCAATAGACCGCCTTACACATACGACTAAAAATTTCAAATAATCCAACGTATCGTGGTGTCAACTTGCTATGAGCACCAAATCTTTGTACTCCCTTCATGGGAGATACTCGTAGAAACACTCAATCTCCTTCTTGTGTTTTCAGGAATTTCCATCAATATGAAGGATTAAGTTAAATATTGATAAGTTACAATTTGAATCGATTAAGAGAAGAGGACCGGATTACATGAAACTCCAAATTTCTTTTCTGACGGTCTGCATAGCTCTTCTAGCAGCTTTGAGTCATCAGAAACATTTCCTTTACAAGATCGATCAACAGTCCTCGTAGTCCCTTCCCGAAGAGATCTACAGAGTAAAGAGTGTGTTCGCCTATTTCATGCTATCTGAGAGATGCGAGACATCTCTGCCCATATAGGGCTTCAGATGATGTCATACCAATACTGGAATAATGATTGTTGTTGTACGTGAGTTCTACCAATGTCAGATGGTTCTTACAGGACCCTTTCCTATCTAGAGCACATGCACGTAGAAAATATTCAAGTGTCTAAATAATGTGTCCGCTTTGTCCGTCGGTCTGAGGACGGTATGCAGAACTCGTCTTCATCTCTGTCTGAAGTGTTGACATAAACTGGTGCCAGTATAGAGATGTAATCATCGAGTCTCTGTCAATCTGTCAGATACTACCTCGCGTGGTATATTATGAAGTCTGATAATGTTCTGCACATAAAATCTTGCCGTCCTAGATGTGGTGTAGGTCATGCTGACATGTATGAAATGGGTTGATTTGGTCAATTTATCAACAATGACCCGATAGAATTGTGGTCACCCGGTGTCTTCAGCAATCCGATGATGAAATCCATAGAGATACTTTCCCGCTTTCATTTGGGAATGGGAGAGACCATAACAACCATGGTGATTTCATATGCTAAGTCCTGACCATCTGACAAGTCATGTACTTGTTAACATAACATGCTACCACTGGCTTCATTCCATCCCGCCAGATTGTTGGCCTAGATCCCGGTACATCTTTGTACTGTCAGGAAGAATAGACAATCGTGAATATGTGCCTTATCAAGAATATCTCTACACAATTGCTCATTGTTGGGCGCAATTACCCAGTCAACCTTCCAGAAAATAGACTTAGTCCCCACAAAATCATCACGTTTGTCCTTAATGGCGCGCATGCATCTGTCTCAAATTCTAGGATATGTCCCGTATCCTTATATTATGCAATCCCAAAGACTACTGAATCGTGGAGGTATGACAGTAGATGTAGACGCACTCTTATGAGGATGTCCATTAGTCAAAGTTACGAGTATATCTCATGTATATAGCTAGAGCTAGTTTGTCGTATGTGCGTGAGCTTTCCTGCTAAGCGCATCTGCCACCACGTTTCCTTTACCAGAATGGTAAGAGATCATGTATTCAAAATCCTCCAGTAGTTCAAACAATCGATGGTGTCTCATGTTTAGCTCTTTCTGATCATAGATGTACTTCAAACTCTTGCGATTTATGAAGATATCAAAATTCACCTCATAGAGATAGTGACGACAGTTTTTTTTGAGAAGACAACCGCCACCAACTCCAAGCCATGGATGGGTTAATTCCGCTCATACAACCTCAATTGACATGATGCATAACCAATCATGTGACCTTGCTGCATCAGAACCGCTCCAAAATCCTCATTTGAAGCATCAATATATACTGCAAAATCCTGAATTTCTGAAGGAAGTGCAATAATATTCACAGTCGTCAATCTTTCCTTCAGTGTCCTGAAGGCCTGCTCGCATGAGTCGTTCCAAATAAAAGGAATTCTCTTCTGTATCAATCGTGTCAAGGGAAGAACAACTTGGGAAAAACTACTGACTAAGCGTCTGTAATATGCCACTAGTCCAAGGAAACTCCGAATTTGAGTAACTATCTTGGGTCGCTTCCAAGACATGATTGTTGCAATCTTCGCAAGGTCAACTGCGATACATACTCCAAAAATGACATGTTCAAGGAATGAGACCTGGGATAACTAGAACTCACACTTGCTTAGCTTGACATGCAACTTGTGCTCTTGAAGTATGTCCATGATTGTCTTTAGATCATTGATGCGATCTCTATTTATTTCGGGAATATATCAATACATCGTCAATGCATACAATTACAAACTTGTCCAAGTATAGATAGAATAATCTTGTTTATCATGTCCGTGAATGATGCATGTGTATTCATGAGCCCAAATGGCATCATATCAAACTCATAATTTCCACATCGAGTCTTGAATAAGGTTTGCATAATATTCGACTCTTGAGTCTCCAGCTGATGGTAGTCAGATCGAAGATCGATCCTTGAAAACATCGAAGATCCATGTAGCCGATTAAACAAATCATCGATGCATGGCAGATGATAGTGATTCTTCACCGTTTTCTTGTTTAACTGTCTGTAATCTATATACAATCTCATCGATTCGTCATTCTTTCTGATAAACAGAATTGGAGCACCCTAATGTGAAGTGCTCGGCTTATGAAACCTAGGTCAAGTAACTCATGCGACTGCACCTTCAATTCTCTCAATTTAGCTAGTGCCAAGCTGCACAGAGCCATCGAGATTAGTTGTGTATATGGTAGTAATGTAATCTCGAACTCAATCTCTTTCTTAGGTGGTAAACCTGACAAATCATTAAAGATCACATTAGGGTAATCTGACACTATCGAGATGTCTTAAGCCATCGGCTCTCCATCACATGTCTCTCAGACAATTGCTAGATATGAATCGCATTCCTCATCAACAAGTCCTCGAGCTTTCAACACTGAGATATACTCCATTTTGGAGTCATGTAATGCACCCTTATAGGTAATCTCGGTTACGTCTGGAATCCTGAAAACAATCATCTTCATGAAATAATTACTCATGGTATGATGATCTGGCATTCAATCCATACCAAAAGTTAGGTCAAACTTGTTGAGCTGTAGTAGCAGACAGTCTGCTATCGTCTCATGTCCACCAATCAACATTGGTAGCTATCTTACTATTAGTCTTATGATGATCAATTAACCACATGACCCACAATGTGACAAAGATGATCTAGGGTATCTGCATCTCTACCTACTGAAATTAGAAATTCAAAGTTCATTCATCGCTCCAGAATCAATTAAAAAGATAGAAAGGTCGGCACTAGATGCCATGGTTCTGTATAAGAACCAATATCCGTAATTACAATAGTTGATGTTCGCGGATAATTCTATTATACTTTTTCTCTTCTTGGGATACAATATGGAAATAAGTTGCAATTAGTGACATCTGTGGTCATAAATTTTGAATGTCATATTTCCCTTTCAGACTCGCGATAAGTCAAAGGACTATCGCTATCTGATTATTAATGCAATCAGAACTATAATACTACGAATGTATGTAGCAGGGTACCACTGCTCTGATACCAAACTGTTAGGTCCGCTCCCGCGGATCTGGGAAATCCGTTTACATATCATCCGTAGTATCATGTTCACTAAGGACCACATTAGAGTACCGAAAATTTGGAAAAAATTTTTAATGACATTCACATTAACTAACAAGCCACAGAACTATAACATGTCACACTTATATTGCATAAATTCCATATCAGTTAACATGTAACAACAGAAATTGCATTATATACATGCATCCCAATTTTATCAGAAGATAAATAAAAGCATTTATAATATCCTTGAACAAAATTATAACATACATACTTGTTATGTTTTGCTTCAGAAACTGACATTCAACTCTCCCAATACAACGGTGCAGGTATTTTGCCTGCAATCCATGGAATAGGGAGAAAAGAACATCAACAAATGTTGAGTAAATCTTAATTAATTAAAAATAACAGGAAATTTAGTGGTTCCAAAAGAAAGCAAGTAATTTGGCCTTAACAATTAAAATTTAGAGCTACTTGCAATGAAACATGCTTTCAAGTTGTTTGGTGTGTAAAACCCCATTCTACTCATCCTACACTACTTACCCACATTAATCATTTATATACAAATATCATATGGTCCATATTTAAGTCATTGTCTTTCTATTAATTATAATATAAGTTTGATTGGTCTTGAGAATGTGAATGATGAGACTCTAATATGATCATTATCTCTATTACATGCTTATAATGATGTTTAAGAATCTTGTGGATTGATCATAGTAAGAGTACATGATGGATCTTTTTAATTTCTCTTGTATTCTGCCTCGACCATATGATAGATCATAGTAAGAGTATATGATGAGTCTGATGTTTTGATTCTTTTCTTGTTGATTTTCTCAAGCTTAGTGGATAGTCTATGGTCTTTGTATGGGTAAGATCTCAGACTATGGCTCTAAGGTAGTAAGGAAGCCTTAGGGTTGGGGTGCCTCCGTAGGCATACGGTGGAGTTAAATGCATTCTAGCAAGTTCCTAACACATCCTCTAGCTATAAATAACAACTGCGGTAGTAGCTCGTAGTCTGATAAGGATGATTTTCATGATATGGTCTTTTCTCTTTGCCAGGAATTATTGGCAGAAAAGTAACTAGTTCAACGGAAACCAACTCAACTGTAACCAAGCTTCCATGTAACCAATTCAACTGTAAATGAACTTTAACCAACTCAATTGTGACTCAATCCAATCTCAAATGTAACTTTTTCAGATTCAACTGTAACTGATTCAGATGTAGCCATAGATGATTCAGATGTATACGTGGATGATTCGGATGTAGCATCGCCAAGTCTGCTGGCGAAGAATAAACAAAACTCAAGCGGTGATGTAGCCTACAAAAGGCTCTTCCGTCTCACCCTCTAATTGGAAGGCGGTCCAATAGAGGGATAGGTCTACTCCAAAACTACGCCACTGAGACGGGTGAGAGAGACTCTATAGAAAAGTCGCTTTAAAAGAAAAACCGGCCCGACCGGTACGGGCTAACGAGCTCGAAAAACTAAAACCAAGGGTCCTCCAGCCTAGGTATCCTAAAGAACAAGGGTCAGCGGAACTGGTCTTTAAAAGAAAACCTGTGGATCCCAGAGAGGCATAAAAACTGCGAGCGCTCGCGAGAAAACCGAGAAAAAGACTGGGATCCTAGACCCACGCACCAAGCGGCCGCTGCCCTAATTGGGCTTCTTAATCTTCCGCCCAGCTGAGGGTCACCGCACCCTCGCACAGTCAGGCGTAAAGGTCACCATGACTGGCACTCTTAATTATCAGTCATCAATGACTTGATCCCTCATCCTTTCTTATAATATAATTTCAGTTAGGAGATTTTTATGTCCCAACCCCAGGTACCTAGAAGGCTTTTGTAATAAAAATTTTATAGGCTAAATCATGCATGGAAGGCAGCAAGAGGAGGGAGAAAGATTGTACCTTTGATCCTCTAAGTTTGGAGGGATTTGTGGCTTTATCTAACATACAACAATAGATAAAATACCTGATGGATAGCAACACAAAAAAAAACTGAATTAGAAACTTCAGCATTGACTTTAATGAGAACAAAGAGGAGAGAGATATGTACCTTTGAATATCTCCACTTTGGAGATCCAAACTTGCTTGCAACATCCTTTTCTTGACAGGAGCTTCTGTTCATTCGGATCTGGATGTTACAAATATTAGAAAAATTTCTCCAAATTTTCAATCCTTTAATGTGATCTTTAGCGAACGTGATACTACATGTGATATGTAAATGGGTATCCCAGATCCGAGAAGGAGCGGGCCTCACACAAAGTGCCAAAATCGAAGTCAGTTGTTGGAACCTGTGATGCTAAGGACCTAAAGATTTTTCTTGAGGAATGTGGCCATTACTTCAAGGACATTAAATCCCTCAAATTGGAGAAGGTTAATCTTGCCTCCATGTATGTAGATGGAGATGTGAAACTTTGGTGGCGCAACATACCCGAAGATGAAAAGAGGCCAAAGACCTCCATGTGGGAGGAACTTGTTCGTGAATTCAAGGAATAGTTCATACCCACAAACACAGAGGCATCAGATCGCCCCAAGCAAATGGATACGGTGTTGGACTGTGCCAAACATTTCTCATCCTTAATTCTTAATATCAAGGGGATGTTTAAAGATGAAAAATTATTCAACTTCATGGTCGGACTTTAATGTTGGATACAAATTGACCTATGGAGATAAGGAGTAAATTGCCTATAAGCAACACTTTTAGCAGATGATGCTCTAGTTGACTACAAAGTACAAACATCTACCTCTGAGAGAAGGGAGGACAAAATAAGGCAAAGGCTAAAGAAAAGTGAAAGTCAAAGCACAAGAAGAATGAACACGTCAGAGGAGGTGCTGAGACCTCCAAAAAGGTTGAAGTACTCAAGACAAAGGGGTGCTTCATCTATGAAGGACTAGACAGGGCAAGGGATTGCCCAAAGTAGGAAAAAACATAATGCCATGACAACTGAGAAGGAAGAAAAGGAGGAGGCACGCATCACCAACCTCCAAGTGTTGCGGATTGCACAACTTTGTGCCCTAAATATAACATGCATCAAAGGATGAAGATGGGATAAAGCTCCTCTATGTGGACATCCAAGCCCACAAGATAACTTTGATGGCAATGGTGGACACATGAGCCACCCATAACATCCTCTCAAGCAATAATTTCTTGTGCCTAGGACTCTCCTTGGCCAATAAGACTAAAAGATGGAATTGGAAAACATGGATGGAATGCATATTTAGGGGACGATCTACTCCCTTGTCCAAGTCTGCGAATAGTGGCGCCATGTTCACTTCTTGGTCATCCCTCTCAAAGATATCCAAGCCATATTTGGAATCGAATTCTTGAGGAAACAAAAGTCCTCTGCCATCCCCTGACTAAGTGGAGTATTCTTAGCGGACGGAAAGAAGTCATTCGTTGTAAAGAGCTAGAAAGCATCAGGATAAAGATGGATGATGTTCGTAGTGCAAATGTGTGGTAGATTGCAGAAGGGAGACCCACATGCCTAGCAACAATATGTGAATAAGGAGAGGACAATGGAATCAAGCCATGTCCAAAATAAGTCGTTGCTATCTTGGATGAGTTCCAAGATATCATGTCGAAGGTTCCCACCAAAGCACATTGTGGACCATGCCTTCAATTTGGTATTGAGAGCGATACCTCCAGCTCTTATGCTATACAAGATGCCTCCCCAACACCTGGAGGAGTTGAGGCATCAACTCATTGAGCTTGTACACGCTAGGATGATGATGCCAAGCATGACCCCATTTGGATAATCGATGTTGTTACAAAAGAAGAAGGATGGAAGCTTGGAGATATGCACATAATACTGTACACTCAACAAAGTTATCGTCAAGAACAAGTACAATGTGGCGAATGCAGAAGACTTGTTCAGTTGCCTTGGCAAGATAAACTTTTTCTCAAAGATGGACATGCGATCCACCAACTTTCAAGTGTAAATCAAAGAAGGAGATAAGACAAAGACGGTGTCTATGACACGCTACGGATCTTTCAAGTTTCTTTGGTCTCACCAATGCTCATGTGACATTATGTATCTTGATGAATAATATGTTATGAGAATATATAGACTCTTCATTATGGTTTATCGTGACGATGTTGTGGTGTACAATAGGTCCTTGGATGAGCACATCAAACACTTAAATAAAGTTCTCACCAAATTGAGGGAGAATTAGATGTACCTCAAACAAGAGAAGTGTGCATTTGGGCAGACTTCCATGTGCTTCCTTGGACATGTCGTAGGATGAGGCACAATAAGGATGGATCCAAAGAAGGTTCAAGAAATAGAGAAGTGGGTCACCCTAAAGAAAACCACAAAGCTACGTTATTTTCTTAGCTTGGTGAACTACTACGGCAAGTCCATTAGAGGATATCCAAAGAGAGTCGGCCTAATAACTGATCTTTTAAAGAAATATCAAGCCAGGAGATGAACTCCAAATTTGAAGATGCCTTCTAATGGCTAACGAAGAAGGTAATGGAGAAGCCCATTCTAAAATTCTTGAATTTCGAGCACCTCTTCGAAGTTTACACAGATGCATCAGACTATACACTTGGTGGAGTGCTAGTTCGGGAAGAACATCTCGTGTCTTTTGAATGTAGTTGAAAAGAGATAATCAGTGCATGACAAGGAGATAACAACAGTGGTCCATTGCCTACAGGTATGATGCCACTACCTCCTCAACAACAAATCATCATACACATGGACAATGTGGCAACCAATCATTTTACCCTGCATAGGAAGCTGGAATTGAAGCAAGCCCTATGGCAAGACTTCTTAGTCAAATAAGACTTCGAACTAAGGTACAAACATGGTTGAAGCAACTAAGTCATCGATGCATTATCAAGAAAAGTTGATCCTGAAGAACCACCACTATTCTGATATCAACAATCAGGGGGTATTCGACTGTACCCTCGAGCACATCCAAGATGAGAGCACCCTAGATACAATCACATCTCGCCGAATGAAGCAAGTTACAGAGGGAGAGATTTGAAGATTTTGGGTAGAGGACAACATCCTATATGCCAAAGGAAGGATGCTTACGAAGGCTTCTCCACAAAGAGACACATGAAGCACCATATGCAAGATATCTAGAAGTTGAGCATACACTCGTGCTCCTCTACCCAAACTACTTCTGGTCAAAGATGGAGATATGGATAGAGGTGTATCTTAAAACATGTCTTGTGTGCCAACAAGACAATACTGAGAGGAAGAAGATGTTTAATATTGTTGGATTCACTCATTATTCCTACTCAACAATGGGAAAGCATTTCCATGGACTTCATCTAAGGGTTCCCCACAGGAGTGCATAGTGGAAACCACCACACAACTATTCATGCTGAATGTTGTGAAGTATTGGAGAATACTGCTAGATATCGTAAGAAATCATGATGTAAGGTTTAAATGGAGATTCTGGACAACACTATTCGAGATGTTGGGCTTGGAGATCAAGTTCTCCACTAGAAACCATCCTTAGATGGATGGTCAGGTGGAGCACGTCAATGCACATCCAGAGGATTACTTGAGGCATTATGTGACGACCACCAACATAATTGGGTATCTCCTCTTGGTATTACCCAATTATGCTACAACTTGCAACAATCCTCTACCATTGTCCAAAGCGTATTTGAGATCGTGATGGGAAAACAACTACTCGTGCCTTATGAGGTGGCAAAGCGAAAGGCCCAATGGAAGTGCTCAGTTGCCTACCGATATGCTCGGGATAGGAAAGAGATATGGGAAGAGGAAAGGGAAGTATTGGCCCATGCCCAATGCAAGATTAAAAAAGTTGCGAACCAGAGTCGAATACCCATGGAATTTCAAGTTGGGGATCGAGTTTTACTCAGACTCACCCTCCAAGTATAATAGAAGTTCATGAAGAAGACGATGCACAAGGGACTCATCTCTCACTACGATGACCCTTTAATTTGAGGTAGCACAATGTATGGGAAGTCTAGCCTACTAATTGAGCCTCCTCGAACAATTGAAGCTACATCTGATGTCCCACATGAGCTTCTTGAAGAAATATCATGAGGATAAAGAGGATCTTACTCAAAGGCAAGCAAGGCGAGCCCCTCCGAACATCTAGATGTAACACGAAAGAGTGGTCGAGCAGATCATTGATAAGTGGAATAATCAAAGGATGTACTTCCTAGTGGAATGGAAAGGACTTCCTAGTGAAATGGAAGGGACTTTCAAAAGAAGGCTCCAACTGGGAATGAGACACCACACTGTGGCAGTTCGAGAATCTAGTTAAGACATTCTTTGTCAAGAAGGATCAGACAAGGACACCCGATGATCCAGGTGGGAGGCTTGTCACACCGCTAAGGCCTGGATACCATAGATACTCACATTGGCATGCGGCAATGTGCACAGCTAGTATCTATTGTACAGTATGAATAATGAACGTGGTCTGGAGGCCATGAAATCGAGTTTCAAAGAACTCATCTTGATAGTGGGTGCACAATCAAGGCTGGAGGCTTCACAAGACGCAAAGGCATTCTGCGATGCATGCGTGGCCAACACACTCTTTTGACATAGAGGAAGCATGATGACACAACAATGCGGGATTCGAGGTACCACATAATGTTCATTGGACTAATATTAATGGGAGCCCTCAATATTCAAATCCAAGGCAAGGAGTTAATGGAGATTAATGGCAATAACTAATGGCATAAGGGTAAGAGTGGATGGCTACGCTCATTTTTATGGCAAATGGAGAAAACCACCTTCCACCATCTCGGTCAAGAGAACATGACACATGGAAATCAAATGACATAATCGTCCATAAGCATAAATCTCATCAGGCTCCGTTGTTGAGGCATAGTCGTGCATATCCTCATGGTCAAGAGAACATAGATAGATTGTATAATGAGTCCTTACGTTCCAATCACTTCTATATTTGAAGATGTGCGATTTCCCATAAATACACTTTGCTCATTTTTTATTGGTCTCCTTGTGCTCATGAAGCCCTGCAAGGAGTTGGAAATATGGATTGAAGTTCCAGGGTCAATCCACTAAGTATTAGAAGGAACATCAATGAAATTAGATACATGACATACATGACATCGATGTATATCTTTCTAGGCGAACCATTCCTTAGACTTGATGCATTTCTTTTTAACATGCCTAGGTTTCTTACAAAAGAAGCATTTTGCTTTCTTAAATTCATTTGGCTTCTTTTCTGGATGTTTCACCTCCCTTTTACATTTATTCTCTTTCCTATGAGTGATCAAATGGACATTCTCAACCTTCTCTTGTTTGAGCCTATTTTCCTCTTGTACACACATCACTAATAACTCATTTAAAGTTCAATGATCATTATGTATATTGTAGGAAATCTTAAATGGCCCATATTGTGAAGGTAAAGTGTTGAGAATTAAATGAACAAGGGCCTAGAGATATCAAGTTTAAGTACTTTAAGATGAGCAATAATGTTGCTCATTTTCATTATATGTTCTCTAATCCCAGTGCAACCATTATACTTTATAGAAGATAATTTTGTTAGGAGTATGCTAGTCATAGCCTTTTCTGAAGTTTTAATCTTTTTTTCAACAACCTCTAAAAACTCCTTTGCAGTCTTACATTCAGGAATTGAATCTCTGATATTCTTTGCTATGTTTGTTTGCATGATCATTAAGCTTAATTAGTTGGATTTCTCCCACCGTTCATACAAATCCTTGATGCCTTGACCACTTTCATCCATATGTTTCGCTGGTTCCTCAATGCGAAGTGTATAGTCAAGGTCCATACATCCTAAAGCAAGAAGAATCTTCTCTTTTCATTCAGAAAAAATATTTCCATGTAGAATCGGAACAGAATTCAAGACATTGAATTGAGTGGACATGAAAGTTGAATTATCTGCAATAAATTCATAACAAGACTACTATAATAAGCAATAACTCAAGCATAAAATCAATTCAAACTATTAACTTATTTAATATTTTGAGAAATCAATGTATTATCATTACAAGACTTGTTGTGTCTAAAGAATTGTAATATACAATTGATTTTCTTAATAAATGAGACAAATAAAATTTTGAATAATCATTAAATATTCCATACCTGCGAGGATTAGAATAACTAATAAATAATTTATTTTCTCATTCCATAAAAAAGATGCAATTTGATATCCAATTAACTCAGTCACTTAATGTAATTATTGACATCAGATAACTAACAAATAATTACTCATTGTCAAGAATCAATATGTCTAATACGAAACGATCGGATGTTGTGGGTATTCCACCTAATTCAATTATACACAATTACTCAAACGACATAGGGAGTTAATCACGAAATTTCCACCATTATAATGATCATAAAAAATGTGAGATCATAGTAGCCTCAATCTTTGAGATTAGATAAAAAATTTATAAAAATCCTGAGAGCATGTCTTTTATCAAGACAAATTGCCTATATATAATTCCTTTTCCAAACCAACAATAGGATCCTGTAATTCAAAAAATCGAAATAAAAGACATCTCGGTTGCAGTACAAACCATGTCTAAGAATTGCTATGTCCAAGGCAATAGTTGAATGAAATTAAAAAAAACGTTACCTTACAAGTATATTAGATCCGTTGACAAGGAGAAGGAAATCACATCTTCATCACTTCATTTTCATTGCGATGGCTTCCGGTAACTATTAAGTATCTTAGATCTATCTCTAGATTAAGTTAATAGATCTATCAAGTGGTATCAGATGTCTTGTCGCAAAATCATTTTTTGCGAACAGTTTTTGAAGTCAAGTTTTGACTCATAAGATCCAAGTGTGTGTTATATCTTCTATATGCATCAATACTTCAGTCTGTTGTTAAATAATTAATCTACTCGTGAATCTTTATTTTTTTTACTTTTTCAACTATTTTGGAATTAGTATCACCAAAATCTTTTCTGAAAAAAGATGAGATATTTTTTGTTTAATCTATTAATGCTCTGATATCAATTGTTAGATCTATTAACTTAATCCAGAGATAGATCTAAGATACTTAATAGTTACCGGAAGCCATCGCAACGGAAATAAAGTGATGAAGATGGGATTTCCTTCTCCTTCTCAACTCTTACCCAATATGCTTGAGTAATGGATCCTCTTACATTCATTAATTGAAGGAGAGGAGACCCCAATCCATACTTATAATAGATGATGGTTATCTACCCATTAAGGTAACCACCAAAAGCAATTGCCTAAAAGATGCATCCTTTCATAATAAAATATTAGCTACAAAATAAGAAATACAAAATAATGTTGGCAACTACCATATATGGTAGTTGCATACATGTAAATTCTTACATTGTCTGGATAAAGGATGTGAGAGTTGAGCCGAGCCTTGTAGTTGAAGATGCGTGGAAAAGATCGATTTTTTATTTCTTTTTGTGTTTTGTTTTGAGTTTCGTTTCTGGATATGTTCTAAACAAAACGAATTAAGGATAGACGTGGTAGAATGTTCTGGATATTCTTTCAAGGAGCATTTGAAGGATGATAGCACATTTCAATTCCAAAAGCATAATTTCATTTTTGTCTTTCTCCATCTATCCTTTTTAGATGATAGGGATGCACCATGCTAATGGTTATTAATGAAATAAGTTTGACGTATTTGTGCAATGTGCAATATTTAAGGAAACAATATTATATCCTTATCCATATCCAGATTTTGAGTAGATGGATATATGGTAATGACCTATATCCATTCCAAGTGTTACTAAAGTTTGTTCATCAAGTGCTAATGAAGTGCACATGATGTTCTTTACATAGTAGCTGCTGCCTCCGAAATCAGCACTGCTCAGAAACAATCTGAAAAATCAATGGTCATTTTTCGCACAATTTTCTTGATGTAGTCACTGTGATTTATATTCAGAAGAGAGATCAGTTATGTTCTTCCCAGATAATTTTGGTTGCTATTTCGGAAATGGGTTAATTTCCTGTGATGATGTTTAAAGCAAGATTAGTTTTTTTTAAGCAGCTTCGAGGTATTTGGGAAAAACAAAACTCCAAGATTAATTCATCATCAATTCTACTTTTGAATATATGCTTTAGCTTTGATATTATTTCTGAAGTGTGAATTCATATGTGAAAATATTTGAAGCTACATTACATGTGCACTGTTTTCCAAATGTGTGTAGAAGATGTTCATTTGAAGTGGGAGGGTTGTGTGGATGCAGAGTGGATGGCATACTTGGGGGGCTTTCGGTACTTGAGATCTTTGTTAGAAAATCGAAAGCGGAAGCGTAAACATGGATAAAGATAAAGAAACATAAAGAACACGGGATTTTACGTGGAACCCTACTCCCTAAGGAGCGGGATGAAACCACGGGAGAAGCCCTCAAAGGGGCATATTTAGCATTGCTTTTTCTCAATAGATACAGGAGGTCTGGGGCTCCTTATATAGCCTCTCCAGAACCTCCAAGTCCCACTACTAGACGATGTGGGACTAAACACTGGATGGGGTAAATGGATCTTCTCCAGGATCTATTTACCCTGCTAACCAAGTACTCCAACAATCTTTAAACTTAGCAGACTGCAAGGAAATCAACAATTCTGCGCTGTGGTCTATCTCAGATCTTGCATATGATTATTCGGTCAAGGTATCCTTTTCTGAAACTATGTTTATCGTTCTTTTACAGATGAGATTCTTAATGGCAAAAGGTGATTCGACCCGTTGAAAGCTAAAATTTAGAGGGTGCGTGTACTATTAAAAAACAAGCTACAAGCGAACGTGAATGCACAGTTGATTCATTTCAGTGAATATTTTGAGATGTTATTAATTCTTAAATTAAGATCTAGGATTGTACTCCTCTTCACTATTATAATTTCATGAAATTCATTCTGAATCTCACCAGAACATGAATTGTTGGCGGGAATCATTTTAGTCCCGTAACTACTGAAGTGGGATTTAAGTTTGCTTTAGTCCATTTTGTAACAAATTGTATGTTTTTTTCTAATTATTCAGTCCATATTCTGTCGAAATCAACTTTGGTGTTATATAATGTATCAAGCATCTTGGAATCTCATATGCATTTTTTTCTTTAGGAATGACACCTCTGAAAGAGTTGGACCTGTCAAGATGCTCTAAGGTCACTGATGCAGGTATTAAGCACCTGCTATCTATTAAAAATTTGGAGAAGCTTTACATTTCAGAAACTAAATTGACCGGCAACCACATCATATCTTGCTCAAGTCCATGGAGAACCTTCGAGTGCTGGATTTGGGAGGGTTACATGTTAATGATGAAGGCTTTTTTTCACTTCAGGTACTCTATTTAACTGCTTTGTCTGGTAATATACTTGTATACTGGTTTGTTGATTACAGCTTTCTTTTTACCCAAATATGGAGTTATGGAGCTTTACCACTGATACAATCTGTAAATTAGCTGCATTTGAAAAGATTCAAGCTAGCTGCTAACTCGATTTGTGTAGACTTTTTTGTGGTCCAATTTCTTAGGTAAATAATGGTTCTTTATGTTTGCTTTTGCTTGTTCTGTGGATTGCCTTCTATGATGGGGCAACGTTAGAGTTTAGTCTCCACTATGTTTTGACACAATTTTGTATATTCTTACTCAAACTAATAGCCTGCTTCTCATGTTTATGTAGGTGCTTAAACATCTTGAACACCTGGACCTTATGGGGTAGCAGGATATCAGACAAAGGTGCTGCCACTCTTGAAGCTTTTCCCCAATTGAGTTTCCTGAATGTAGCATGTACTGACGTCCATAGACTGCCTGGACTTCCTTCTATAAGTTTGTGATTTAATCTTCTAACTTTGTGATTTAATCTTCTAACTGACATGGGGAGACTAGAACATTTGAATCTCAGTTCCAGCTGGATGACGGATGATTTGGTTGCGAAAATAGCATGCATTGGTGCAAATCTGAAGGACCTGGATCTCGGCAAAACAAAAATCACATCCTTGGGAATATCAATCCTGGTCGGAAATGTTCCTAACCTTCAAGTTTTGTCATTGTCCCACGCAGCAGTGGATGATTCAACTCTCTCCCTATTTCAGCATGATGCCTTCGTTAAAGAAGATGGATCTGAGCTACACAAACATAAGTGGTACTTACTGTCAAATGATCTTCAGTTTTATTTTTGATAGTCTGGAAAACTTTAAACACATTTATTAATATGGTGAACTGTTTCACACGTGTTTTCAAGGAACAACTTATTGTGAGGAGCATGGAAAGAGAGTATGCTCTTTAACCGCATTAAAAAGTCTTGACCATTTGGAAAGCTTTGAACTTGCAAGGAATACAATTGGAAAATGATACGTCGCATCCACTCCTCCGCGTTCATCGATTGAGATCTTTGTGCCTGAAGAGCGACCACCTGACTGACATCTCCTTCCATATGTTATCATGTGTCCCCAACCTCGAGTTTCTTTGATTTTGTGGTGCAGTGTTGACAAATGCAGGTATTCTGTTTCAGCCGCCATGTACACTGCAGAAGTTGTATCTGAGAGGTTGTTGGCTCCTAACGGAGGATGTGCTTTCATCATTCCGTAAGCAGAATCCTTGCCTTGAAGTGTTGCGTGGCATGCTTCCAACCTACAATGCAAATCAGATCACCCCAACAAAATCATCACAAGTGTACATGTCATTCCAACCAAGACAAATGTGGTCTAGCAGAGGCAATTCATCACTGCCACCTAGACTTCCTGTGAAGACATTCATGGGTAATAATCACATCGCCTTCTCCACAAAAGAATCACATTCGTTTGCATTATAACTTGTTTTGCTAATGAGATCTAAACTCAGTTTATTCTAATTTCTGGAACAGAGGAAAGGCTAAAGTACAATAGAGAGGAATTACTGGGGTTGGGGTTGCAGCACTCGCCTCTATCGGATATTGTTGCAGCCATTGAACTACCCGATATGCTGAAAAAAGAGAAACTGGAGTGATGGTACCCTTGCCTTCTATTTGATGTATGTGGATTAGATGAAATGTCGAGTGATTTCCCAGAATGGAGAGAGAAGGAGAAATATCTCCCATTCTGGGTACGTAATGAGAATATTTCCCAGGATGGTAATATATCGGTAAATGATTTGCCCCTCGTCCATGTGGCGCGGCAAACCATTTGTCGTGTCTACGTGGAAGGCACGGCAAATGGTTTGCCGCCTACGGCAAACCATTTTCCGCAAAATCCCATTCCCGCCTAAACTTAGATTATATAAGAGGAGTCTAAGTATTGTATTTAGTATTTATTTAGCAACAAATTCAAAACATTAATAATGAGTATTATTTAACATTTAAAATTAAATTTATATAAACGTGATGTTTTATTAAGTAATATTTAATTAATTTAAAGTTATAATTCGTATAGTTTTAGCAATATATTGATTTATTCATATTCAAATATTATGATATTTATAATTACTATATTATGATATTTATAATTACTATATTAGATATTTCTGTACTAGTATCATAAATATCTTTATATGTAAATGAATGTTGGTTTTTTAACATTGATTTAAGAAAATATAAAGCAATATTCGATCTATGGTAAAATTAAGTGGTTATTTTTAACATTTAAGCTGAAATATTTTTAACATGTAACTGGGAGACACATACATTCATAAATTCTCCAAATAGTAGATAGAAGCTGAAATATTTCATTTACTTGAAAAAAGATACATGCGGAACTACAGACGCAAGAGACCCTTAAATTAGACATAAAAGATACATGGGGAACTCTATTGACAACCTGACCTCACTCGCTCTCCACCCAGCGCACTCAGACGTGCATACTTCAATGTGATAGTGTAATGCAGATTAGCTAAGTCAGCGTATAAAGTTTCTTCCTTGTCGACAGGTTCTGCAAGCGGTGACGTCTCGCTATGGGATGAACTCGGGATCGGACTGCCTTGCGGGGAATAAGGGGTGAATTATGACTCAGACTCGGTCGTCTGAAGATGAGGTGTCATCTCCACTGGCTCTGTTTCTGATGCGGTTGGTACCCTTGGGGCTGTGATTAGCGGTGGATGCGCTGACGGAGCGTGAGATGGTACACGGCTGGAGGCCCGACTCGGTGGAGCACGTACTGCTAAGAAACGGTTGTCAGGCAGACGCACCGACTTGCGAGCTGTGATACGTGTCTTGGCCATGTCCTGTTCGGATGTTAATTATTTTGAAAAAATAATGTAGAAATCAATATTAATGTCATCAATAATCATATAATCAATATTCTTTTGCAGCCATTTGGATAACAACATTAAAGAAAAGTTATATCAAAACATCATATTCTTTTGCTTAAACGGGGATAACATAAGGGTACAATCAATGAAACTATTTTTTGTGTGTTGTACAATATGCATGAATATATTTAGCGAATTGACTTGATTTATCAGAGAGGGGCCCCTCCGCGTCAGGGGCTGCAAAAGTACAAAGCGGGTGAGGTTATACGCGAAAGGGAATACTGTCTTAAGAAGCCAACTCTTCCACGACCCCTTGGTTATTCACTTTCCATATTTGATGGTACCTGAGACCTCCTATCTACGTCATTTTTTCCACCGATTTCCTGACGGGACTGGGACCCCCAGCGAGAGCGAAGTGAGGGGTCAATCCCCGAACGAAACTAAAGGAACCCGACCCCTGGCCTAATAATGCCTCCTTCCCCCCCCCCCCCCCCCCCCCCGACATATATAGGGATAGTTAGCTTGCTTTGTGGTTGAAATGCCTTGGTTTTCCCTCGCCCCGGGGCTCACTTTCGAATATAATTGACGGGGAATTGCCTCTCCACTGGGCATTGACGCAATAAGCGACTCGCCCAATCCTGGCTCCACAAAGATCTGGACTTCGGGCAGGGATGATTCGATCGGAAAACCTGACAAAGATCGGTTCCACTTCAGCCTCTCGACGCACCCTTCGGAGTGCTGCAGGTTGCGACCAAAAAAGAAATACGTGCTCTGATGGACCCTCGACGTGATCAAAGCTCACTTGGCTATGGGGGGAACAACAGGCCCTCACACGCTTTATTCCCACTACGCTGTCAATTCTCATGGATGATACCTACCCTAGCAGAAGTCAGTCCATTTCTTCCTGAAAGAACTCGTTTTTGCTCGGAATATAGGATCCAGTTCCCTCGGCTATCAGTCTGGGCTTGGAAGACCAGGTAGTCATTGTTTACGTTGCCGGCAACTCTTGACCAGACGCAGTAGAGTGTGTATACCAATCAGCAGTAGTCCCAGGAAGACCGAACACTGAGGTCCTAGGGTTACTGATAGAAAGGGACCTATGAACCAATGCTGCTGAAAGAAGGCGCGGGGATGCTGGCACGGTGGCAGAACAGTCAGGGGACTGGGTGTGATAGTGGCTCCTTTGATGAAGACGCTTTCCCTTTTCCCCCCCTCTTTTGTTCTCCTGTCCTTGAGCCTTCCTCCCCCCTTCCCGATGTTGCCCCCCTACCCGCATCACCCCGACCCCTACCATGGCTTGGTATGGTTCTTCTCTCAGGTTCAGCAGTGGTTGAGCGTTCCCTTCCGGTCGTAGATCTACCACCCCCTCTCTGACTTGATACGTTTGAAGCACGAGGTGGCTCCTGTATTGTCACCGGTAAGGATTCATTGGATACCCTGGGAAGATCCATTGCTGATGGTTGTATACCCCAAGTGACTGGTCCAGCGCCATAACCCAAGAGTCCAACGAAAGAAGGCTGGCTTTGACTTTGCTCCATGTGCCAGAAGTATTGATGTGCTTGAGAGGGCTGAGCTTCTTGTGTGGAAAGCAAGTCAAACGATGGTATTGCGGAACCCATCTGCTGCATCTGAGGAATATAGGATTGGGTGTAGGACTGCGTCGCCTGATACGACGGTCCAGCTTCCTCTGCCCCGGAAGTGTATTGATCACCCCATTGTTGAGAAGCAAATGTCGTGGGCTCGGTGTATGAAGTGTACATGGGGGGGGACATCATGTATTCCTAGGTCCACCAGTGACATATTCTGGATGGTGTAGTCAACATAGCCAATCAGTTGTTGCAATTCAGTGCTCCTTCGATGTTCCGTCATCAGTTTCCTCACACGAAACAAAGAGTTCACCTATAACGGAGAAGTTTAAATCGTAAATTACGATGAAATTATGTTTAAAATAATTTGTATTTGGTAGAAAATTACCAGTTGGTTCCACCTCGGTCCGTGTGGTTCATACGCTTGGCGGGATGGTGGTATGGCCGTAGCAATCCAACGTCGTGTAATCTACCAATACCAAGTAAGGTAGTCGGACAAGACATCAGCAGGTGTCTTATCCAAATCCCTCTCTCCAACGACGTCGTCCAATCGGTGTTGCCATTGAGCCAGACGCTCTTGATGGTGTAGCCCCCAATCACAGGGCTCGTCGTCTCATGCTCTAGCCCGTCTGTCATCCGAGGGGATTTGCGGCATTGCATCAAGAATGTGTTGTCGCATCCCGAACTGCCTCATTACCCTATCGGGAGCATGCATGACAATGACATTGAAGTATATAAGTACTGTCTTTGAACGCTAGATAGCTTGACCTTCACGGCAAATCTTAGGGAGTTGCAACAAATATTGGGCATCGTAGGGTGTCCACCGCATCTGTTATTAGTAGGTTGTGAATATTGTTCGAATCGTGGGACGTCATAAGCAATTATGTAGCTTACATACCTCATGTTCTTCCTGTAGATCCAACTCATTACGATAAAATGACAGGTGAGTGGTGGCCACATTCTCTCTATGTGACCTCCTTCCGCCCGTCCACCTAAAGAGAATTTGTTCACTGTAAGCTCCACAGTAAGATGAATACACGTTACCATTTAAGAAGTTATTTTAACCTTGCTGCATAAGGGGCTAATCGCAGTGTTGCCTCTACCAGTTGATACGGTCGTGGGCGACCAATATGGATATGCTCCCAAGACCAGGTCTGTATATTTTAAAAAATTGTATTATGTACGTGTAAATGCCCACTAGCACAATTTAGATTTATTACCTGGAGTAAGGTCCAAAAAACATATGCTCTCCGAACGTTCATGAGAGCAAATTGGTCCAGCTGGTAGTACATCTGCTCTAGGACAACTGCACCCCAAGCCCTACGTCCACAACTCTCGAGGTCCTGTAGGAGCAGAAGGTGGCGTAGATGCACCTTGTCTGCGCTAGCGTCCAGTAACAAACTTGTTCCAATTTGAAACAGAATTAATGCACTGGCAACTCGTACGGCCTCCGCAGGATCCGTCGTCTTGAGAGCGGTTGACGTCAGCAGCATCTTAGCTATCCACGTTAGCCTGAGCTTCCCACCCACTAGTTCCTGGTCCTCGCCATCGTCTGGATTCAAACCAAATACTTCTACGCAATATAAACCCCAATCCACGAGTCTAAAGTTTCACCCTCAACAACTGCAAAAGCAATTGGGAAGAGGTGTCCATTGGCATCAACAGATGTAGCTACTAAGATGTGCCCTCTATATTTTCCCCATAGATGCGCGGCATCAATACTCAATACTGGCCGACAGTGTGCAAAACCTTGTGTTGACGGAGCAAAAGCCCAGAACAAATGAAAGAAGGAATCTCTACCTTCTACCGAAGCCCCTGTTTTGGGATGAACAGCCAGTCGATGTTCGAACTCATAGAAGGAACCGGGATTGCAGTGTCTCATCAACCACATGAATCGTCGGATGTCCGCATATGACCCAACAGCATCTCCGAAAATCTTCTCCATTGCTCGTCGCTTCCCATTCCATACTTTCTTATAGGAAATGCGCACTTTGTATCTGTCCTGAACAAGTGACTGGATGACGCTTGGCGTAAGAGTTAAGTTGGACCGTAGAGTGACAAGAATAAATCTTCCAACAAATTTCGCAGTGCATGTTCGATTGTCTACGAGTAATATTGCATTGCGACAAGTGTGTTCCGCACGATAGCTACGCACAACCCAATTGTCTCGGTGACTGTTGTACGATGCATGCAACCTCCATCCGCAATCATTGAAGATGCAACGTGCGGTATACTGGGAGCTCTTCGATGCGTCCACCTTGAACTGGACGTGCTTTGTTATGCTCCAAGTGTTTAACTCGTCCACTAAGGATGTCTTTGAGTCGAAGGCATGATTCAACCAATAGTCCTTACCGGATGCACCCTCGGATGTTGGCTCCGCGACTTCATTTAAAAATGGCATCTCCTCTGCAAATGTGCTGAAGATCCAATCATCTGATCCGAAGAAGTCTAGAAGATCCTCCATCGTGTCTAAATCCATCCCATAGTCTACCGGTGGATCGAAAATAGGTTCCTGATGTATCGAATGAAGAAGAGACTCTTGACCATGATCGGTCAAGACTCCCACCCTATGACTACTTCTGCTCATGGAGTGTTCTTCATCCTCATCCTCTTCCTCTTCCTCTCCTCTTCCTCGTCATCTTCCTCTTCCACCTCGTGCTGGATTTCATCTTGTTCATTATCTTCAGCCCTCATCCTCTTCGTCGACTCCATCGTAAAGAGATACATTAAGGTCCAAACCTTGCATCGATGATGATCCCACGTCCCGTTGGTGTGAAGAAATCTCTACCGCCTCAATTAGTAGTTCAATCATCCCTAGTTGTCGATATACTTGAACATCAACTTCGTTATTTTATCCGATCCAATAACGATTGGATGGAATGAACTTGCATTTGTGGGCCACTTGCAGGTCACAGTAATCTCGGACAAGTCGGGTGTATATCTCGTAAGACCGTATATGTAAGCTAGCAAATCATTGTAGCTACATGATACATGTACTCCGATCATATCACTCTTACCGTCTTGTAACTGACCTCAGAGTCTATGTTTGTTACTTGTCCGTTCCATAACACATAAAGGGCAACATCACCCATTTCCTATTCACAACTAAAAGTTAATGCCATTTTTAAGTACATTCGCTATTATTTAATACGTAATCTGAAGTTCTAATAATTTCTTTAATTATAAAGATTAGTTTTAGTTTAATTAGGATTCCTAATCAATATTTTTATAATCATTATAATTAATTACTAATATACATTACTTATTACTAATATACATTAATTAATATTTAACTTTATTATTACTAATACACATTATATACGTTATTTATTTATTACTAATATGCATTGTTTTATTACTAACATACATTATTTATTTTTAATATACATTAGTTATTACTAATATACATTAATTATTAATTAATTTTATTATTACTAATACATATTATATACGTTATTTATTACTAATATGCATTATTTATTACTAATATAAATTACTTATTACTAATATAAATTACGTATTATTAATATACATTAATTAATATTTAATTTTATTATTACTAATACACATTACATACGTTATTTATTACTAATATGCATTATTATTACTAACATACATTATTTATTACAAATATAAATTACTTATTACTAATATACATGAATTAATATTTAATTTTATTATTTACTAATAGACATTATATACATTATTTATTACTAATATGCATTATTTATTACTAACATACATTATTTATTTCTAATATACATTACTTATTACTAATATAAATTAATTAATATTTAATTTTATTATTACTAATACACATTATATACATTATTTATTACTAATATGCATTTTTTTCTAATATACATTATTTATTTCTAATATACATTACTTATTACTAATATACATGAATTAATATTTAATTTTATTATTACTAATACACATTATATACATTATTTATTACTAATATGCATTACTTATTACTATTATACAATATTTATTTCTAATATACATTATTATTTCTAATATACATTACTTAATTAATAATATACATTAATTAATATTTAATTTTATTATTACTAATACACATTATATATTATTTATTAGTAATATACATTACATACATTAATAGTGTATAATTAATGATTGTATACAATTTCAACTACATATTAATTGGTACTACTTCTATATTCTATTAAATTTGTTTAATTACTATTTATTGGCCTAAAGTTTAAGCTCCAATTTGTGTAATATTGCCTACAATTTTGAATCTAATGTGTGATAAAGCATCATACTACTGTAGGCAAATGATGAATCTAGTAAATAAAAAAGCATTATACTACTATAAGGCAAATGTTTGAGTTTCTAAAGTATGATAAACAAGTCTAACTAGGCAAAATGATGAATCTAATAAATAAAACACAATTCCTACAATTTTGAACTTCAATTGTATATGAAAATTTATTATTTTTTAACATATAAAAAGAGTGAATAAAATAAATTAAAAATTGACAAAATTTTAAAATATTAAAAATCATACCTTGGTTGAAGAGTGCTTGGATGGAGATAAGATGATATGAAGGGAGAGTGAAAATGGGAGAGGGTAGTGTGAGGGAGAGGGCTAGGGGAGAGTGAAATAGGGGAGAGGGGTAGTGTGAGGGAGTAGGGGCAACCGGCAGCCGGGTAATTTATACTGCGTCCGGTGGCAAAACCATTTGTCGCGGCATGGCAAATCAAATGCCGTGTATGGGCGGGTCGCCGACCGGGCCTGGCACACCCGTCCCGTCTTTTGGCGCCGAAGACCGCGACCTCGTTGACTGTGCCATTGGCACGGCAAACATTTACCGCGCCCTCCACGATAGACACAACAAATGGTTGCCGCGCCACATGGGCGAGCGGCAAACCATTTACAATATATCACATTCTGGGAAATATTTTGATTCGTGCTCATAATGAGAGATATTTCTCCTTCTCTCTCCATTCTGGGAAATCACTCGAAATGTCACTAGACCGCCTTCCATCGGTGATATACAGCATGACAGAAAAATGGCCAACGCTTTGGCGGAGCAAATAAAAAATGTTTATGTAAAAATAATCTTCCGACTGCAATCAATGCTAATTTGTTGTATCTCATGTGAGAATTTTGTTAAATTCTTTGTAATCTATTTTGTAACATGAATTGCAAAGGAATTCAGATTCACCATATACATCCATTGCAAATGATAACTATGTAATTGGGTTTTTACACACATAACCTTTATATATTTCATAATTATGTGCTGAAGCTTTAATTTGTGAAAAAGGCTTTGGTTGTTGTTGTGATGTGCTAAAGCCGAACCTTCCGTGATTCTGAAGTACATGTAGTCATAAATAATTGTGGGAAGGCCGTCGTGCATTAGGAGAGAGGAAGGGGAGGGGTGTTCCATTTCAAAGTGTGTGTTCACATGAAGTGCGGATTGGATTGCCATACGAGTTTTGACAATAATAGGATACGTACTATAGCGTATCTGCCATAGATTTGTCTACCATCACATCACATGATTAAGTAAACCTGGAAATCATGGGAATGCTAAAAAATTGTTTGATATCAATTGAATTAACAGGTGGTAAGTGTAAAATGGAGGGTAAGCCGTAAGTGGGTGCAATTTGGATATTCATGCCTGAGTAGTTTCCAATTGGCTACAATCTCATCTGGTGCATGGCAATATATTGGTTGGAGGCGTGGGCATGCGAAGCAACGTGGGGGATTGGGGAGCGGTCGGGTCGGGCCAACCCGGGTCTCATGGGTTCGGGTTGGGCCCGACCCGAGCTTGACATTTCAGAATATGGGGCCCGAGCCCGACCCATATGTACATCGGGTCCGGGTCAGGTCCCTGCTTTTCGGACCGGGTCAGGTCAGGATCAGTTCGGGGCCGGCCCGACCCAATGCTCCACCTAGCCTTATCTTTATTAGGGTGGAGCATTGGGCTTGACCCGGTCCGACCCGAGAAAACCCGACCGAGCCTGTCAATTTTCATGGGCCTTGCGCCGGGTTTAAGGGCCCGGATTTTGGTCGAAACAAGAACCCCGGCCCGACCCAAGGCCCGTAGGGTCGGGCCGGGTTCAGGCCGGGCTCGGCCCATGCGTGTGCATTTTGCTTTTAAATGTTGGAGTATGCAGTTTGGGCATTAATGACTCAAACCAAAAGGTGATTTGATGTATTATATCTGCTACCACCATTTTGATATCTCCAACCAGCCAGATGATGGTAATTGGCCTCTTACCCCGCCGTTCACAACTCCAACATCCTCGCCCTCCCTGTGTTGCCCTTCTCGCTACCATCATCTCTTCTTCATCTCCTTCTCCAGCTCCACTTCTACCAGTTTATTCACATTGTACCAATGCTAGTCCATCTAAAAGTCAAAAGCGCCATCATCCTCCAAATAAGAGTTAAGCCTTATTTACGCATCAAAGGTCTCCCCTCTCACGTGTCGTACATCCCTGCACTTATCAAATGGGCTTGCAGCAGTGTAGGCTTTCCATGGTTATTTACAGCATCCATGAATAACCGTGGCTCTCCATAAATGAGGTCATGCCTTGATGTAGTTGAGATTCGAGGTCTAGCCATGAATAAAACCCCAAATCCTACAATCCTCGTTACTATGATTTCCACGTAAAACTAAAGTTGGTGATCAATTGCACTGAAATCTGACATACTTGATTTTTATCTTGAGAATATGAAGAAAACCAATTCAAGAGAAAGTTACAACCACACTATTAGAGATTATATGAGAAACTAATCCCGTGTTTTGCAGCAACAGTGGAAACTCCTCGGAATACCTAGCAATAATCTTCATAAATATATGAGGGTGCATCTTGTGATACTTGCTGGGGATTCAGATGAATATTTGTGTTAGAACATGAACACCCAAGATGGATTTGTCGATCTTGGAGGGTATTGTGTATGATACGAAGAGATGAGCTTCTTGTAATCTCGCTTCTCCATAAGATTATGCCCCAATCCTGTTCCTCATGAAAACATAGCCAAGTCCTATGTTCACGTTATCGCAGTGACCTTCTCGGAAGACCCAATGGGCAATGGTTGTTAGTCGTGCAGGGACATGCAGATGGATTGGTGCGGTGATGGCAACCAGCAATGATAGGAAATAATTCAGGGGTATCGTACAACAAGGGCAAGGGGAGAGGAGGTGACAAGAATGATGGAGCCAAATCCACATGCAAGTATGGCGGGCCGGGTTGGGCTTTTGTGGGCCACTTCGGGTTCAGGCTAGGCCCGGTCCGTTCTTCAAAAATTGATAAAATTAGGACCCGGGCCCGGCCCACATATACATCGGGTTCGAGTTGGGCCCGAGCTTTTACGGGTTGGGTCAGGATCGGGTCCGAGCTGGCCCGGCCATATGCTCCACCCTAGGCATAACCTTATGTTAACTTATGTTATTCTTGTTTCTTTGACGTTATTCATTAAAAAGTGACAAATTCACCCTATCACTTAGGGCTCGTTTGGATGTTGGGTTGGGGTAACCTGATTGGAATAGTAGTTGTTTGGGATAGTTATGAGGGTTGGAGAAGGTTGGAATAAAGAATGTGATGTGATGTCACTATGATTTATGATAGAATTCCATTTTATGATAGAATTCCATCTCAGGGCGGTTACAAACGAGCCTTAGATTAGTGAACAATACACCTAGACAGCACCAATATCAAACACTCAAAATCGACAAAGCCCGTAGATGGGTCACTTCTCCTCGTGGAGGCGGAAATCAAAGATCCTTCAGAGCAGCATCACCTTCTCCTCTGTCTTGCTGCCTGCGTATGTGCCAAGGGTTCAGTCTGTACAAAGCAATCCCATCACCGCAAACTTGCACCGAAAATGGAGTTCATCATCGGCGACCCCCTCAGAATCCCAGCTTGTAGCTCGACTCCCAAGTGCTTGTCGCGATGTCCGACAAAGAATGCTGGACTCTTCCCAAGCAAAAAGCTTTCAGAGGTAAAGCGGGACCCACCTGCCAAGGTTGCCACCATCGGCGATTAGAACGCCAAAAAAGGCATGGATCTACCTCTAGATGCGGCAGATGCAGAGACTAATGTTCATGAAGAAGCACAAGTAGCATCAGATAAGGTCAGGGACAATGAGATGTGGGATTGTTTGAATGAGGACCCGACGGACGAGAAGGAGATCTCTCTTGCTCTTGAGTTACTTCAGCCTGCGCCGGATATCAAAGCCATGCTTTGTTTACTGTGTTATCTTCCGAACGGAGGAAAATTCGTCCGGGGAGGTACATTTCTAAACTTATTTGGTCATATTACGGTCGTCAATATTTTTTTTTATGTACCGTAGGTAAGCTGCCTTTCAAGAGGCGGCTTTGTCCTTAAAGTTTTCAAGTGTTACATACAAGTGAACCCGCCCTCTTGAAGATGCGGCTTTGGCTAAAACCAAGCCGCCTCTTCAAAGGCGGCTTTCCCTTGGAATTTTGTGACACATAACACTGAGAGCCGCTTCTTGAAGAGAACGGCTTTGGCTAAAATCAAAGCCGCCTCTTCAAGATACGGCTACATATGGTACATAACAAAAAAATTTATTGCCTACCGTATAGAGCCAATATGTTTCCAAACATACCACCCGGAGGAATTTTCCTCTTTCGAAAGGAGTGTAAGTTGTACAATGACGATCTCATCCAACCGTGGATTGCCAATGGCTTCATCTTCCCGAGAGGAAACAGAGAGCTTAGGTCCATGGGCGATGAGATCTTCAACGACCTACTTGTGAAGGGCCTCTTCGGTTGGGAGAGTAATGGTATTGGGAAGGTCGGAGAACTACAAGATGGCACCACATGGAGCGGCAAACGAGGGATGGTGAGGTCGGAGGGGGAGGTAGGTTCGTCGGCACGGTTGTAGAGGGAGGTCAGGGGTGGCGACGGCATTTGATTGGGGGTGGCGGTGGCGAGAATCAGGGGAGGAGGCGATGGGGTTGGGCATCACTCGTATTTTCTACAACGGCTTAGGAGTTCACGAAGGCAGACATCTTCTTTTTTTAAAAATAAAGTATTTTAGCATAATACAACGTACAATTTGTATTATAGTTGTACATTATAATTACAAAGTCGTATTTAAAACTGTATATTGTAATACAAATTATATACGTATTTTACTAAAATCATCGTATTTTTACAAAGAAAAGGGTCGGTATTTCTGAACTCTCAGGAAAAATTGCATCCTATTGGAAGAAAATCCTATATATAAGAAAAAATGTGGCTGCACTTAGCTCCTTCCCCTCCATTTTTTCATTTGTTATTTTTCTAAATGCTTCCGTGGATTTTTATAAATATATCCCTATAACATGTCAATCAAATTTCGTGAGAATAGAGTCATATGGCCTCCATCCAGAGAGGGTCGATTTCAACTATTCTGCGATCGTTAAAAAATGATTGTCTAGATGAGACTGTAAGAGTCTCTGTTTGAACGAAACTTGAATGACGTAATATAGGGATATAATGATAAATTTTCATGGAAGCATTTTTCAAAAAAAAATAAAAAATTAGGAAAATGAGGCGGGTGCAGCTAAGCTAGCTTCCCGCGCAGCTCCATTTAACCATATATATATATATATAGATTTTATCCAATGCGCACATGGCTCATTAGCGTTTCGGTGAGCACCATTTGTAGGCACACACGTGTATTACTTATTTAAGTGGTTACCTATTCGAAGGATATTATTTTTAGAAAGAGATTAATATGCAAAGCGATTTAACAATAAGTGGTATTTTAATTATATCGCGTCCTAAAAAATAAGAAGATCGTTTTGGAATGAAAACATTCGAATCGATGATTTCTTGCAGAAAATCGAGATCCAAATGCTCAGGTCAGTAATATATATACAATAATCAAGTAAATGGTTGTTGCGAGATCAGTAATATCCAAAACAACGGTCAGTAATTTACATTCATTTTATTATATGGTGTAGAATTGAGTAATATATACACAATGGTCAAGTAAGTGCATGTTGTGAAGTCAGTAAAACCATAAAAAAATGATCAGTAATTTCTATATGTATTATTACTTTGAATAGAATTTAGTAATTGATGACACGCCAAGCGACTCGGGTAAAAGATCTTCAAGGGTCGTTGCGACCCAAGTCACCAAGCGGTGTCAGTCAAGAAAAATAGACCACCAAATCAGATAAAAACCAATCAAACACAAGTAGCGGTCTCGCTATTAGATTAACCTGAACACAAGGAGCACGTGATGGCCTTGCGGCCTACGAAGTAGTCAAAAAATAATAAAATAAAATAAAAATTCTTTTTGGTGGGTTTTTAGTCTTTTTACATTTTTTTGGATTTTTGGTTAATAAAGAAAATAAAGAAAACAAGGAAACAAGCCAATTCAAACAATTATTTAATGCATCAAAAATCACTCAAAAATTCAAATAAAAATGTTTTTATATTTGTAATGATTTTTACTATTTTGAGTAATTTTTGGTATTTTTCTGATGTTTATTGAATTTTCTAAAAATTAAACAAGGCAAGAAAACAAGGGTACCGTCCAGCCAAGCTTGGAGGACTTAGATAAAATATGTAAAAGTCCCTAAAAAGCCTGGAGGTAATTTTCCTATAAAGAGGAAGAAACAAGGAAAATTTAGGCACCACAATTATTATTTTTGGATTTTTAGATTAATTATTAGAATTTTTATAGAGTTTTTAGTGTTTTTCAATTTTTATGGGTTTTATATAATGGAAAATGACCAAAATTGGTCAGAAAGTCAAACAAGGTAAACTACACAGTAACGAATTTTTTTTTATAATTTTTAGATGTATTTTAATATTTTTTTGTGATTTTCAAGTCAGATGGTAAAGAAAAAGGTTGTTTCTAAATTTTTAAAAATATCAAATAAAATCAAAAATGTCTCCAAAAATTCCAGAAAATTTTACAACATGGCAGGAGCCATGTATCCAATTTTCATTGGATTTGGAGTTAGTTTGATATTTTATTGAAAATCAAAACCTAGGTACAATGCACAGGGACCTGTACGTAAATGCCAGAAGTTTCACGGGGTCCGATGCAAAAATCCCAAGAAGTCACGCGCGAGGCGCGTGTCTGGGGCACACAGGGACCTACTTGCTAAGAAAATAAGATGTCTGGGCTAAATAATAACAAGTATTAAAAGCCCAGGGACCTTAGTGTAATTTACCCACTAATAAACGCACATGCTCTAAAAAATCACGCACAGGGGCATATATGCAATTAATCAAAATATTTCATTTATTCAATAACAACCCAGAACTACAAGGCTATCAATGCAAATATCCCAGACAAACACGTGTCGATGCATGTGACACACTAAAGGCAGGGGTATACATGCAAATAGCAGAAAAGAGAAGGTCCAAAGTGCAAAAGTACCAAAATAAAAACAACTGACTATGATATTTACATGACTAAACACGAAATAAAGTAAACAGGGGGGCTAACAGCAATTACTCCTTTATTAATGCAAGGGATGGATGGTTGCCACGTGGTGGATCGGACGGTGGAGGGCTAGTGGCGCCCAACGCAAGGCTCCCTCGGCTCTGATCGACGGCCAAGACTCCGCCACGTGGTAGATCGGACGACAGGGAAGGCGCTGTGGCTAAGCCTCTTGAGCCGACGGTCCAGATCGCTCCTCCAAAGATCGGACGCTGCTGGACGCTCCTCAGATGGACGGCGGTGATGCGAACTGGAGCGGGGAGACAATCTGACGGTGTCTGGAGGTCGAGGAAGAACTGATGGCCGGCGACCTTCGCCGGCCTGTTGCACGTGCTCCCTGCCTCCTCGCGGGACTCTGATGATCGGAGATGAACCGCTGTGGGCTCCCGCATCGAATGGCGGCCTCCGATGACTCGATGGAGCTCCGAGGAGCTCTGGCCAGTCCGGCGGAGGTGGAGCTACTGGACCAGATGGTCCAAGCCCTCAGATGGGCTCGGATGTCCCTGCAAAATGCACCAGCAGACTCGCGGGTCGAGGGAAAAGTGCCTCGACCCTGTGAGAGGGGGTGACGGTAATCGGTGAGGCGGGGCGGTTGAGCTCCGGCGAGGGGTAGACGATGGAGCTCGAAACCCCAGCTCCTGTGCGAGCTGGGTTGAATGGAATGGCGGAGAACGTGCGTGAAGGATAGGCGAACGTAATGGGAGGGTCCGATGATCGGGCGAAGGTGGATGTGGCCGGAATCGACGATGAACAGAAAATGGGCGAATTGGGCGAAACTAGAAATTAAAGAAAAGAAAGGAAAACTAGGGCTACCTGGGTGGACGAGTCGACTGTGGATGAGCTGGGCTTGCTCTGGGTCGTCGCCTCACGGGTCGTCGAGGCCCGAGGCTCGAGCTCCTGCTTCAGGCGGAGCACGGCGGCGCTAGCTTGCCGAATCTGAGGTCCGATCACCCTACCCTCTCTGCGACACCACCAACGATGAGCTGTCACCTCAGGGAAGGCAGTGGAAGTCACGAGAATGAAAGGTGGGGAGCCAAAGATAGGGAAATGGGAGGTGGAGCTCGGCTTAAGTACTGCTAGGGGTCCGGCTAAAAATGGTCGGGTAGGGCAGCTCGGAGCGCGGACCCCGAGGCGGGCATCCCGGCAAGGGTGTCGGATCTGGCTGGACAAATTGGACCCGGGGTTTAGGTGCGAGGTGATCGGATCTGGACGCCAAAATATGGAGAAATCGGGTCGGACGTCTGGAATCCGTGGGAAGTGGTCCACAGGGAGGAGTTGACCGGGCGGTCAACATCCCCGTGGACCAATGGGAAGCAGCAATCTGGAAATGATTTGAAAAATTAATTAAAAATAGTAAATGGCCGATTTAATAAAAACTTAAAACATGAAAAATATTTGTTTTATTTTTTTCTATTTTTTGTGATTTCTAATTAATTTTTCAAAATGAAAATAAGGTATTTACATAATAGGGCTATATATAGGTATATTTACAATATAGGATTTTTATTTTTGATTTTTAATTTATTATTTTTATACATTTTTATCCCCATTTTATATTTTATTTATTTATATCATAAAATTAGGAATAAAAAGATATTTTTATTTTATTTTTATTATTTATAGACAAGGGTGAAATAAATAGATATATACATCTATATACATGGTATATGTACAATATTATTTTTGGTTTTTAATTTTGTTCTTTTTATTTTGTTTTTATTTTTGATGTTTTTATTTTATTTATTTACAACATACAAGTTTTTATAGAAATTAATTTTATTTATTTATAAGGTGAAATAAATATAAGTGAGTGGACTATATACATGGTGAATATGCACAAGTGATGTTTTTGTTTTCTTTTTAATTTTTCTATTTTTGTTTTGATTTTTGTATTTACAAATATATACCATATATACAAACCACTTTTATTATATTTTTAGAGAAAAATATATTTATTTTATTTATAGGTTTATTTACACACATGAGCACCTATCTCCCTCTACTTTGGCTTTTATGCGGTCAGGCCCATGCTGAGCCCTCCCTTGGGTTAGGTTGCTCAATATTTATTCTAAATATTTCCTCTTTTTCTTTTTAATCTTTATTCTTTTATTTTTGCACAAAAACATGCTGATTATTGCTTTTTACACCATGCATGCTTTTGGTAATTATTTATATTTACAAACATATCCATGCATTTGCAAAGGTTTTTGTAGTTAAAATATAAGAATAAAGAGTGATGAATGAGTATTCATCAGTAATTTAGAGACAATACTCACGTAAATGGTTATTGCGAGATCAGTAATATCCAAACAACGGTCAGTAATTTACATTTATTTTATTACATGATGCAAATTCAGTAATATATACACAATGGTCAAGTAAGTGCTTGTTGTGAAGTCAGTAATATTCAAATAACGGTCAGTAATTTACATTTATTTTATTACATGGTGCAGATTTCAGTAATATATACATAATGGACAAGTAAGTGATTGTTGTGAAGTCAGTAAAACCATAACAAATGGTCAGTAATTTCCATATGTTTTATTACTTGTAAGTGTTTTATCCTCAAGTAATAGCTACTATGAGATCAGTAATAACAAAGTAATGGTCAGTAAGTCATGGGCATTGCTCAAGTAAGAAAGTAACTATTTGTTAATGCAATGCACATTACATAGACAGTGGTATTACTAACCATTTGTTATGTTATTACTGATCTCACAACACAAATTTACTTGACCATTTTATACATATTACTAAATTCTGTACAATGTAACTATTCAGATGTAAATTACTAATCATTGTCTTGATATTATTTATCTCACAATAAGCATTTACTTGACCGAATTATATTTATTACTATCATAGCATTTGGGTCCTTAATCATCCGCGTGGAATCATTTATTTGAATCGTTTCTTTCCAAAACCGTCTTCCAATTTTTAAGGACGTTGTATAATAGGAAATATATGATTTTTTAAATATAGGGTAGCCTATAATTAGAAATATAGTTATTGCTAATACACGTGTATGGCCGAGAATGGGTGCTCATTGAAACGTTAATGGGCACAGGGCTCATTGGATAAACCCTATATATATATAGAGAGAGAGAGAGGGGTTGATCCTATGAGAGCCAAAACCTGTGAGAGCATGAGATTCTTGAATCTAGTGATCCAGAAACACTGCTCTCATGCTCTCACAGTTTTTTACTCTCACAAGATCACTCCCCCCCCCCTCTCTATATATATATGGGGAAAATGGGGTTGCCCCCATCACATTTTTTGCAAAAAAAAATTTGGAAAAATATCATGTATATTCATCGCTATCCCTCCTATATGTCATTCGAATTTCGTCAGAAATCGAGACTCCTACGGACTCCATCCAGGCGTCATTTTTTTAACGGTCGTAGGATTTTTTAAATCGATCCTGTCTGGATGGAGGCCATAGGAGTCTCTGTTTCTAACGAAATCCGAATGGCATATGGGAGGGATATAGGGATGAATATACATGGTGATATTTTCAAAAAAATAAAAAAATTTGCTCAAAAATGGGGTGGGGCAGCCATGTTGGCTGCCCCCAGGGGGCAACCCCATCAACCCATGTGTGTGTGTTGTGTGTGTGTGCGTGCGTGCGTGTGCGTGCGTGCGTGTGTGTGTGAGAGAGAGAGAGAGAGAGAAAATGGATCCTACTTCATCGAGTAGGTAACTTACCTACTTCACTTTCTTTTTTTAATTTTTTTTGAAAAATGCTTCCATGGATTTTCATAACTATATCCCTCTAATATGTCATTCAATTTTGTCAGAAACAGAGACTCGCACGTCCTCCATCTAGAACATGAAAAATACAACACATCTGTGACTGTTAAAAAATGATTGTCTGGATGGAGACCGTAGAGTCTCTGTTTCTGTCAAAATTTGAATGACATATGAGAGGGATATAGTTATGAAAATTCATGGACGTATTTTTCAAAAAAATTAAAAAAATTGAAAATTTTGAAAATGGAGTAGGTAAGTTGCCTACTCCATGGAGTAGGATCCCTTCTCTCTCTCTCTCTCTCTCTATATATATATATATATATCCTTATAGAGATATATACATCAAAAAATGGAATATTCATCACTATATCCCTATATTATGCCATAAAAAATTCGTGTGAAACAGAGACTCCTACGGCCTCCATCCAGACAATCATTTTTTTTAACGGTCTCAGGATTTTTTAAATCGATCCCGTCTGGATGGAGGCCGTAGGAGTCTCTATTTTGCATTAAATGTAAATGACATAATATAGAGATATAATAATGAATTTACATAATTTTTATTTTAAAAAAAAATTAAAAAACACGCGAAAAATGTGACGGAGGGAGCTAAGTTAGCTCCCCCTAGGGGGCATACACATTTTACCCACACACCCACACACACACACACACATATATATATATATATATATATGTGTGTGTGTGTGTGTGTGTGTGGAACTTATCCAATGGGCCCTATGCTCATTTGAGATGAGATGAGGCCACTCATTTTTTACCATTATTTCCTATCATTTTGAGCATAATAGTTATTTATTTACAAGTGTTATATCTTATTCTTACTACTAGTAACTATTTTCAGAAGAAAAAACCTTAAATTCATAGAAAATGATTGTATTATTATTCATATTACTAGTATCATTTTCATTCTTACTAATGATCATTTCATGTGAATCTAATGTTCTCTTTATATGAAAATAGTTACTAGTAGTAAGAATATGATATAACATATGTAAATAAATAAGCATTGAACTCAAAATGATAAACAATATTGGTGAAATACGAGTGGGCTCATCTCATCTCAAATGGGCACAGGGTCCATTGGATAAGTCATATATATATATAGGGTTAAATGGGGTTGCCCCTAGGGGGAGCTAACTTGGTTCCTCCCGCGCCATTTCGCTCGTTTTTTTATTTTTTTTTGAAAATTTCTTCTGTGAATATTTATCACTATATCCATATATGATGCTATTCAAATTTTGTGTGAAACAGAGACTCATACGACCTCCATCCAGTCATTTTTAACGGTGACAGAATTGCTAAAAACGACCCTTCTAGATGGAGGCCGTAGGAATCTATGTTTCGCACGAAATTTGAATGACATAATATAGATATATATTGATGAAAATCCACGGAAGAAAATTTCAAAAAAAATAAAAAAAAAGCGGACGAAATGGCGCGGGGGAGCCAAGTTAGCTCCCTCCATGGGGGCAGCCCCATTTTACCCATATATATATATATATATATATATATATATATATATATATATATATATATATGGCTGGGAAAGCTGCACTCGGGGGTGTAGCGCGTAGTTGCAACCGTCCATTTTTTTCATTGATTTTTTGTGTTTTTGAAATGAAACCTAAGGGGATTTAAATCAACATTTATCACCATGATATCATACAAATTTCAACTAAATTCGACACTTCTATCATCTCCATCAAGACTATCTCATTTTAACGGTATCAGAATTATTGAAATTGACCTTATCTAGATGGGCATGTTAGGAATGTTTGTTTTACATGAAATTTGAAATACATATTCCACTCAATAAACTAAGTAAATCTCCATAGGTTTTCATCAAAAAAATCAAAAATCAATGAGAAAAATGCCCGGGTGTAGCTAGTTGGCTGCACCACCCGTTGTAGCTTCCATTTTCCCTATATATACCTGTGAGAGCAAAAAACTGTGAGAGCATGAGAGCAATTATTGTGGACCACTAGATTCCGTCTTCTCTCTCCTGGTTGAATCTAGTGGTGCAGAATCACTGCTCTCATGCTCTCACAGTTTTTTGCTCTCACAGGATCATTCCTCTCTCTCTCTCTCTCTATATATATATATATAACAAAAAACTGTGAGAGCATAAGAGCAGTGATTCTGGACCACTAGATTCAACTATGAGAGAGAAGACAAAATTTAGTGGTGCAGAATCACTTCTCTCATACTCTCACAGTTTTTTGCTCTCACAGGATTATATATATATATATGATATCTTTCAAATGAGACATATTCCTTCCATTCCTAAGGAAGGCTAAAGATCCTATGCATCCATATTCAATCGGTTGGTTGTTATTAATGGTATATTATAATTATTATTTAATTAACCAAAAATCCATTTTGGTCATTGTTCATTATCTAAATATAGTATGTAACAACCTAATTTATCTCCTCATTAATCTCTCTCCTAATCTTTCCAAAAATATCACACAAACATCTAAAATATCTCACTAATCTCTCTCATCTTTCCATTCGTTGCATAATCTCACATGCACATGAAAAATGGGGAAAACATGAGAAAGAAGAAGACGTCCACCATCGCTCACCTCCATCTCCGCGGTCGTTCGTCGCTCATCTCCCTCATCGCTTGTCTCCATCCAAGCGAGGTCCATATTTGGCGGAGAGGTCTATTTCCCTTTGGAGTGGTATAAGTGGTAGGAAAGGATTGGACAGTGAGCGGTAATGTAATGGGATTAGTGCCAAAGCAGATGATGTTACGTGCCGCATCGGAAGCAACGTGTCGAATCATCAAACAACGTCTTTACAGGGTACGGATCATTATAGACCTTTCGAGAAGTCGGGTTCCCGATTTCGACGGATGCAGTTGGCAGATTAGGGTCTTTTATCTCCATCTAAATTCTCTCCCACTCGACATACATTGCACCAGTGTTTTTACTGCAATCGTGGTCGTATTTATTGCAGTCTCTTCTGCGACTTGGTTTGCCAAAATGGCAAATGTATTGTAGTGTTTCTCGAGATTGCATCGGATTTTCCCATTAATTGCAAGAGATTTCTGCTGCATTCCAGTTCTATTCATAGTTTTTCGTTGACTCGATCTCAAAGATTTTAGAAAGCACCCTACTCGAACTGATCGAAATGAGTTCAAATAATCCAAATTTAATTGACTCATTGTTGACAACAGGAAGTCCCCCTGTTTTCGAATTTTAAATAAATATAGTTCTAACCGGAAAGGCATCCACCTTTGGGTAGATTTTGATCCGTGGTTTATGTCTAGCTTTTGGTCCATTAGTTTTTCAAAATCTAGAGTCCAATATGATTTTTGTTCGCATCTTGTTTGTGGAAGTAGTGAATTTTGCTTGGATGTTTGATATCGATCAACGGATCTCGATTTCATGTGGACTTCCACTGGTTTTTTTTTGCAGATGGTACCGGTCGAGTTTGAGTTCGGGTAAGAGATGGAGCAGGATTTGATTTTTGAGTCTAGTATTCGATAGGTTGTCTACATTGTTACATCGGATGCCGATATAGTGAAGGTCTGAGAGATTTCATCACAGGCCTCGTCTCCATCGTCTTCACATGCTTTGTCATCCTCTTCATCACATTCATCTCCGTTTTCACCGTCGACATGGCCAGCATGAGGTTCTTCGCTCTCTTCATCTACATCTTCAACGTCGACATGGAGTGGTTCTCAGTGTTATTTTCGTCCTCACGTAGACAACTACGCGTGGCCGACATGAAGTTATTTGCCCCTTCATCTCCGTCTTCAACATCAACATGGAGCAGTTCACGATGTTATTCGCGATGTCATCGACAAAGCGGAAGTGGGCGACATGGAATTGTTATGTAAAATACATTTGTCACTTTGTATTTTTACAATTTTGATACATATTATACATATCTGATATGTATTTTTACATACAATTTGGTGCGAATGACAAATGTAATTTTTTTATATATCTTGTATATTTGATGTATATTACACATTTTTGATGTGCATTATACATTGTGGATGAGTATTATGCATATATGGTCTGTATTTTACTTTTCAATTTAACGTGAGTGTCTACTGTATTTTTACAAAGAACAATATAAAATTTATTCTACAAAAAAACATATAATCGTTACAAAGAAGTATGCATTAATTACTAATATGAATTGTATTTTACAAAGAACCATATAAATTTTACAAATAACTTATGAATTTTGAATCAACCACGGATTCTAAAAAAATATACAATCATTACAAAAGCAACCACTGATTCTACAAAAAATCACTTAATGATACAAACATCTACCTCACGTAATATCGTGCAACATAAAATTGGATATTATTTAAATATAGTATTGCGAAAAAATACCAAAGTTAGATCTAGCTGAATTTAGTATTTTGAAATATTAAATGGTATACATAATTAATGCCAAAGAGGATGAACAAAATACCCTTTTGGTCAATAAAATTGAAGGTGTCATTGAATTTGAATATGATGGTCCAGATCGATATTTTCATAACTATATCCCTCTAATATGTCATTCAAATATCCCTCTAATATGTTATTTCTAATATGCCATTCAAATTTTGTCAGAAATAGAGACTCAAATGCCCTCCATCCAGAACATGTAAATTACAGCAAATCTAAAGCCGTTAAAATTATATGTTCTAGATGGAGGACATAGGAATCTATGTTTCTGACGAAATTTGAATGACATATTAGATGGATATAGTTATGAAATCCACGAAAGTATTTTTAAAAAAATAAAAAAAAGTAGAAAAAAAGAAAATGGAGTAGGTAAGTTACCTATTCCATGGAGTAGGATCCATTTCTTCATATATATATATATATATATATATATATATATATATATGTATAGGGGCCTTTCAAATGAGACATGGTCCTTTCATCCTTAAGGAAGGCCAACGATCTGGATCATCGGATTCAAATCCAACGGCACCTTCAATTTTGTTGCTCAAAAGGGTATTTTGGTTATCAACTTTTGCATTAATTATGCACTCTAATTAATATTCTGAAATACTAAATTTAGCTAGTTTTATTTTTAGTATTTTTTGCAATACCATATTTAAAAAATATGCATTTTTTGCTGGACAATATTATCTGAGGCATATTTTTGTATCCTCACGCATTTTTTTGTAGAATTTAAGGTTTTTTTGTAATGACTGTAAGTTTTTTGTATAATCCGTTGTTCATTCATAAAGTCGTACGTTATTTGTAAATTTTGCATGGTTCTTGGTAAAAATACAATTCATATTAGTATTTATTGTGTGGTTCTTTGTATAATAAAAGTTGTATAGTTTCTTGTAAAAATTTTGGTAGTCATTCACGCTTAATTGATGCGAATATACAAACTAAATTTGTATAAAACACATCTAAAATGTATAATGCACATCTAAAATGTGTAATGCACATAAGTATATACAAGATCTGTAAAAATTTCAATTTTCATTCGCGGCCAATTGATTTGCAAAATTACATAACAAATACGTATAATAGATATCAAAAATGTACAATACACATTAATACTGTATAATACACGTCAATATTGTATCGAACTGTGAAGCATTCTTCATCCAGGACTGGTTGCAGCACCGTGTACATGCATCGCCATCCGGGTTGCATGAAGGTCTTTCGCGACAATGGTGTGCTTCGTGCAGTTGAGCGTCGACGGTAGACGTGGCTGGAGTTTGTGGCACGGGCTCGTGAGCGGAGGTCGGTGGTGAATGGAGATGGCATGTGTAGGATGGCACACAGTTGTGCGAACTCCAGGTGGGTGGTGGTTCCTCGTTCTCCTCCAACCGATCGACGACGACGCTAATGGTGGGTGATGCTCGTGGCTGGGCGACACACACCCAAATCGGCGATGGAGGCTTCTAAAATAAAAAAACAAAAATTTAACTCACTTGCAGAAGATTTTTGAAATCTCTCGAACATTATATTTCTGATTTCTCCTACACGTTGATTCAACATGATGCAATTCCAAAAATAAAAAAATGTTATATATAAAATCTGTTATATAAAATTTGTATATAAAATCCGTTTCATAAATTCTGTATACAAAATCTCCTATACATTGATTCAACATGATGCAATTCCCAAACAAAAAAATGTTATATATAAAATCTGTTATATAAAATATGTATATAAAATCCGTTGCTACCTGATGAGTGATTGGCCTCACGGGCATTGCTTCGGCTCCCTGAAACTGCTACCTGTCCCCCATGCCACGACCGCCTCAACGACTCTTCTACCTCCGAGTCCATCACCACCTTGATGCCGGCCTGCTAAGAGATCTCCAGCGCCCTCCTTCTCCTCAAGAATTCCCCTCAACGAATAATCCCTATTTTGGAGGGATCGATTCTAGCCCTCAATTAATGTGACGTTAATTACATGCTATATTTAGATAATGTATAAAGACCAAAATGGGTTTTTGTTTAATTTATAAATAAAAGTAAGATGCCATTAATGACAACCACGCGATTAAAGAGGGATGGCTGAGATTGTTGGCCTTCCTTATGGATGGAAGGATCATGTCTCATTTGAAAGATATCCTATATATATATATAGAGGAGTGATCCTATGAGATGAGATTTTGTGAGATGGTGAGATGGGAGATTCTGGACCACTAGTTTCTGTCTTCTCTCTCCTGACTGAAACTAGTGGTCCAGAATCTCTCATCTCACCATCTCACCGAAATCCCATCTCATAGGATCGGCCCTCTCTCTCTCTATATATATATATATATATGTATATATATATATATATATATATATGAGAAAAGGGATCCTACACCCGGCTGTTTTTTTCAATATTTTTTGATTTTTTTGAAATGAAACTTTTGGGGAATTAGATCACTATATATCACCATGGTGTCATTCCAAATTCAACTTAATTCAAGACTTCTATCATCTCCATCAAGACTACCAAATTTTAACGGTCTCAGAATTGCTGAAATTGACCCGTTCTAGATGAACATGTTAGGAGTATTTGTTTTGCATTAAATTTGAAACACATATTCCCCACAATATATTACGAAAATCCCCCAAAGGTTTCCTTCAAAAAAATCCAAAAATAATGAGAAAAAGGCCGGGTGTAGGTAATTACCTGCACCCCTGGATGTAGGCTCCCAGCTCCCTATATATATATGGGTTTAATGAGACTATTTGTAAGAGGAACAAACTTGACTACACCCACCCTTATTTTTTTTGTTTCTCGTGATATTTTCTAAAAACATGCGAAGGGATTTAGTCCACTATATGACATCATATTCACATTCAAATTTCATGTGAAACAGACATTCCTAAGGCGTCCATCTGGATGGGTCGTTAAAATTTCACAGGCTTGATGGATGAGATATGAGTCTCAAATTGAGTTGAAATTCGACAATATTATGTTATATAGTGATCTAAATTCCTCCACGTGCTTTCAGAAAATACCTTAGGAAATTAAAAAAAGGTGGAGTAACCAAAATAGCCCCATTAAACAACCCTATATAAAGCCCCATCATACCATATATATATATATATATATATATATATATATATATATATATATATATATATAAACCTAGGGGTATTTAAATCAGATCACTATATGACATCATGTTTTCATTCAAATTTCAAATAGATTCGAGACTCCTACCCCATCCATCAAGCATGCAATCTTTTAACCGTTTCGAGTTGCAGAAATTGACCCATTATAGATGTGGGTTACGAATGTCTATTTTACAGGAAATTTAAATGACAACATGTTATCACTTAGAAGATGAAATCTAAATCCCCCCCCCCCCCCCATAAAGGGCCTCCTATATGTATGTGTGTGCATATGTAGATATTTAGATTTATTTTTAAACATAAATAACATTTATACCTTCCTGCACCAAGCTTGATGCGAATGTTATGAAATAAGCACACTTAGTAGTATTTATATCAAACATAATCCATCATCGTTTAAAATAATCTATATAGCAGAAAATCTATTTCTTAAGAAATGGCAACATATTTATCATATCCATTAATATTTATATCCGCATTTAAAAAAATTTGTGTACCATATCTGATCGTCTGCATCTCTAGATGCATGTTAATTTGTCTTTGGTTGTACTAAATACCACGGCCACCAGGGTCATGCATTTCATTTTTATTTCCATACCTGTTGATCTTCTGAGAAACTAAATGTTTTGGATTAGATAATCAAACGTAGTGAAAAGGAGCATTAGATGAAATGTATTCAGTAGCATCCTCATATTTACATGAATGGGAAGATGATGACATAGACTTCGACAATTATATGTAAAAAAAATATAAATACTTCTATCTTTGTGTGTAACCAGTATCAGAATCTTGTCACATTCGCTGCAGCTCATGCGACCTTGTATCAAGTGCTTATTTTCCACCCTTTTTGTATAGAACATCGATTTGACTCTGCAAGATATGGAAACATAATACAAATGTCAGTTATCTGGCTGACCATTTTCAGAACATATATGCCCAGCCTATGGTCTACTGGTAGTACAGTCTGTCTACTACACAAAAGATAAGGGTTCAAATCCCACTCTTGCAGGGATTGCGTTAGGTAGTCGACGGCCAGCGTAAAAAATAGTCGAATCTTTCAACATGGATTTGAGCAAGAATTCATATAACCGACCCTACTTATAGTGAGAGAAGGCTTAGTACATTTTATATTATATGCCCAGCCTATCATAACCAAGACAAGGTTTTTAAAGATCATAACAATTAAGGAAGAAAAATACAAAATGAATATAATAAAACTTCATCGAGCTTCTTTGACCTCTCTTGGAGTGCTCATGACCAAAATCTGGACTGAGACACAAGTAGGCCTTGGGTCATAATAAATATACTGAAGAAAAGATTTAACTGCTAGAAGAGTTATATTGATGGTGTAACTGTTCCTGGGGATCTGAATATGTATCGAAGAAGAATGGTGATTGAAGAGGTTTGCACAAGGATGGAGATTTCTAGAATGGAAACCGAGAGAGAGCAATGCAAGGTGCTTCAGCGAAATGAGCAATTTGAATGGCACTGGTTAAAACAGTTCATGCAGTTGAACCAACCTTCAAGCATTATAATCATATTTGGACGTCACCCTCACAACCAGACGAACCGATCACATTCTAGCTACCCAATACACTTTTCAGAAACTGTGGCCTTGGGGGACAAGAAATTAGAATGCTTTCAACAAAATAAAGAAAATTTACCTAGTGCAACATCCATGAAACAATAGGAAGAGCTCAGAATTCAAACTTTCAAATATATGAAAAGGCTTTTGGTAAAATATTAGTGACAAACTACCATTCCTAAGCCATGAAGAAAGAAAGGGAAATTTTAAATAAAAAAGGTTTTTAGTGCGCTCGGAGTACGCATGTTTCATATAAGAAAGAACTAGCGACGCAGCTTGTTGCCCACTTGTCTCCTATTTCGATGTTATGATGAAATGTAAAATTGCATATGGGAAATTTAAGAAAACTAACATTATAAGATAAGAAACATGCAGCATGGAAAACCCCTCCGTTTCTCCTTTTATGCCAAAGAAATTACCTGGTAATATTTGAGAAGCTGTGGCCTCTTTTTCTTGTATGTTGGAGTAATTAGATCGCGCTCCATGTCAAACGGGACAGGTTCAAGGTGAATAGCCTTCAAGAACTCGAAACCTTTCAACTGTTCCACAGTTAAGACACGAAGAGATTGAGAAGAGGAGTTCCACAGAAATCATATTTTTTTCCTTGGACGGGGAAAATTACAAGGGAAAAAACGAGACTTTTCATGGCAACTAACCTTCTTCTCTTTTCCAGTCTTTGTTAGTTCTGCAAGAATGTGTTCCTTGACTTTAGGATTCTCACAAATAGCACCAAAATCCCCAGTTACCCCATTTTCTGCGGCCCAATGTTGGAGAGCTTGTTTGTTTGGATTGACAACAGCAACAAGATAAGATTCAAAGCTGTTCCCGTACACCCAAATCTGATTGATATGATAAGATAGTTACTAACTATATACAAAACTAGATACAGAAGTTAAGACAAATTATTGAAAAAACTATTTATAGTAACTGCAAATAGTTTTGAAAGTCTTCCAAAGGATTATTATTGAGAACAGTTGTCATCATTCAAACTTTGTGCATCTAATAAAAATCTACCATTTAATATATTTTGAAAAGCTAATTTACTATTCAACTATATGAATAGGGATTTTTACCGGGTAGACCCTATAATCTTTTCAAATTACCTCTACGACCATTGAAACAACCTGATTCCCCCAGCGACCCCGTAAACTTGCTAACCCTTGCCCTACAAATAGGGCTGCTAATTGAACTGAATCATTCGAATTCGATTAGGATTCGTTCGATAAAAATTCGAAAAAAGTTCGATTCGAAATCAAATGAACTGAATTTGAATTTAACTTGTGGATTCGATTCCCAGATGAATTGAATCTGAATTAACTTGTATTCATTCGATAAAAATTCGATTCGATTCGATACTTATATACATATATGTATATTTATCTTCATATACATAGTATATGCATGTATACATGCATATAATACATACATATTTACATACATACATGTAACAACCCCACTCTGAGTCTATTAGGATCCTTTCCAAATATTCTTGTGCAAGGAATTATAGCATAATTACATCAAAAGATTGTCATGCATTTATTTGAAATCATTTGTAAGTAAATAGATGCGGAAAATAATATATGAATATGTACTAAAAAAGTTATGACGTTAATTTACATTAAAAGATTTAGCATTTGCATTATATCTCTAAGCATAACATGTGCAAGCAACTAAGGATACTCTAAACCAACTTACTACAATTATTAAGTGGTTACTTTTAAGCTTATAATCATATATAGGCTCCACTGGTATGATTTATCATGTTCAGACTTCACCGTTATGATTTTCATACTCCCACAATGCACCAACATGGCTTTTCAATGTGTGCCATGTATATGCATGCAATATTAGGCACCATTAGTGAGACTCTATCTCTTTCATTTCCCCTTTCTAACTAAGTTCAAGTGATATGACTCCAAAATATATTATGAGTCAAAGATGTGTGTCATTCATTCATCGGTTATACAAAACATCTAAGTTCTCGTCTTTACTTCTTATTTTAGCATAATGACAAGAGCTTAGATATGAGTTACTTTGTATAAGTAATAATCGACCTTAGCGTGCTATTGAGAAGTTTTGAGGCAGAGGATTGCAAAGCACTTTAAGTCATCCCAATTTAATATGTACGTGCATATATATATATATATATATGCATGTATAATTCATTAGTTAAAGAATAAATATTGAATATAAAAAAGAATAGAAAAAGATAAGTTATAAAATCTACTAGAAAAGATCATATGTTTAAGATTGCTATTCTAATTCTTAACCTACACTTTTATTTCATGTTCCAAATTACTTACACTATCTTTTCCATTCTCTTTTTCATTATCTACCAAAGATTCCAAAATCCTTGTTAGATTATGGCGGCCTTTCTCCTAGCACATGAAAACGATGGTTTTGCTACTTCGAGTTCCTAAACATTTGTCGTGGCTCGAAATTTATCTAGATATCTCTCCTCTGCTTTTATGTTTTGATTTCCCATGAATAACAATCCATGGTGATTATCATTGTCAAGACGACATTTGTCATCACATGAGTAATATACAAGTTCTTCTCACGACGATGTAAATTGCTCCTTTGTACATCAAAAATTCAGTATATTTCATTTCATGGCTTAGTTTTTAGATATTGAAGATCCCCATGCTTAATGAAGAGGTTTTATGTTGCTACGTTATTTTTTACTATTCTCATTATTTTAAATAATAATGTTAATTTGTATCAACTTTTTATATAAGTTGATCTTTTCTTGCTTTAACATGTAATGGTAATTATAATGTGTTCAACTTTTTCGTCAATGATATTTTAACTCTTTGATAGACTCATATAATTATATTGTATTTATATATACATTCTCATAGGAATAAGTATATTTAGATTGTAAAAGACATATAATAATTGTAAAAAGTATGTACTTTTTTCCATTGTATTGATTATATAGTTTTTTCAACTTATCTCAGTGATATATATTTAAAATTAGAATTATACACTAAAATATTTATATTATATTACTCTTCATATAATATTAAGTATATAACCTCGAAAACATCAATTTATGTTTCAAATTCGAAATAAAATGAATCGAATTTGAATATTCAAAATTCAAAATGAATTGAATTTGAATTTAAGTTGGCAAATTCGTTTAAAATTCGATTCGAGTTCGGATTCGAAACTTTTATAATGAATTGAATCAGAATCTTGGTGGATTCGAAGGTATTCGATTCGATTAGCACCCCTACCTACAAACCCTATGGTTAACCCCCGTCTATTTACCAGTTAAAACTAACCAGATTCCATTATATGCCTTTACTTTTTTTTTGAGAGATTGGTGGGATAGATCTCCTTTAGAGATCTAGCCAAAAAAATATATAAATCAAAATAAAACGAAAAAATTACATCCGCCACAACTGAAAAAGGGCAGTGGCGTGCCCCAAGACATTCTCGACATAAAACCTCCCTCCCCAAAAATTACATCGTTTCTAGCCAGCCACAATGCCCACATGATTGCACAAACTTTAATTCTCCCTTCCTCAGAGCCCGACCACCCTCCTCCAAGTGAGTTCCAACAAGACGACTTGTCTCCCCAGTTTAACCCCATACAATCTCCCTTTTGCAACACCTCAACAGAGCCGGGGCACATAAATAACAAATGATTAATGTCTTCCGACTCTGACCCACGTCGTATGCACCCGGCCTCAGCATTAAGTAAAATTCTCTCCCTCCTGGCCATCGTTAAAATCCATTCCCTCCTGAGCAGCCAGAAAAAAATCTTCACCCTCGATGGGATCTTCCATTTCCATACTCTCGAACAGTCACTCCTGATCCATGTGTCATCTACCGGTTGCTGCCCCAGGAGGGCCCTGTAAGCCTTCCTGACCGAGAATGATCCATCCCTCCAGTGCCAATGATCCCTCCCCGCACTAGGGCCATCAATATTTCCCAACATGGTTGAAAGATTCAGGAACTCTTCAATCCGCTGCTCAGAAAGAGATGAAATAAATATCGATGTCCACACGTCATCCAACCAAATCTCTGCCATCGATGCCTCCCTGTTGGAAGCCGGCGTATAAAGCCCTGGAAAGCGCTCACTCATCCTACCAAGACCAGACCAATCAGAAGTCCAGAATCGAAAACCCCGATCATTCCCTAGCTGCGGGCTCAGAAAACGCCCCACGTCCGACAGAGTTGAGCATATTCCTCTCCAGAAAATCGTAGGCGACGCTACACAGTCCGCTCTACCTTCAAGGACCGAAGTAACACCATAGATAGAACGGATCATCCTGGGGAGTAGGTCACACCCCGACCCCCAGATCTTTAGTATCCACTTTGCCAGCAATGCCCTGTTCATATCCGCGAGGCGCAACACCCCAAGGCCCCCCTCCTCGAGCGGAGTGGTTACTATAGCCCAGTCAACCAGATCCAGCCCCCTCTTCGGAGCAGAGGAAGACCAGAAGAAGCGATGCATCAGAACCTCCAGTCGTTCCTTCACGCAAACATGTATAACCCGAGTCCAGATAAAAAAATCGGAATGGCTGCCAACACTGCCTTTAACAGCACTAGCTGCCCTCCCTTCGAAAGAAAAGACGCCTTCCACCTCGCTAATTCTTCTCCATTTTCTCTATCAATGGCAGCCAGTCCATCTACCTCAACCTCCCAACCAACAAAGGCAGACCCAGGTAGCTGATAGGCAGCGACTTCTGCACCGTTCCCGAAATCTCCGTACATCTTGCCATCTCATCCGATCGCATATTAAAAGGAATAAAGGCCAATTTTGAACCATTCACGTTTAAACTAGAAATTTGGCAAAAATGTCGACCACTGCTTTCACCACCCTGCACTCCTCAATCGCTCCCTCGATGAAAAGCAACGTGTCATCAACGTATTGCAGTACCGGTACCGAGCAATCCCCTCTAGTGTATCCCTTGTAAAAAAAATCCCTTCTACCGTCAACTCCGACATCGTTGCCAAACCGTCCGCTGCCAAGACAAAAAGGAGAGGAGCCAAAGGGCATCCCTACCTTACCCCCCGTTGATGTTGGAAGAACCCCCTCCTGTCTGCCATTCCCCGGCATCGATAGAGAAGCGGTCGTGATGCACCTCTTCATCCAATCAATCCATATATCCGGGAAGCCCCTCTTCACCAAAGACGCCCACAGGAATCTCCAACTAAGACAATCATAGGCCTTGGAAAAATCGACTTTCCACAAGAAACCTGAGGTACCCCTCCTCTTCCAGTCAGCAACAATCTCTGCCGCAACCACTACTCCCTCCAGCAAGTGTCTGTCCGGAATGAAAGCCGTCTGTAACTTTGATATAAGATCATCCATTACTCCACGCAGTCGGTTGGCGAGAACCTATACATCGTTTGATAAGGCAATTGGCCTGAACTCATCCATACGCACTGCCCCCTCCTTCTTGGGGAGAAAGAATTCGCTTTGTTTAGCCACTCCAACCCCCTATTTCCATCTCTGAACTCCATCAGCATATCCATGAAATACTCTGCTCCAATAAAGACCAGAACTCACGGAAAAAAACCACTGGGAACCCATCTGGACCTGGGCAGCCATCAGCGTTGAGGGCGAAAACCACGGAACAGACCTCCTCCCTCGAAAAGACCGAGGTAAGTCGCTCCCGTCCGCCTTCCTCTAGTCTCTTGAGCTCTCTCCTCGACCAAACCCATCCAGAGCCAGGTTGCCTCTTGGTGACCCTGCGGAAATAGTCAACAAGCGCCACCCCAATCTCCCTAATCCCCAGTAACGCTGGTGTTTTCTGCCTTTAGCTCAAAAATCTTGTTCGCCCTTCTCCTACCATTGGCAGCTGCATGAAAAAATTTGGTATTCGCGTCACCTTCCTTGATCCACTTATGCCTAGACCTTTGCTGCCACTCGACCTCCCTGCGTCTATCCTCCTCTGCAACCGCCCACTGCTTGCCTCTCTGGCCATCAGTTCTTTCGCACTCAACTGTTGTGCATCTTCTACAACAACCCATCTTGAAATCTCTGTGGCCACCCTCTCTCTATTTGCAGTTCTGCCACGGGTCACCTACTTATGATCCGTCAGCCTACGCCTCAGAAGATGCAACTTTTGCGCCAACCTTTGCTTGCAGAATCCTCCACTCTCAAGGAGCTCCAGAAATCGCACACCATCTAAAGCAGTCGTCGAGCAGCCAGGATCTCTTAAATCTGAATCTTGATTTTGCCAGAAGCCCATCCCCTGACACCCAAACAATGGGAGTGTGATCCGATCTCGACCTTGGAAGGGCATGAACCACGGATAAAGGAAACCTTTCTAACCATAATACCGAGACCAAAAACCAATCAATACGATATCTGGAAGAGTTGTTGCGCCAAGTGAGCTGTCGTTGTTGTGCCTTTACATTATACCCATTTTGTTTATCAATTTTACATTGAGTGCCACTCCCAGCAACCACCCACCTCCTCGAAATCCGCCGCCCTCGCTCTCCTCCTCTCCGACCTCCGCCGCCTCCTCCAGGTCTGCCGCCCCATCCCCCTCCACCGCCTCCTCCTCGATAGCCGAGGCCGATCTCGATCTCCCTCGACCCCACCTAAGCCCGACCACCTCCTCCTAGGCAGCCGCTCGACCTCCCCCTTCCCACCCTCCGCCGACCTCCCCGACCCCCACGCCCACCCTCCAGTCTAGGTGGAGAAGACCCCCCCCAGCTCCTGCTCGAAGCCCCTGTCTGTCGAGCTCCGCCTCGAACCCCCGCCCGACGTTGCTCTCCTTGAAGCCCCGCCCCCGCCGCTGACGCGCCAAGCTCCCTCCTCGAAGCACCCTGCACCCCTGCGCGTTCCGATGCCACTCCGCCCTTGCTCGTGCCCCCCTCCCCTCGAGCTCCTGCTCAAAGTCCCCCTCCCCCCGAGCTCCCTCCTCGAATCCCCCTCCACCCCCGCGCGGGTTGATGCCGCTCCGCCTCTGCTCGAGCCCCCCCCCCCCCCCCCCGAGCTCCTGCTCGAAGCCCCCGCCCGCCGAACTCCGCCTCGAACCCCCACCCGGCGCTGCTCTCCTCGAAGCCCCGCCCTTGTCGCACCAAGCTCCCTCCTCGAAGCCCCTCCCACCCCCGTGTGCGTCGATGCCGCTCCTGATCGTGCCAGAGAGGTCGTTGAGATGCAGCGGGTGGCGGAAGTTCCTAGGGATCTGTGGCTGAAGAGCATGAAGAAGGAGGAGGACAAGGAAGGAGAGATGGAGATTGAAGATCTGCCGTTGATTTTCTTTGGTTTGATTAACCCAAGTTTTTGACTCCAATAAAATTAAAGATGACGACAGGGTCCGTGGGGTAAGACAGAGCAAGTTTACGGAGTTGAGGGTGGAATTAGGATGTTTCAAAGGTCTTGGAGGTAATTGACAAAGATTATAGAGTCTGTCGGGTAAAAATCCCATATGAATAATGATATCATTGAGGACCAGTTACTATCGCTTCCGGCCAAGCAACTTTGCTGAGATCAAAAAGTTTTTCTTCAGTTGGATCCATAATTCACAAGGTGCAAGTCATTAATGATCCTCTCACAAGACAATACTGAAATCTAGCACTAACTCACAGACAAGGTTCGCAGTTTGAATATATGAATAAAACCATGTCATCGAAACATGCATGAAATAATATAAGAAACCAAGGGCCTCTGGTTTCATGATAGCAACATATAAAAAAGGTCTTGTGATTTTATTTGGGATAATGATTCAATCAAGTTAGATCGAGAAAAAGAAATAAGATTTTGTCTGGTCAAGTGTACAAGCCATACCGCATCGATACCATGAGTAGAACCGTAAATATTTTCCAGATTTTCAACAGCAACATATTCTCCTTGAGAAAGCTTAAAAATATTCTTCTTTCTGTCAATGATTTTCAGACTCCCATTGGGCTGCCATTCACCAATATCCCCTGCACATTACAATAGGAACTAAGTAACATGCAGAGAATCAAGCAGAAGAATGAATGAAAGATGATTAAAAGAGACCATAGCTCAAGTTTCTAGAATAACGTCCACAAGTCTCTGGAAAATAAACCAATGAAGTTGATGTCTAAAAAAGAACACTGTTCCTAGAACAGTCAGCTCAAACTTAATAATATTAAACAACCATTTATATTAGTTTCATACACAGTTCTAATGTACTTCGGGTAGGATGGGGAAAGGGCTTCAAAAAAATCAATGAGTGATTAGCGTAGTAGACAGAAAAATTGAGAAAGCAATATTTTAAAATCGGAATTCAAAAAACCACTATTATGAAATAATATATTAACATGAAAGCCATGGGTAGGACCACTACAAAATGAAAACATGGCCATCAATTAACGTCAGAAGCCAGTTCTAGGCCCAGGAAGGGAATCTCATAAAAAGTTGGACCTTAAACTTTCAAGTTGTCTAAATCTGGAGCCAACTCTTGCTAGACTATGCAAACCGATGCCACTAGCATACGATCCAATTCCTTCTCGCAAGAAATGGATGAGTTAAATATTTATCTGGACTATCCTGTAAATACTAGAGTCCAGTGATATCGCAAAATTTCAAAGCCACAACTAATCAGAGGAAAGCAACTTAACCATTCTAAGAAAGATGTCACAACCTTAAGAGAGGGTTTCGAAAATAATTGGGTACAGTTACTTTGGTCAAATAATGTGGTACTAAAATAAGCATCAATGCAGACTAAAGTTAACTTTGTGGGATTCAATTCTTGCCATAGTTGATAAGAAGATAATCATGTGGTGTTTGCATAGTATTGTCTCGATACTAACATCAGATACTGTATTGGCTATAGAGATATACAAATAAGGATCATGCAACACACAAATTATTGAATTATAACAAAGATCACTGACTCTCATCTAATCAACTAGATTTACTTAAAGACCAAAAGTTCAAGAAAAGACCAGTTACATGTATTTGCACACACATTATCCCTTGAACAATATGGATTTCGAAAAAAATGCAAGATGTATAGTAAAAAGACCTGGATTGTCAACTGTAAAAAATGCAAACACACAAGGTGAACATGCTCTTCAAGGATTATATCTCATGATTTAAACAAGTAAAAGTTGCTAAATGCAGAAAACCTTACCATTTAAACAACCAAGTTTCAACTTTTACCTGTCTTAAAAAGTTATTAGTATTTTTGAGAGAAATGTAAATGACAAACCTGTATGAAACCATCCATCAATCAAGACTTCTTCAGTGAGATCTCTCCTTTTGTAATATCCAGAAAATAAGGTCTTCCCTCTGACACAGATCTCACCCCTAGGTACAGTAGCCAGGGCATCATACCCCATCTCAGGAACAGATTCCAGACGTGCATCCACATTTGGGACTGGAGGTCCTACTGTTCCCAGCATTGATAGTTCATTTGGTAGAGAAACGAATGTGCCAGCACAAGTTTCTGTTAGACCTATAAGAGAGTAGGGCAAGGGGGAATCAGATTTCAGGACAATTAAGCCATGCATCACAAACTGACATTTGCAGCTATATCTGGCAACAATTTATCATGATTCAGAGATGTGAAAATATTAGTGCTTGTAAAATGACAGCCTGGGCATGACCACATAAACATAGGGATTTTTCCGGATGAGAAAAACCATGTAGTTGCCAGCCTGCCACTTGATGTGGGAAACAGCTTGGTATTGATTTGGTTTTGCTTTACATATAAATATTGCAGGACAAGAGAGTGATAGAAAATTAACCGCAAAAGGTATCATGGTTTCGATTCAAATGAGTTCAGACTTTGGAAATCAATTATGTAAATTGTTGTAAAAAATGTACTGGTTAATGGATCTTAAATGAAGATCCACATTATGTAGTGGCCTCTTATATTTTGCACTCTTGCGAAATTAAACACCCTAGGCCTTGCTGTTATCCAAGGTTTTCCCCCTATGAAATAGAACTGCTTAATCCGGCAAGTAGTACATTAAATTATTTGTTTTAATTTTTTTTCTTGAAACTGCATGTTTGAATGATTTTTTGTTATCATGTTTACTGACTAGTAGATCATTATAAGATATTGAATTCTTTTAATTGTAAATAAAGAATTCTGTATTGATATTAGCAATTTATAATGTGTCCATTGGAAAATGTCATATTGCACTTCCGATGATTTAAAATCTTTTACTGCTCTAGCGTAGCATTTAATCGGTAAGAAATTCATGCATAGTTGTGCCATCATAGAGTTGATGCAACGAAAAAGTTACGATACACGAAGCACCATATTTAGCGAAGATTGTTTTCTTTTTGCTTATTGGAAGCAAACAAAACCTTATAAAATATTCCGTCATTATTGTTAGTCTCTCAAGCTTCCATATTTTACTTTATTTTTCAAGATTCTATTGATAACTACGCATTGGCCATACTTGTTCCTTCAAATTATATAACCTATAGTTGATAATAAGTGCATTTAATTTCTCAAGGAACAAAAATATGCACACCTTTTTCCCTATAGAAACTAAAAGTGGCTAAAGCTTTCTTACCATAGCCTTGTAGAACATGACAACACGCAACTACTCTAAGAAATTCTTCCACGTGACCAGCCAGGGGAGCTGCACCAGAAAGAATAAGTCGGACACGTCCTCCTAAACCTTGTTTCACCTGCACAGTAATCATCAATCATATATTTTTAGTCAATAACTATCAATCATATTAACATATATAATTTTAAAACATTAAATATTTGCAATCTAGAAATAACAAAATCAGATTATGTGGGCACGACGAACCTTATTAAAAACTATCTTATCACAAAGTGGAGCTGCTTCCTGATGCTTACTTCCATGCTTCATAGCACGATATTTGCTGCAGTAAATCGTAGTCAGAAAATTTTCTATTGAACAAAAGCTTTATGAAAACAACATAAAGGAGACCAAAAGTTCCCTCTCAACATTGACCATAATCAGATCACCTCAAATATGAAGCTAGATGCCTCAAACAATCACCCAATGACTTAAATCAAAATCAGATGTTGCTAAGTAGTGAAGGGACTATCGCTTAAACAGGTTTTTCTTGTTTGAGAAAAACATGTAAAGCCGTGAAAATAATTACGCATTTAGTGGCAAATTTAAATGTGACGCATATAAATGAAATTTCCTTAGCCGAACTTACTATGAGAAGGCAAGACTGAATAATTTGCTCCTTAATAAGCCCCCAGCAGAAATCTTTTCCTGCAGCCCTGAAGCGAATACATTTCAGATTTGGGAGGATTGCAAAATTGTTTTTTAAAGAAAAAAAGGGTGATGTGTCCAGAAGGCGCCCACCCATGCAAAATTGTAGATTCCAGAAACTAAAACTGAGAAGTAAAGATGAGAACACAGAAAATTGTAACAGCCTTCATAAATTTTCTTTCCACATGTTATCAGAGCGACAGTCCTAGACCAAAGTTCTCGTACCCCCTCGACCTAGCCCCACCGCCACCCACAACCTCTACTCGTTGCTGTCTGCGGCTCACAAGGAACCTCACCACCACTGCCCACCACCAAGCGGGGCTCCCCTCTCGCCGCCTAGACCCCCCCCCTCCTTTCTTGCTGATGGGACCTCACCTCTTGGCTGTCAAGACCCCAACAGCCCCACCATCACCGCCGAGGAACTCCAACGGCTCCGTCATCACCACTTACGGTACCCTTCGCGCGTCGCTAAGACACGGCGACAGTCCCCATCATCGCCTAGGAACCACAAAGACAGTCCCTACCATCGCCTAGGGTTACGTGGTGCACCTCCCTCCTCCCCTCAGTGCCTTTTCATCATCCGAGGACTATTTGCGATCTGATTTTGGCCAGAAAGTGTGATTTCAGGCCAATAAATCACCCCTCTGACCCTAGCATAGACCCGGATTTGAGAGGGACGGTTGTAGTATGAGTTTGCACTCACAACCAATTCCCATACGGTTGTGCAGACACCTTCAGATCAGTCTATAGTCCCAGTCGAGTTCTATCCCAGTTTCTTTATCATCATATCAGAAATTAAGAGTGACTTCTCCTTGTTTGATACCTTCAAGAGCATGGCGCCCATCGTGAAGATGGGTGGGACCGTTACAAGTTACGGTCATGCAGTTTATGACCTTGATGCAATGCAATAACAAGGAGCACCTTCTAATAAAGCCTGAGCCGGCATACAAGACTGAGACAAATTCATGGAAGCAGGAATATGCGTATGCGCATGTTTGACTCTCTAGGAATCTTTACCACAAAGATAGCCAATGATATTTTGCATCAGCCCACTACCAAGGCATTTTAGGATATCCTTTCTATTACCTATGGTCAGGTGAAGAATGAGACCAAAATTCTCCAGCTACAACATGATATCCTCATAACCAGGCAGAATGGATGTCCTTTGCACTCCTACTCTTCACTTCGGGACATGTTCGAAAAGCTGCATAGCTTCATGCACGTGGCCATATCTATAGATCAGCATATGGTATACAGGAATGCCAAGATGGTTGGAGTTTTTTTGGAGCTCTTGATCCTGAGTATGATACAACACACACCCAACTCTCCACGGGTGCATCTATACCTCCGATGGAGGAGGCTTACAGTCGTCTTAGTAGGTCGTGGTCTCATTTATTTCCACCACTTAAACCTTATCAGCGATGGTTGCATCTCACGACAGAGGAGGTGCATCTCAGTTAAAAGGGTGATGTGACCATGGCAGAGGAGGTGGACGAGCGTGGAGTCTGGACCATGCACTTACTCTCATCGGCTTGGTCATCTGGAGGAGACCTACTACTTGAAGCATGGCTACCTCACATCTACTCGTGCGGTCGAGCAAGTTGAGCCTACTACCACTTCTGCGCCTACTATTTATCAGAAGTTGGATGATATTATCTCTCATCTGAGAGATCATGACCCATGCTGCTACCACTGCTAGTGCTCCTGCATGTCCTTTTGATGTTGTTACTAAAGCCAGAGCCTCTTTTAGCACCTTAAGTATAGCCTATGACCTTACCAGTTGTCACAGGACAGACGTGAAAGAGTAGATCATGGATTCTAGTGCATCCCATCATTTGTACCGCGACAGAGTTCAATTTGCATCGTGCATATATGTACCTCTAGCCAGATCATTTGTCATTGCAGATGGGACTCATTCCCTTATTTACATGACAAGGAGAGATTTGTTTAATGCCATATATGTGTCTGTAGAATGTACTTCATGCACCTGATTTTTCTATGAATTTATTGCTTATTATTCATATTACTAAGGATTTGCGTTGTTATACCATATTTGACCCCTCTTCTCTTGTGTTTCAAGACATACTCATGAGCATGATGATTGGATATGGACGTGAGCAAGGAGGTCCCTACAGACTGGTCCACTCTCCATATGTGGGTGCTTCTTCCGTTTCCACTGGATTAGTTTCTTCATAAATTTGACGTCTTCGATTTGGTCACCTTCCTTGGCAGAAAAGCTTGTCATGTCCTCCCACATATCTCTTCTCAGTCCACCTTTCAGTAAGAGGCATGCCAACTTGGGAAGCATTACCGGTCAAGATTTCCAACTCGTCAGAGTTGTAGTAGCGGTACAATATTTGAGCTTGTCCATTTTGATATTTGGGGTCTCAATCGAGTCGGAAAATGAATTACTTGCATTATGGGAGGTCCTAGGGTTCTCTTATATAGGAAAGGAACCTATTGGGAAAATTACAAGAAGAAGAAAGAAATAGAAAATAAGAAAACAATAATAAAAATAACTAATATCTCAACACTCCCCCTTAAGCTGGAGTGTAGATATCGATCAGACTCAGCTTGGAACAACATCTCTGATAAGGTCCTCAAGCTAGGGCCTTTGTAAGTACATCTGTTGTCTGGTCTCCAAAGCTGGCATGCATAGTGGCGATACGACCCTTATGTATCATGTCACGAGTGTAATGACAGTCTACCTCTATGTGCTTCATCCTCTCATGAAAGGCTGGGTTGTTGGCAATGAAAAGGGCTGACTGATTATCACATTGGAGGTGCATGGGAAGAGGCACCTCTATAGTCAGGTCATTAAGTACAGATCTTACCCACATCATCTCTGTGCTAGCCTGAGCCATGGCCCCGTATTTCGACTCAGCACTTGATCTGGCAACCATAGTCTGCTTCTTACTTTTCCATGAAACAAGAGAATTTCCTATGAATACAACAAAGCATGATGTAGACTTTCTATCCTTTGGACACCCTGCATAATCTGCATCTGCACATGCTGTAACTAAGAGAGATGTGCCTCTGCTGAAAAGAAGTCCCGTACCAGGTGGAGTTTTCAGGTACCTCAGAATCATATACACTGCATCCATATGTGCATGTATGGGCTGCTCCATAAACTGACGCACTTTGCTCACGACAACGGATATGTTAGGCCTGGTAATAGTCACATATAGTAGCTTGCCAACAAGCTCTCTGTACCTCCTCTTGTCGACATCCTCAGTATCATCATCATAGAGCTTCATGCTCGGATCAATAGGAGTAATGGCAGGTCTGCAATCTGCCATGCCTGTCTCTGAAAGAAGGTCTGTAATGTTCCTCTGGATCATCACAAGACCTCGTTGGTTCCTGGCAAACTCCAGTCCAAGGAAGTAACATAAATATCCAAGGTCCTTGGTCACAAATTGCCGACCTAAGAAGTCCTTGGCACCCTAATGCCCTGCTCATCATCCCCTATAACAATAATGTCATCAACGTAAACAAGAATGACAATAGTACCTCTCTGGATCCTCTGCACAAATATTGAATGATCGGCAGTCGATCTCACAAACACTGCTCTATCAAGTCCATAACTTCTGGAACCATGGTCTTGGACTCTGCTTAAGGCCATAGATAGCCTTGTATAGCCTGCAAACCTTTTGACACCCCCCCTCAGCAGCAAACCCAGGTCATTGCTGCATGTAGACCTCCTCCTGTAGATCACCATAGAGGAAGGCATTCTTCACATCAAGCTGATAAAGGAGCCAATCTCGTGTCACAGCAACAGAAAGAAGAATACGCATAGTAGAATGTCTGGCAACTGGGGAGAAAGTATCCTGATAGTCCACCCCATATGTCTGGGTGAACACACATGCCACAAGTTTCTCCTTATAAAGATCTATGCTGCCATCCGTACGGTGTTTCACGGTGAACACCCATTTGCATCCCACAACAAATGCATCGATAGGAGCAGAAATAAGACTCCACGTACCACGTGACTGGAGCGCAGCCATCTCCTCCTCCATGGCTAACCTCCACTCTGTCCCTTAGGGTGTGTTCGGTTGGGGGGTTACCCCCCAAAACCCATATTCCTAACCCACTAGTGGGGTCTACCATCTTTTCATAAAGTATATATATTATACCATCATATCATCTAGAAATCATAAAACACTCAACTTCTACTCACCATTTCAAACTTCAATACAATCACATCACAACAACTACCCACTTTTTCAAATTTCAATACAATCATTTCATAATAACTACCTATTTTTTCAAATTTCAATACAATCACATCACACAAACCCTCCCAACTCTAAATCCACCAACCAAACACACAAACACAAAAACGGGTTATCCTCCCCCAGATAACCCACGAACCAAACACACCCTTAGAGCCTCATGATGTGTCCGTGGTATCTCCATGGCTGATAGTGCCAATGTAAATCTTCTGAAGTCCTCAGACAGCCTGCTCAAGGAAACCTGGGTTGCAAGAGGATAAGTAGCACACTTACGTCTCGACTTACGTAGAGCAATCGGCACATCAAGATCATATTCCAATAATGCAACCTATGAGTTTCCCTCTTGAGAGGGCACCTGCTCATCCTGTATAGAATCTTGCTGCATAGACAACTCAGTAGTACCATCAGTAGAAACAATGTGCTCATTACATGCCTGAGGCGTCCTAGATGACGGGCAAGACCTGTGAGCAGGGGGAACCGAGCGATACATGCGAGTAAAAACATGTGGCAAAAACTGATTCACGGAAGCAGGTGTAAAGGCGGGAGTAGGTGGAGGTTGTGGTGGTGGTGTGGTTGAGGAGGTAGTGGTAAAGCAGGAGTAGAGGGAGGCGGAGGCATGTAAATCTCATCGTCGGAGTCGGATGGGGCTAATCTATCATCTGTACGGGAAAAATACATAACAGACTCACAGAAAGTAACGTCAGCATTAACAAAGTACTTATGCCTTAGCGGATCAAAGCAACGGTACCCCTTCTGGGTATGAGAATAGCCAACAAACACGCACTTAACAGCTCTAGGAGAAAGCTTGTCACAACCTGGAGAGACATCATGAACAAAAGCAACAGATCCAAACACATGTGTCGGGGAGAAAAAATCCTTCTCGGAAAACACAATCGAGAAAGGAATCTTTTCTCCCAACACAGATGGGGGCATGCGTTTCACCAAATAGCATGCAGTAAGGACAACATCGCCCAGTAAGGTTCTGGTCACATCAAATAAGTGACAATGTTTACGCTCGGCAACACCGTTCTGCTGAGAAGTATAAGCACATGAGGTCTGGTGAACAATGCCAAGAGATCTAAGAAACTCAGAAAGTTGTAAGGTGCAAAATTCTAATGCATTATCAATACGAAGATATTTGACATTAGCAGAAAAAATACTCCTTACTTCATTAATAAAATATCTAATAACAGAACCAGCCTCATACTTATTCTTCAAAAGAAAGGCCCAGGAAAGTTTAGAAAAATCATCAAGAACAACAAGATAAAAACGATGTCCAAGCTGATCAGGAACACGACTCGAACCCCAGATATCTAAATGAATGAGCTCAAACAACTGGGAACTGCTCCTACTCTGACGGGATGGAATGGAGGAACGATGATGCTTCCCAAGCTGACATGCCTCACACATAAAGGAGGATCTAGTGGAAATCTGAGGGAGTACATGACATAGCTTCTGCAGAGGAAGGTGAACGAAACGAAGGTGCCACAGATATGGAGAGACTGGTCCAGTAGGTATAGTAGAAACACCAACATGAGGAGGTTGGACCGATCTGTAGAGTCCTCGCTGCTCACGGTCACATCCAATCATCCTGCCTGTGAGTATATCCAGAAATACAAGAGAAGATGGATCAAAGATGGCATGACAATGCAGATCCTTAGTAATCTGACTAATGGAAAGTAAATTCATCTGAAAGTCAGGAGCATATAAAATATTCTGAAGACATGTACATGGCGTCAGATGCACTTCCCCCAGTCCTGTAATTGGTAAGTGGTTGCCATTGGCAATGATAACCCATCTACCAGGTGGTATGGTCCTATAGGACCTCAGCTGTGCTCTGTCTCCACAAAGATGATGAGAAGCACCGAAAGCCATAATCCATTATGTCCTATTTGCACCATTATTATCAGTGTATGCATAAGTGATACCTGAGGAGCTCGAAGGGGCTCTGGTTGCGGCTGTTGTATCTGTAGTGGAGGGTCCTGCAGCAAGAGTCATAATCTCTCGAATGCGAGAGATGATATCATCTAGGTGAGGTTCTGCCTGGGAAGCAAGAGTGCCCGAAGAATCAGTCTATTCAGCCACGCGGCCAGAAACGGGATACCCATGCTTCTGATAACATGTATCATTTGCATGTCCCGGTCGACGATAAAAGGTGCAAGGTCCACACGGACGTCCGCCTCCTCGACCACGTGGTCCTTGGCCACGAAATTGTGAAGTACCCCCTCTGCCACGAGAAGCTGCCATAGCAGAGGAAGTTTGAGCCACGGTAGTAGATGAAGTTGTGATCCTGCTCCGTCTTTTGTAGACCTCCATTGGAGGTATTGTCTCTCCGGTAAGTAGTTGAGTATGTGTTGCATCGTACTCAGAGTCAAGGGATGACAGAAAAACGCATGTCATAATGGCATTCTGATATGCATTTTGCTGCTCAGTGTTGGTAGTGATAAGTATGAAACTATATAGATGCTCAAACATGCCTCTACGATGCGAGAAGTGTGCATGAAGAGGTCGACCATCCTGCTTGGTCGAAAAGATATCATATTGCAACTATAAAATCTTACTCTCATTCTTTGTTTGCCCATATGTGTCCGCTAAGATGTCCCACATAGCCTTTGTTGTGGGTTAATTGACAATATATTGGCAATCTTCGTGGTGAGTGTCCCGGAAATCCAAATACGAGCATATGCATCATCTTACTTCCAAGAAGCATTAGCCCCAGATTTGTTCGTTGGCTCTGAATCCATCAGAATGTGCTCCTTGTTATGGCACTGCATCAGGGTGCGAAACTGCATGGATCACAACTCGTAGTTGGTCCCATCCATCTTCACGATGGGAGCCGGGCCCTTGAAGACATCAGGCGATGAAAAACATCACCCTTGTTCTCTGACATGGTAACAAGAATGTCGAAATCCGAAACAAGACTGAGGAGTAGACCATTCTGATTGAGTCTACACAATCATATAGAGGATTGTTTGCACATGTAGACGCATAAAACCATCCTTAGCACTTGTAGTTGTAGTTTAGAGTCGAAAGACGTGATTTATATAATGAAAATCACAAAAAAACCGAGCAAAATCAGACAGTATCGCCTTGTATAAACAGCCGAACAGCAACCTGATTGCGAATAAAGAAGCGAACCAACGTTGGACGGACACGAGGCACCGACAGCAACCGTCGATTGGCGGTGAAATGCTGGTGGGCAGCCGCTAGGTTGCGCGGGAGGGCTGGGCGACGCAAGAGGGCTAGGCGACGCGGGAGGGTTGGGCCGTGCGTGAGGCTAGCAGTCGTACAAGACCAGGGGGCTGGGGGCGTCGGGGATCGCCACGCGTGGGGCTATACGGGGGTGGCACCGTGCATGGGGATGGCTAGCGGTGCGGGAAGGAGGGAGCATGCCGGTGGCGTGGGAGGAGGGGGTGCCGTGTAAGGTTAGGGTTAGGCTGGGATACAAGAACCCAGTCTAGGACCGTTTCTCCGATACCATGTTGGGGAAAATGAATTACTTGCATTATGAGAGGCCCTAGGGTTCTCTTATATAGGAGAGGAACCTATTGGGCAAATTACAAGAAGAAGAAGAAGAAAGAAACAAAAAATAATAAAACAATAATAAAGACAACTAATATCTCAACACAGGTTCTATCTCGTTGCGGTTTATGATTTTCGAGATTCTCATGGGTTTTTCTTTTTAAAACAAGCTTGAGGTTGGGTCTGGTATTCAATCATTAATACACTAAATACAAACAATTATGCTATTGTCAAGTATGTTCACTCTAATGGCCTTGGAATTCTGCAACTTTACAGCTTTCTCAGTTCTTCAGGATCCTTAACATTATATACCAGACCTTTTGTTATACTTCCCAATAAAACGGTGCTGCTTAACGCAACCACCATCATTTACTTGATGTAACCAAAATGCTCATTATTCAGAGATGTGCTCCGTTCTTTTTGGGATGTCGCGGTCCTCATACTTATTACGTAGGGAATCGTATTATGTACTCCATGTTAGAAAATAAGATTCCTTTCTCAATTGTGTTTGCCGAGAAAGATGTTTTCTCTCTCATACCTTGCGAATTTGGCTCGGTGGCATTTGTTCATCATCTAACTCCTGGTCATTACAAGCTCTCCGCCATAGCAATCAAGTATGTCTTTATGGGCTACTCTCACTGGTGTTTTAATTATATGCGATTGAGATACTTCGTCGGTGCTGATATCACCTGCTATGAGCCAGTCATGTATTTTTCTCCTACAGGTGATAGGTTGACTCCGTCTGACTCTTGAGAGGAGGTCTACATGCCTCCTATGCCACCACTAACTCCAGATGTGGATCCTCCTGAAGGATACGGGAAATCCTTAAGCGCATCACGGAAGCATGATGATCGCATCCAATGCGATCGGAGCGACTAGTCGCACTAGTTGCTCGGTGCAGCGGAATTCAAAAATTTTCTACGATGAAACCATATGATCCAAGAACGTTTCTCGGATCGTTTCATCTAACCACAAACAAGATATAGGATTACCTCTCGGAGCGTGGTTGTGATCGAGCCTCTAAGCGAAGAGACCTCCTGTCTCAAGTCCGATCTGTCGGAGGAGACGCTTGCAAGCGCGGGGATGAGTACCGTGCTTCTCGCAATCCAAGTCGTTGATCCAAGAAATGGATCTCCTGATCTCGTCTCACGAGATCGAATGCCTTCTTCACGAGCGACACGCACCAAAGAAGAAGGAGATCCACGAGTCGTCGAAGCGGATACGACGATGAAGATGATCTTCTCTTTTACAAGGGTGGACGGCCACTCAAGGAGAGAAGACTTAGAGTATGCGTGAGAATGAGAGGAAGAGAGAGAGACTTCGTCAAGTCGATGTGTAAGTCGAAGAGCAAGGCATGCCTCTTCTTATATAGGGTTTTGGGAGTCCATGGATCCCAATCCATGGACAACACACAATCAACGGATGAGATTGATTTGTGTTCCTTTCAACGGCTAGGATGTTGTTGGTAAAACACAACAACAAGTGATTTAATTTAAATTAACTAATATTGATAAATCAATATAATTAATCTCAAATTAAATCACATTTGACTAGAGATAGGATAATGAGAAGACCATGGTCCATCCCTAAATTAGAGGGGACGACTACTCCTCTCCTCATGGAGAGTTGTAGCCGTCCTCTCTTAGAGAGGACTTGGTCAATCTCTTTAAATATCATGAGATCTCATTATCTCATGTCGAAAATAATTTTCACAAAAATAGTTCCAAATTATTTTGTGGAAAATATCAATCAAGTCATTGAAACAATGTGAATCTCATTCACAACCCAAAACTAAATATAATTATATTCTCAATTAATTATTCAATGTGAATCCAATTTACATTAACAATTAATCAACAAATATAAATCATATAAGTCTCTCTCTAATATATATTATAAATCGTATTTATAATATACATGGATAATTGGATAGTATTATCCACATTATCCATATCCACATTAATTAAATCACATTTAATTACATTGGATATTCATTCTCATGCATTCAGATAATGTGGATCAAATTCACATCATTCATGATAATTAAATCACATTTAATTATCCATTTCTCAATGCTCAGATATAATTCAACCTTGGAATTATTCTTGAACTCTTTCAAGAATAATGCGCTTTCTCTGCAGATACTTGGAGATAAGGACAGGGCGATTGTATTGTTCCACGTATAGTGACTTGGATATTGAGATCACATCTCAAATTCAGATTTCACGTACATCTCAGAGATGCTTGATTTAATCAAGACCGCAAATCTAATCTTCTCATTGCATCTAAATCTCATTCAGATCAATGTCCAACACTTGGACCAAGATCAGATTGCTTCTCTACTGAGAGGAGTCACTAAAATCCAGACCTATTCATCACTCCCTCGGAATGGAAACGTCATGGTTATACAATCGATTATTGATCACGTCACCCTTAGGTATTCCTAATACATGTACATCCTACATACTGGAAGACATGTGATCAACCCGAAGATATAGATCAATTTTACATTGTCATCTTCAGGGTTTCATCAACAAGTTTCTCAATCTTGGTCATTGGGATTTGGTATTGATCATATGCTTTCCAAAAGCATATATCATACCTTCAAATTCGTGTCATGCTTCTAAAGCACGATGACCATGCATGGAATTTGATCGGTCCCAATACCTCATGAGTAAGCTCATGTCTTCCGGTTCAGAAGTGAACCTGTATGATCCCTTTGAGAGATCGTATTACTCATATACCCTTATATGCACACCAACTCGCTGGTGTATAGACCTTGGTTAGGTCATCAACCTATTGGTCTGTTAAATGTACATACTCAGACATATAGCAATACATTTGTCTCTGGTCAGAGGATGCGTGCCTATATCATGACAGTATTCGACATAGGACTTTGGTTATCTCGATCTCGTTAAGTCAACCCTTTGACTTAACTAATCTGACACCTCCGAATCTCTATTCCTATGCAGAGGACCTGCATCTAGAGGTCGGTCAAATATCAGCCTATATGAGAAAGGATTGCCATCTCCTACTCAGACTGGAGATCACCTCTTAACAATCATTTGACGGTGTTTGATGAGTCCTCAATCTAACTCCTTAGATATTCATCCAAACACCAGCCTCTATGATTCAATTATTGAATCAACAGGTGTATGATTATTAAGATGGCCATGGTACATAACCTAATTGTACAGAGGAACCTTATAGTGCATTCATTCACTTAATTTCAGGCAGTGAGTGAAATAAACCAATAACTTTTATTGATATATCAAATATTACAATAACATTTATTGTAGGAATGGTTCACCTTGGGCTCACATGGCTAACACCTCCTACATCGCCACAACCTCCACCACCCATGCCTATTGTGGTTGCTCCAAGGCCCCCACCTCCTAGTACTCTCAATTGGTACCATATTTCTACATTCGCAGGACACCTTCTGTACCCCTGCTCATGGGTCTTCCCCATCATCGAGCATACCCCATGTATGTTTTAAGCACTTTGTTTCTACTGATTGCAGTGGTGATTTGTATAAACATCAGGCTAATTTACACGATGAGCAGGTGCCTCCTTAAGAGGTTACTTTACAGGTCCATGTGGTAGAGAGGATTTTGATGTGCTCATTGCTCTTCAGAAGCGAAGGAGTACATATGCAACGTATCCTCTTGCTGCTCATGTTTCTTTGGGACATCTTTCAGTAGAATTCAGGAGGTTTGTCATGGTTCTATCAATTGTAGAGATCTCACTAGCATATCATGAGGATATGTGAGACGATCAATGGCATTTTCTATGAAAGAGGAGATGAGTGTGCTACAGTCGTGTGGTACATGGAGATTAGTCACTGCTCCTACAGGGGCTTCTATGCTTGCAAAGAGGTGTTTACGGTAAAGTATCATGCACTCGTGAAGTTGGCAGTGTTGATCGCTACAAGGCAAGGCTTGTGACTTGTAGGTTCACCTAGACTTATGGGTTGGACTATCAGAATACATTCTCTCGTGTCATACACTATTCTACTCTTTGGATCCTTCTCTATTGCAGTGGTGCGAGACCGATCCCTGTTCCAGCCATGGTTATTAAGGAGGCAAGGCGTTAATCCTGGGCACCTGGGCGCCTAGGCGTCTCCCAAAATGTGTCCTACGTATCACATTTGAGACATGCGACATATAATTATTTAAAGCAAATGTATGTTTTTTTATTTTTTTAAGCGCATGTCGCATTTTGGAGATGTGACATCAGTTAATATAGTTTTTTAAAAAAAATTACAGTAGCTATTGGATTTATTTATCTATTAAGAACTTTTGTATTTATAATTACATAGTGACTAGAGTTTGAGAGTAACAAATGTCGGTTAACCAAACATTAGTGATTAATCACAAGAATGAAGAATCACAACACATAAAGGAACCAGAACATAGGTAATTAAACAAGCTATCCAGTTACAACCAAAAAAAGGGAGAAATGTAGTAAAAATACAGACAAATTGTTTGACAAAACACAACATTTCAAAGACTGAAAGACAATAATCTAATGCTTCAATCATCATCATCATACGGGTTAGTTTCTTCTTCATGTCCTTCATCTTGCTCTTGGCCATCATCATTTGGATCCATCCAATCATCTTCTTCATCTTCTTCCTCCTCATCATCCGGAACATGAGGTACATATTGTCGCCTAATCACATGTACACGACGATTACCACGACGACCACGACTGCACAATGCACATTGCACCTTATTCTTGTCTAGTATATTCGACCAAAAAAGTACTTCCAACCGGGATCCTTCGACATCGCTTTCAAGCATGGATCATTCATCTTGTCAGTGAAGCGGGGATCAATTTCCCCAGGTCTTTGCACAGTAGATGGAGTTGGTGTAGTAGGATTAGGAATGGCATCCCCATCCAAGGATTCCATTGAAGTCTTTCTACAATGGGAGGGCAAGAGAATGCATGGAGGCTGTTGGAGGAGGAGGGAGGCCGCTGGAGGAGGTAGGGAGGTCGTCGAAGGAGGAGGGAGACCGTTGGAGGAGGAGGGAGGCTGCTGGAGGAGGTAGGGAGGCCACTGGAGGAGGAAGGAGGCTGCTGGAGGAAGAGGGAGGCCGCTGGAAGAGGTAGGGAGGCCGTCGGAGGAGGAAGGAGGCCGTCGGAGGAGGAGGGAGGCCGCTGGAGGAGGTTGGGAGGCGGCTGCGGAGGAGATTCTTCTCTGCAGGGACGACGCAAGGGGTTTCTGGGCAACGGGGTCGAATGAGGGTCGGGTCGAATGCGGTGGGGTAATACATGGTCGAACAGGTATATCGCATTTTAAATATGCGACATGTATATCGCATTTTGAAAATGTGTTATGTATATCGTATTTTGTAAATGCGCTATGTATATAGCATTTTCAAAATGCGATATATATGTAGTACGCATAAAAAAAAGTCACCTAGGCGCCCAGGCGCGCCTTGACGCCCAGGCGACCCAAGGCGTACGCCATTTTCTATGAAAGCAAGGCATGCTTTCTAGGCGCACGGACTGGGGTGCCTGGGCGCCTAGGCGCACCTATGTGCGCGCCTTAACATCCATGGTTCTAGCTAGATGTGAAGAATGCATTTATATGCGATGATCTGCAAGAGGAAGTATATATGCAGCAACCACCTAGGTTTACTGATGAGAAGGAGTGTCAAAAGATTTTCAGACGTCATAAAGCTATCAATGGCCTTAAGCAGAGTCCTAGAGCATGGTTCACGAAGCTCTCAGACTTAATAAAGTGGTAGGGTTTTACGAGATTGACTGCAGATCATTCACAGTTTGGTTAAAGGACTCAATAGATGTATCATTGTTATACCAGTTTATGTTATATCATTGTTAAAGGATATGATGTACATGGTACTAGTACGGCCAAGGAGTTCCTTTGACAATAGTTTGTCACCAAGGACCTTGGCGATTTACGATATTTCCTAGGGCTTGATTTCGCAGGAACCGGCGGGGTCTTATAATCACCTAGAGGAAGTATGTTATTAATCTCCTCTCAGAGACGGGCATGGCAGATTGCACACATGCCACTAGTCCCATGGATCCTAGCTTGAAGCGATATAATGATGATAAAGAGGAGGTGGACAAGAGGAGATACAAGGAGCTCATTGGGAAGCTCCTCAATTTTTTTAGACCAAAAAAAGGAAACACGATAAGGCATTTGCGCCAAATATATTAAATCAAAAGGGAAATAATATACTTACAGAAGCCAAGACTCAAGGAGAGTCTTAACGTGAAAAATTATGTTTTCATCATAGAAACATTCAGAAGTAAAGATCACACCATTTCTAGCTAACCAGATAGACAACACAATTGTTATCGGAAGAAGAATCTCCTCGTTGGGTCGACTTTTGGCTACGTACAGCGAGTCCTAAAACTATCTAGGATTTGAAAGTTAGGCCACAAGATTTCAAGTTGCTACCACACCTTGGACGTTTTTCACAATACAAGTAGGGATGATCAATCGTCTCTACCTCGCTATTGTAAAGAGGGCATGTATGCGAGGCACCAGCAAATAACCTATCACATCGAGATCTTGTCAGGATTCATCATCTCTGCATGAGCCATAATAAAATGCCAATTCTGCTTAGCACCTTGAGATCCCAAATAAACTTACAGTCGTGACTCACTTGAACCTCTGATAGATTTGGTGGTCTGTCTACCATCTTATAGGTTTGTTTCACCAAAAAATCACCACCCCTCCAATGCCAATGATCCATGCCCTCAACTGGGCCTTGCACCTGTCTCAGAGAATATAAAAGATAAAGAAGGTCCTCTAGACGCTGCTCAAAGAAGTCTGCCCAAAAAGAGGGCATCTAGTTGTCATTCTCCCAACAATCTATAACCCATGCGCCTTGATCAGCGAACAACATAAAGAGACGTAGAAAGCAGGTCGACAATAAGCCTCCATCAGTCCAACTGCCCATCCAAAAAGCGAATGAACGATCATCTCTAAAAGTAGGCAATAAAGACTGGATACCCTTCTAAAAAACTAATGGACAACAAGACGGGGGATGTATCAAGCCATTATGAGCATGGATGCCATAAATCCTACGAATGAGTCTGGAACATAAATCAACATATCTACCCAAATTCTTGCAACCTACTTTAGTAACAATGCATTATTCATGGTCTCCAGGCGAGAAATCCCAAGACCACTAATCGCCTTGGGAGTGTGATAGTATCCCAATTTACCAAGTAGAACCCCCACCATCTTGACCAAACTTTCCCCAGAAAAAACACCACATAATCATCTCAATACAATGGCCGATTCCAACAGGAACTAGGCATGAAGACATGAAGAAGACAGGAAACATCGAGAGCACATTTTTCACCAGTACCAATCGACCATCACGATCCTTCCATCCAGACAATTTTTTCTCCAATTTCTCGATCATAGGAAGTCAATCAACGATTCTAAATCTACCACAAGTCAGGGGTAGCCCAAGGTAATAGATCGGTAGGAATCCGATCGTTGTGCTCGGATCCTTACTACATGCCACCTTATCTTCTTTCGATAGTCCCAAGGATACCATAATCGACTTGCTTTGATTGAGATTAAGACCTGAAAGTTCACCAAACTTGTCAAGAATCACAGCCACCCCTCTTGCCTCCTCCATACCTCCTTCAATGAAGAAAAGGGTGTCGTCAACATACTGAAGTAGGGGAACGGAGACATCTTTAAGGGAAAAACCTACAGAGATTCTATGTTGTGTTACCTGACCAACCATGCAAGCCAGTACACCAATAACAAAAACAAACAACGTAGGGGCAAGGGGGCAACCCTGTCCCACACCCTATTGTGGTTGAAAAAAACCATCCTCAAGGAGGCCATTGACGAGTAACGAATAAGAAGATGTGGTGATGTATCTTTTCATCCAAGAGAACCAAACATTAGGAAATCCTCACCTAGCTAACACCATCCACAGAAAGCACCAATCCATTGTATCATATGCCTTTAAGAAGTCCACCTTCCATAGAAACCCATGTGCATGTCGTCTTTTTCACTGCTATAATTTCGGTGGAAATTACCAAGTTATCCCTAATCTCCCTCCCAACGATGAAAACTGACTGGACAAGAGAGATAATGTAGTGCATCATGTTCATGACGACATTCAATCTGTTATCCAAGACCTTTGCAATCACTGAGCATGTAACGTTACATAGGGCTATGGGCCGAAAGTCCTCCACCCTCTACGTGACCATTACTAGGCTAGGCATCTCCTTTGGTGTAAGCAAAGTTAGCCAATTTACGGAGCAACAGAGACAGGCATATATGGATGTGGTTCACATGATTCTAAGGTATCTAAAGTCCTCTCTAGGTATTGGATTGCTCTTAGCAGATGGGCATCCCTTGTCATCATGGATATTGTTTGAAGGCGATCGCCTCGGACCTCTAGCTAAGGCAAGCACCTAGGATGACAGAGGCAGGCGAGTCGGTGAGGCGAGGCGAGGTGGTACCTGAGGCATTATGTATTTAACAAGCAATTTTTTAATAAAATAATTGGTTCTATTGGTAGTTTCAGATGTTAAAAGCCTAGTTGTTGAGGATATATTTATACAAGATGAATGCTCAAATTTCACCTCTTTCTTATTCATATTTACCAATAACAAGTCCAATTATTTCAGTGAAATTGTAATATTACACCCTTAAACATGTGAATCCACAATCTCAGATGCATGCGAATTCGAATACCCATATAAGAAAAATTTTCGGGATGAGGGCGTTGCTCCCTACAACCCCCGCACGGGGGCCCACCTGCCCTCACCCCCCCAGGCTCACTGACCATGAGATCTCCCTACTGGTAAGGTATGGTGGCACAGGAGGACATCGGATCGTTCCTCAACTGGGTTCAACATAACATACGATAATGATTCAAATCATATGATTCATATCAACGTCTCATATATCTTTAATGACAAGTATAGTCAATGACTCCCTTTTTTATAAATATTTTAGTGGTCAATGATTTTCTTTTTGATTGGGTAGAAATTTAGTAGAAAGGTTTATGGATTTGACATATCCTTTTTTCATGTTCTTATCTTCATAATTTCATCATATATTACAATGTTATATGTTATATATCTGTCAGATTAGATTATTTCATCAATAAATATATTTATTATATTTTTTATAATTATTTTTCTATATAAATTGAGGCTTACGCCTCGATTCTACGTCCCGCCTCACCTCTAGGGAAAACTGATGCAGATTGAAATTTTGGCGCGTCGACGAAAATAAATATTTTTGGTGGAATTTTTGGTGGAAGAATAATGGAGGGGTTGAGAAAAGAATCTCGTCGGGAACACGAGGGATTAGGGAGGAAGAACGTGGGGATCACGCGTGGAGAGAGTGGGAGACAAGAGAGAGGGAGATAAAATCTCAATTTTTATCAATACTGAACTCCCTAAAAACAATGGACCCCCATCCCTTTATATAGGAGGGATGAGATTACAAAATAGAAAACTATTTTTAAATTGACAACTAATTATCCTAAATAGACTCTAACTAATTAACCGACTAACTACCTAATTTGAAATTCAAAAAAATCTCTAACTGATTTATTGAGATCACAGGCGATCTCATTTATTTAATTAAAGACACGACAATTTAAATAAACGTAAATAAAATTGACCGATAAAATTAGATAAATATTCTGCCCTATATTTTTACTCCACGCTGCATCAATTCTCCTCCGCTTTTAAAAATTCGTCTCCCGACGAATTGTTGGATCTGTAGGCTTGGAGATTGAATCCGCGTTCTCCATCATTCCCTGGAAGAATTGGTGTGGAGCGAACAACGGAAGCCACACGCGGGCGTTGGTGACGTGGCCGACGTGGTGGAAGAGCAGGTGTGGCGCATAGGCGGGCGTCCATATGATTTTCTTCCCGTTGACGTGGTGCTCGAACAACTGATGAGGCATGAACAACATGGCCTTTGGAGAATCCATAGCAAAGCAATGACACAAGGAGAGGAGGGGAGGAGATGTGTCCAAGGAATGAAGCCATGGGGTCCTTAAATAGGTGAACCCCAAGGTCCTAGTCCTAATAGGATAAGGAGGGCCCCCAGATTTCTTATTTTCAACCCTCTTCTTTAAATATTTCTGCAGCCGAGGGTTTAATGGCAATTTTCGTACCCCTTCAGCTAAAGGGATCCCATAGTATGTTTTAGCCTTACAATATCCTTGTTGATATAAAATTTTTGGCAAGGGGGTCTTCATGCAATTTTTCCAAATTAATCTCCAATTCTACCCTTCAAGGGATTCGAATTCCTTCGATCTCGGGCTTCTTGTTAGGGCTCGAGACCTCTTTTCCTGACTAGGGCGGCGGCAGAAGCCATCGGCGAGCAATGGCTGGTGGTGCCTGCGTGGTGATCGGTGCATGCTAAGCACGCGGGGGCGGCACGGGATGTCCAGCAGGATGGCGGCGAAGGAGAGGTGGACCGCTGGGAAACGCAAGCGGCTGGGCGCGGGGTCATTGGGGCAGGGCTGACGCGACTGGAACGATAGGTTAACGCGGCGGCCTGGGCGGTGGATGGGAGGCGGCGTCGGGTGGTTTGGGGCTCGGCGGGGGAGGGTTACAGTTGGGGTAGGGAGGGGAAGGGGGAGATGGGGCTGCAGGTGCGAGAGAGCAGAAGTGGGAAGGAGGGGAGGTGGCGGAGTGGTTTGGAGCCAGGGAAGAGGAGGTGCAGGTGGGAGGGGTGGAGAAGCTGGCGTGCGGGGAGAAGCTGGCTGCTGGGGCGATGGGTGCGGGCCTGGGAAGGCGATGGCGGTGGGGAAGGGGTGTGGTTAGGGTCCGGAGAAGAGAGGAGAAACACGAGAATTCCCATGGCCGAAAAACCGTCTACTACTAAAACCGCCTTCACCCACACAGTTCCCTTCCCCACCAGCGACTTGTCACGCGCGTCAGCGCCTGAGTGCTCCACGCACATCCTGCGACGCGACCAAGGACTTGCCCTTCACGCCCTGGCCCTTCCCGGATCGCTGCTGCCGCCGTCTCGCACCCAACACCAGCGACCAGATCTGAAGCGTACAACCTTCCCCTTGCCGGTTGTGGTATGAGCGTTTTTCTCTGCATGTTATTCCACCATATGAACTTAGCGTTGTGGCCTGTTATATTGTTGTTCGGTTTGGTGATTTATTGAGGTTCTAAACTGCAACATCGTTATTTGTTTCCATTAGTCATTAACTATTTGATTTGCCCCGAAATTGTGGAGAAACCGGTGCTAGAACTCGAGTATTTTGTTGTCTATAGTTGCTGATTTTCTTTCGTAGCGCACGTCATCTTAGTTGTTTTCATCATTTAGTCCATTAGTTTTCACGTTTTAGGGTTGCCATTAAGTCACCCCTTAATTAAGTTGCATCAATTTGGTATCAGAGCCTAACGACCCTGCATCTCGCCTGCATTCCATTTGTTTCATTGCATTAAAAAAAAACAACAAAAACAAAACAAAACAAAATCCCAAAACAAAAGAGAGTAGAAACCCTAGAATTCCCATGGCCGAAAAACCGTCTACTTCTAAAACCGCCTTCACCCACACAATTCCCTTCCCCACCAGCGACTCGTCACGCGCGTCAGCGCCTGAGTGCTCCACGCACATCCTGCGACGCGACCAAGGACTTGCCCTTCGTGCCCTGGCCCTTCCCAGATCGCCGCTGCCGCCGTCTCGCACCCAACACCAGCGACCAGATCTGAAGCGTACAACCTTCCCCTTGCCGGTTGTGGTATGAGCGTTTTTCTCTGCATGTTATTCCACCATATGAACTTAGCATTGTGGCCTGTTATATTGTTGTTCGGTTTGGTGATTTATTGAGGTTCTAAACTGCAACATCGTTATTTATTTGTATTAGTCATTAACTATTTGATTTGCCCCGAAATTGTGGAGAAACCGGTGCTAGAACTCGAGTATTTTGTTGTCTATTGTTGCTGATTTTCTTTCGTAGCGCACGCCATCTTAGTATTTTTCGTCATTTAGTCCATTAGTTTTCACGTTTTAGGGTTGCCATTAAGTGACCCCTTAATTAGGTTGCATCAGAAAACGCTTCATTCCGCCTTTCATTTTTTTCAAACCTTAATCATGGAATGTGTAGACTATAGTAGATGCCCAAGGACAGGAAATCTACCTCTGGCTTTGCAGTGTTCATATGGAGCTCTTTGGGGTCATGGAAGAGAAAGAAGCAAACCGTAGATGTTAAATCTAGTGTTGAGTTAGAGTACAAAGCCGTGGCGCTGGGGAGCACTAAGATGATGAAGTTCAGATCTATTCTCACTAACCTAGCCATTGACATGCCTCTTCTTATGCATCTACAATGCAGCAACCAAGTTGTTCGTTTCATTGCCAACAACCGTGCCTTCCTTGAGAGGACCAAGCACATTGAGGTACATTGTCACTATACACGTGACATGATTCATAGGGGTTTTATTTCTACTTCTCACATCAGCTCAGGGGAACATGCAGCGAATGTTTTCACCAAGGCTCTCGCTAGAGGGTCATTTCAAAGATGTTACAAGCTGAGCATGATTGATATGTGTTGAGGGGGTGTTGAAATACATTGTTATCTTTCTCCTTTATGTATTTTCTATTTTTTTGTCTCTTGTTTGTAGTTTTCCCAACAAGGTTTCTCCTCTCTATATAAGAGAACCCTATGACCTCATGAATAGACATGTCATTATTTTTTCCCACAATTATAAAATAGAAGTTTGGCTGTTTAGCACAGATTATTGTCCTGACTGAAGTAGAGATGCTTGTCCACTCCAGTTATATCCCTTATCCATATCATTATCGAAGTAATAGAAGTTCACATCTCATGAAATGCTACCATGTTCCCATTCCAAAACCACTACAATCCTACCAACACATCACAATTAACATGCTTTCTATTTCTCCTTATTTAATTTTTTTCCAACGACTACGAAAAAGGGGATGACTGCCCAAACAATCTTTTTCATGTACACATATACGAACCTGAAAAGTCCATCAAGTTGACATCACATTGTGTATGATCCCTTCTTTTGGCATTTGTTAAGGACTTGTATCTTTTCGGAACAATGGCGTGGATACAGATTTAGAATATAGCTAAAGGCATCAATCCCTTCACGTAGAAAGGAAATTTAAAAGATCTGCAAAGGAATGGTACAACGATTCGTTCTTTCATTCAATGTATAGTCATGTCTACAATATCGTCTATAATCTAATTTCAAATGATATGATTTACATCGATACTGCATACTTCTCTACTTTCAATATGATCTACATTGATACTGCATACTTCTCTACTTTATAATTTATTGTTTCAGCGTACTTTCTAATTTCTATACCAAAGGCTAAAGTTTCACATGCATGTCAATTCTTTTTTGTAAATATTGATTGCTCAAATTCCTTAGTTTCGACCTCTCTGAAAAACAGTGCAAAAAAAAAGAAAAAGGAAGACTTAAAATAGGATACAATAATTCATTAAATAAAAGATGAGGTGAAAAAAAAAGATTAATATAACAGGGTAAATAAAAATTCCAAATGCACTTTTATTGGAAAACTGTCTTATTGATCCACGAGGTCAACAGGAAAGGCTGTGCCAACCTTACCATAGGATTACAAATAATACAATTTCAAGTGACTTTCATGCTACCAGTCAACTTTCATAAACAAGTACAAATAACTATTCAGCCGCAAACAAGGCAATCCAAAAACGCAGTAAAAGTTGTTGTACCTGTATATATCCGATCCAGAACACGTGGGACGGCACAAAATATCGTTGGTTTTAAAATTCCAATGTCTTCAAGCAGTAATTTAACATCCTGAAAATTCCACAATTGATCAATTTTCAGCTTCACTTGGTTTGGAAGACGCAGGCATGTATGAGAAATTTATGCACAAGTGATCTACCCCACGCCAAAATCCGATGGATGCACCATGGGAAATAAATGTTTCCTCGATCACCCGGTCAAATATATGTGCTAAAGGTAGATATGACATGTAGACATCTCTCCCATCCAGCTGCAACAGATGAAAATATTAAGCTCTAAACATACAGGAAACCATGCAGTCAAAAAGACACCTCAATCATATTATGTGCTGTGAAACAACGTTCTTTAAACAGGAAAATGTTAAAAATGGTGAGAATAGCACCTGTTCATTAACACTTTCAAGCAGCCTTTTCACGCCAGCAATAAGCGTAATAATGCTTTCATTAGAGATCAAAACACCCTTGGGATCACCAGTTGTTCCGCTGGTGTACATGATAGTACAAATGTCCTCCTTGGTTGTCTTGGGGAGGTCATATTGTTGATCATCTCCCTGTATACAGAAGAGAATAACATAATAATCATAATATAATTTTATGGACAGAACAATCGCAGCCAGGTTGACACAAAACTTGCCTATACTCATTAAAGCCAAGACAGAAACATTTATTCATTTTGATATTTCTGTGCATCAGATGATGCACCAGGCACAAGTTTCTGCAATATGTACCCTTTGATGACCATTATTCAGAACTCTAACGAAAGACACTGATGCACCCAAGTTCAAGTGAATTCCCGTATTGTAGCAGGTGGAAGTCCCAACAGAGTGTAAGGGATCGACTATCCAGATAAATGTCACTTCTTCACAAGATCCCTTATCCTTTATGGTCCTATGCCAAACAAGAAATAGATATATTTCCCTTGATATGAAATCAAAACTAGTTTGATGCATCTATTTTTCCAGTGTCCTGGTTCAGTGGTAGAGATTGGTCAGGCTCAGAGGAAGGGCGGGCGAAGGTATGCGCACTAGTTTGGGCGTTGTGACTAGCTAGAAATGACGTTGTTTCTGAGGATGGGAGATTTTATTTTGAAAATGTACTCGGTCACACCAGAGCGTTTATGAAAATTTTGCATATATAATTATCTTATTTTTTTAATATATTTTTTGGATAGGCCTCTAAAGGAGGTCCCTCCCATCTTTCCTAAAAAAAATTAGTTTGATGCATAAACCTTCTATAAAAATTATTGCCAAGCCATAAAAGAGGTAGATGCATCAGGTCTACATCAGGTCCTATTTTAATATAGAACACTACTATGTTACAAAAAAAAACGATCAGATAAAAGTAATATAGCATAAAAATGAACCGAAAGCATAGTGGACTTGTATCAGATAAGACAACCCCAAAAATTATTACATTTCCCAGCAGTGTACATATCACTGTTTGATAGGAGAAACAATGGTTTGTTAAATGAATTAATACTATTTAAAATCCAGGATCGCAACCTACCAGTACCAAAAATTCATCCCATGTATATATGGACAAGCCAGCCTGTTCGACAGCGGTCTTTTGTTCAGGAGTGAATTTGCCAAAACTCACAATTGCTGCAAGCACGACAATACGTATATGAGAAACAATAGGCATGTTGATCTTGATGGTGAATTACATCTGCCAACTCTGTGGGAATAAAATAAAAGCTTCCACTGAAAATGAACTCTAGAATTGCATCACAGCCATATTCCATATCTTAGCATGCACAAGCAGTTCATTCAACTTCCACTTGTGGGAGATAAAAGACTTAATGAAATATCTGACCACATTATAAATCTAGGATTTGGTAGAGAATTTTTAATGTGGGAAGACCACATAAAGCACAATTTCTTTCAATAATCTGCTGACCTGGATGAAGGAACTCTGGCAAGCAATAATAAATGGAAATATAACTGGTCAATTAACAGCTTATTTTCTCACCCAAGGTATGAATCCATTGTTTCATGGTTTCACGGCAAGTGTCATTTTAAATTTCTTTAACATGCTTGTTAAATATTTGGGAGCATGTGGTTACCTGACACACATTTTTCAAAAACCTGACCCTCCAGATCCCCATAGCAGGAGCTTATGCATTGACTTGAGTCTGTACTATAATGTCTATATATGACTGGAACCTAACTTCAATCACAGTTGTGAGATCAACCCCTTCTAGCCTCCATTAACTGGCCAAACTAGTGGGTTTAAGGCGGTCTACCATTATTGTTCTAGAAAGTTAATATGTTACCAAGTTTATATGGCTATATTTGTTGCTAAACTAGCATCAAGTGGTGGTCAAAAAGAAAGATTGCAGGAATAAAGAAAATCCAGACAAAGAATAACAGATGATTACAAAGATGACTGGAACCTAACTTCAATCACAGTTGTGAGATCAACCCCTTCTAGCCTCCATTAACTGGCCAAATTAGTGAGTTCAAGGCAGTCTACAATTATTATTCTAGAAATTTAATATGTTACCATGTTTATACGGCTATATTTGTTGTTAAACTAGCATCAAGTGGCGGTAAAATATATGATCACAAATATTATTTCAGGTGTCCCCAATAAAAATATGTTTGAATAGTTTACGGTGTTATTTGAGTTGTTTTTTAAAATTATATCATCTTCTCTATGATACTGTCAAAATATCTGCAGTTATGTTCAGAAACAGTGCTGTTAAGATCGTGAATTTACTGTAAAGATTGTGGCATGGGTCTGTTGGTGAATAAATTGAATCTTTACTCTCCCTGTTCATCAATGGAGGGCAAAAGTTCTTTACGGAGTGATAAAGATGCAGAAGCCTGTATCTGGCAAGCTGAGGTAGGTCTTAGCACATTTCTGACGGTCGAATTCCTCTTTATCAAAAAAAATCACAAACATGCACAACAATCACCACAAAGCCTTTCCCCCTTTTAAGCGGGGTTGGCTCAAGGATTCTTCGGTTACAAATAGATCTAATTTATATCATACCCGGCTTATATGGATTCTTAAATCTCATTCTGATATTTCTTCAGTCTTTCCCGACCCCTCTTACATGGTTGTTCTTCTAACTTCTCACATCTTCAAAGTTCAAACTAGAGAACTTTATGGCCTTCTTTGCACATTTTTGAACCGTCTTACACAAATTTCTTTCATATTTTATTCTTCCGGAGCGACATCAAACTTTGTTTTAATACTCTCATTCTGAATCTGGCCCTTCTTTGTGTGGCCATACATCCTCTAGAACATCGTCATCTTAACTACAAGCATTCTACACACATCTGTGGTGAATTATCCAACACTTGCTACGATAAACAATTGCAAACCTCACCGCAACATAACAACATTTTCATGGTTCTTCGAAAATATCTTCTTACCACAAGAATACATGAAGCTCCTCTTCATTTCATTCATCCTCCATTAGTAAGAATCAAACACACAAAGCACACACAAAGATGGAGACATGGATTTACGTGGAAAACCCTACGGAGACGGAAAAACCACGGGGCTCTCAATCCCTAATCTCCCTCACTAGAGATTAGGGCACTCTTCACTAAGATATTTTTCAATAAGTGTGGATGAGTATAATATATAAATGATGGGTAAATGGTCCCTCAGCTTTAGATCCATTTACCCATTAAAGAACCACTCAACACTTCCCCTCAAGTTGGGCATACATGTTTGCCATGCCCAACTTGCATACATTCATCTCAAATTGCACAGTAGGCAGCCCCTTTGTGAAAAGATCAGCAACCTGATTGGTAGACTTCAAGTAAGGAAGACACAACAGTACAGCATCAATCTTCTCACGGATGAAATGTCTATCTATCTCCACATGCTTTGTTCTATCATGCATTACAGGATTGTTGGCCAAGTTTATTGCAGCTTTGTTGTCACAAAACATCTTCATCGGCATACTCACTTTGATGCCCAAGTCATTTAACAAAATTTTTAGCCATAAAATTTCAGTGACACCATTTACAAGAGCACGATATTCATCTTCAGCACTCGATCTTGAAACCACATTTTGCTTTTTACTTCTCCAAATAATCGAATTTCTACACAAATATATCGCATATCCTGAAGGGGATCGCCTGTCATCCACGGAACCAGCCCAGTCAGCATCAGTGTATCCTTCAATTGTAACTTCTGGATTTTTCTTGAACATATGCCCTTTTCCTGGCGATCCTTTTATGTAGCTTAGAATCTATTCGCCGCATTAGCATGAGAAGTGGTTGGAGCATGCATGAATTGACTCACCACGTTTACTGCGTAGGTAATATCTGGTCTCGTGAGAGTAAGGTAAATCAACTTTCCCACCAATCTTTGATATCTTCCTTTTTCTACAACATCAAGGAGCTCACCATCTTCTTTAGCAAGTTTATGATTTGCCTCAATAGGGATAGTAGTAGGTTTATATCCTAACATGCCACATTCCTTTAGCAAATCCAGAACGTACTTTTTTTGACTTAGACACATACCCCCTGGAGATCAAGCCATCTTAATACCTAGGAAGTACTTTACCTTCCCTAAGTCTTTCAATTCAAATTCAGTTGCAAGTGTTTTCTTTATGTTAAGAAGTTCCACCTCATCATCACCTGTAAGAATCATGTCATCCACATACACTAAAAGAATACATCTTTTATCATTGTTCCTTCTAACAAACAGAGTGTGGTCTCCATTCACTTGGATATATCCATTCCTAATCATGACCATGTGTAAACATTCAAACCACGCTCTTGGAGACTGCTTTAGTCCATACAACGATCTCTTTAGTTTGCAACATTTACCATCATTCTCAAATTCAGGAGGTATTTTCATATATACTTCTTCTTTGAGATCACCATTCAAGAAAGCATTTTTCACATCTAATTGGTGCATTTTCCAAGAAAAATGAGCTGCTAGGCAAATAATAACCCTAATTGTATTCATCTTAGCAACAGGAGCAAAGGTCTCAGGTGACACCATTTGCAAGAGCATGATATTCAACTTCAACACTCGATCTTGAAACCACATTCTGTTTTTTACTTCTCCAAATAACCGAATTTTCACACAAATATATCGCATATCCTGAAGTGGATCGTCTGTCATCCACGGAACCAGCCCAGTCAGCATCAGTGTATCCTTCAATTGTAACTTCTAGATTTTTCTTGAACATATGCCCTTTTCCTGGCGATCCTTTTATGTACTTAGAATCTATTCACCGCATTAGCATGAGAAGTGGTTGGAACATGCATGAATTGACTCATCACGTTTACCGCTTAGGTAATATCTGGTCTTGTGAGAGTAAGATAAATCAACTTTCCCACTAATCTTTAATATCTTCCTTTTCCTACATCATCAAGGAGCTCACCATCTTCTTTAGCAAGTTTATGATTTGCCTCAATAGGGATAGTAGTAGGTTTACATCCCAACATGCCACATTCCTTTAGCAAATCCAGAGCGCACTTTCTTTGACTTAGACACATACCCACTGGAGATCAAGCCATCTTAATACCTAAGAAGTACTTTAGCTTCCCTAAGTCTTTCAATTCAAATTCAGTTGCAAGTGTTTTCTTTATCTTAAGAAGTTCCACCTCGTCATCACATGTAAGAATCACGTCATCCACATACACTAAAAGAATACATCTTTTATCACTGTTCCTTCTAACAAACAGAGTGTGGTCTCCATTCACTTGGATATATCCATTCCTAATCATGACCATGTGTAAATATTCAAACCACGCTCTTGGAGACTGTTTTAGTCCATACAACGATCTCTTTAGTTTGCAACATTTACCATCATTCTCAAATCCAGGAGATATTTTCATATATACTTCTTCTTTGATATCACCATTCAAGAAAGCATTTTTCACATCTAGTTGGTGCATTTCCATGAAAAATGAGCTGCTAGGCAAATAATAACCCTAATTGTATTCATCTTAGCAACAGAAGCAAATGTCTCAAGGTAGTCAATCCCATATTTCTGACTGTATCCTTTAGCCACATGACGAGCCTTGAATCTTTCAATATTCCCATTAGCATCATATATAATTGTATATACCCATTTAGATCCAACAAGATGAGCACTCTTAGGGACATCAACAATATCCCAAGTATCATTCTTTACCAAGGCTTCCATTTCTTCTCTCATTGCATTGACCCATTTCTGATCATTTTTGGCATCATTAATATTTTTAGGAACATGATGAGCATCTAGAGAGGTAATATATAGCTTGGATTCATCTTGGTGTATGCAACAAAGTCTTCCATAGGATAATGAGTAGAAGCTCGAACATTTCTAACAGTTTTTCTCACAGCAATGGGACGATCATCCATTAAAGGCTCGAAATTGTCAATGGGAATATCAGAAGTGAGAGGACTACTTACAAAGTCTTCGAGTCCCAAATTTGAGGAGAGATTGAAATCATGACTTTGTATGATTTCTTCTTCAGTCTCCACCACGAGGTAATCATGGTTTTGTATCATTTCTTCTTCAGTCTCCACCACCTTATCCACTTCCTTTTGTCTGCTATAAGTCTAACCAAATCGGCCTCTATCCTCGTTATCTTGTTTTCTATCTTGCTCACTGTCATCCCTTATATGAATATTCTCCTGTATATAGCCAAGAAAGTAAATCCTCTTCGCATTTTTCTCAAAATCTATATTGGCATACTCTCCCTGAGAAAAATTATGAGGAAAGTAGGGCTCATCTTCAAAGAAAATGACATCCTTACTCACATGAAGGCGACAGGCCATTGGATCATAACATTTGTATCCTTTTTGTGTTCCAGAATAACCAAAAAAAATGCATTTCGTAGCTCGTGGCTTTAATTTCCGCACACCAGGTTCAGAGTTATGAAGAAAGCAGACACGTCCAAAGACCCGAGGGTCCAAACTGAAAGGAGAGTTATCAGGATGAATAATAGAGTAGGGAGTTCTCTTTGCTATCACACCAGAAGGTGTCCTGTTTATCACATAAGTTGTAGTTAAGACATTCTCTCCCCAAAACATATTTGGCACATTTCGTTGAAGTAAGAGTGCTCTTATGACATTCAACAAGTGACGATTTTTTCTTTCAGCTACTCCTTTCTGTTGTGGTGAATAACTGCACGAGGTTTCATGAATGATGCCCCTCTCATCAAGAAAAGTATATAGAGATCCTTCTAAGTATTCCTTAGCAATACTCTCAAAAAAAAGTATTCCTTAGCATTAATCGTCCTTAACTTCTTAATTCTGGCTCCATACTGAGTGTCAACCATATTTGTGAAACTTTTGATTGCTTTAGGAACTTCACTCCTATTTTTCAAAAGGTATATAAAGGTACTCCGTGAGAAATCATCAACAAAAATAATATAGTAGAGATGACCACCAACACTCCTTATATTTGAAGGTCCCCACAAATCAGAATGAACAAGCTCAAAGGCATGAGTAGAGTTACTGGTAGGATAAGTGCTACGAGTTTGTTTTGCAAATTGGCATGCATCACATTGCAAATCACCTTCAGATACTCTTAAAAAAATATCGGGCATCAAATCTCGCAGAGAAGAGAAACTGATATGACCAAGACGCTCATGCCATTGTTTCATTGTCATTGAACAATCCTTCTCAAGTCGAACCTTCATTGCAGAAGTAAGAGCTTAACCAACCCGAGTAGGAAGACGATATAATTCATCTTCAACTCGACCGATTCCAATCTTCTTTCCCGTCTCCAAGTCTTCGAGAATACACGATCTCTGATCAAAAATTATCTTGCAATTCAATTCTTTTGTGATCTTGCTAACAGACAGAAGATTTATAGGAAAATCAGGCACATGAAGAGCATCATGAAGAAGGAACCGATCTAAAACAGATATAGTCCCTTTCCCAACGATGGTAGCAGGAGATCCATCTGCAACAGTAACTTTCTCTCTTCCAGATGATAACTTATAATAATGAAACATTCTGAGATCACCCATCATGTGATCGGAAGCACCAGTGTCAATAATCCATTCAGATTTGGCAGAGAAAACATTGCTAGTTCTCATATGAAAAGCTGAATCATTGTTTGACTGTTGCAAAGATGTATATTCTTTCGTAAACGATTTCTTCAAGAAGGACTGTAACTCCATGATGGTATCTTTTGTCAAATCAAGTTCTCTAGATGCTCCAAGCATCGTAGGATCATTCACCAACAAATGTGTAGCCTTTATACTTTGACTATCTCTCACAGACATTTTATCATACACCTTACGTTCAATATAAATAGCAGTTCAACACAAAGAACTTAAAACACAACAACTATCCCATGTGATAGAGGATGCCACAGGCTTCGACGGAGCGAGAAAAATGCAGCCCAAAAAAATGCAACAATAAGCCTCAAGAAACAAAGCAACAGCAAGTAGCCACAAGTTTCAGCAATTGGTCTCGAAAGACAAGCAACAAATAGCCTCAAATCACAGCAATCAACCCCAAAAACATAGCAGCCCAAACTCTGATTTCAACTCTTCTTTAGGCGTAACAATACGAGAGATCCAAAATACATGGGCAGAGGTGCACCTAGGGCACTACATGCAGCAAACCGTCATGCAAGAGAAGACGACACTTGATGAAGAATACGATCACAGCAACCCAGCTCTGATACCATGTAAGAATCAAACACACAAAGCACACACAAAGATGGAGACACGGATTTACGTGGAAAATCCTACGGAGAGGGAAAAATCACGGGGGCTCTCAATCCCTAATCTCCCTCACTAGAGATTAGGATACTCTTCACTAAGATATTTTTCAATAAGGGGAGATGAGTACAATATATAAATGATGGGTAAATGATCCCTCATCCTTAGATCCATTTACCCATTAGAGAACCACTCAACAAATTCTATGAGTGACAACTTCTATTAATTCATCCATTTTCTTTGAACAACCACTTAAGTAAGGTCGATTACAAGGATTTTTATCAAATCTATGTTAAAAGATCTATGTTAAAAGATCTGACTATTTTTTACACTAGTTGTCGGCTACCTAACCAGCCTTTCTCAAGGGGGATTAATTCCTCCATTTTCTTTGAACAATCAAACCTGAGTATTTAAATTCATTATTCTTTGTAACGGAAAAGTTTTACCATTTTCACATCTCTGACTTCCTTGTCATTGAACTTACATTCTGTGTAACGCATCTTGGTTCTACTTAGGTGGAACCCCTTGCACTCTAGAGCCTCGGAAGGTCAAGCTTTATGTTGGCTCCATCTTTCCTCCAGTCCAATAAAACAATATCATTTGCAAACAACATGCACAAGGTACCATCCTACATTATGATTGCAAGAAACATGCACAAGGCACCCCTTAAACTCCCTCTATGCATGTTCGCTAGCATGATTGCAATAATTTTTATAAAAGAATTTAATTCTTGTCTTGGAAGTGAAAAATAAATTTAATTCTTACTAAAAATGTGTATGCAATCTTAATATAGAAGGCAATACTGAATCTAACTGCCGAAACTAAGCCTTTTCTCACTTCAAATTGTACTGGATTCACCCATCACCTTTGAAAGGTATATCCTGAGTTGCACCTGAACTTAAAGATTTAGATTAAATAACATATTTCTTTTAATAATCTCCTTCTAGAACTAGACACAGGAAATACCAAAAGGGTTCGTGGGCTATAAAAAATCTCTTCCAAGATTTCTCAGACTTTCCACATCCCCTCCTGTAAAGCTCTTTAACTAAATTCTCATATCTTCAAACCAAGTCTTCTTTTTAAAAAAATCTGCAAACCAAGTTTCAACAAAGTTTTCTTTAAAAAATCTTGAAACCAAGTTTCTGAGAGGCATTTGCTGGAAGGTGACATGCAATATAACCTGCATTATTTTATCTTCTATTGGAGCCACGTGAGTTCTTTCATAATCTACTTTAAGGTCTAGTGCAGCTAAAAATGGTCACATCCTCTAGATATATCTACTATAGATGATCCAACACTCAGGCACCATGCAACCTAATAAGTGTCAATGCTGCTTTCTCGTAACAATTCCTTCACGTGAATTCAAAATGCAAAAAAATAATAATTGAAACACCTATTTTAAAATATTTGGGTTGTCAAATAATTTCTCTTATTTTTTTACCATGAATGTGAAATCCGTCTTGCAATCATTTTCCAAAACTATGTTTTTTACCATTAGCATAATACATTGTATTGGCATTTAATACCATGGTGCGGTAAGGATTGTTTAATCCACAAGATATGCAATAACATAGGGCATATTCATCAAAAGGGATCTCTAAAAAACATCTCGAGCAAACTTCAAATACCAATTTGGAAGTTGAAAAGCATGTGAATCGTAAAAACCCAGAATAAAGAACAATGGTTATGAAATGGGGCTTACTTTTCAAATATTTTGTTGTATTAGGAAAAGTCTTCAGCACCTGCAGAAGCATTGATTATGAGAAGATGGATAAAATAAGAGGAAATCATTAGTTGGATAAAGCACTATATGTATAATATATGCATACACACATGTATATTTATACATACACATAATTTAAAAGTTGCGAATATTTTTCGAAGAATAAACTTTATATGTACCTCTGCAATCTTTTTCTCTTCCACGAAAACAATTGAAACCTCTGCATGGCTTATAATGAACTCCACAGCCCCAGCACCTACAGTCATGCACAGATTTTTTTAGGAGCAATTGGTGTTATTGTAATGAATTCCATAAGACCAGGATAGCATAAATGAAGGTACAATCTGCACAGTATATACCAAGGGTGTCATACAGAGGAACACAATAAATTCCATGTGCATTGCAAGCCTGGAAATTTTAAAAAGCACATTGAGATAAGAAATCAACAGTGACTTGCCAGACATGTTGCGCATAATTCTGAATGTTCAGGAGGGACAATTTTTATTCCACTCAATGATAGATAAGCAAAACTTACCTCCATGCTAATTACCCACTCTGTACAATTTGCACCATAGATACCACAACGACCTCCCTGCAGATAGCAGATTTCAGAAAAAAAAATCAGAAATGATTAGAAGAATTATCAACAAAAGCATTAAAAACAATGAAATTGCCGCTAAATCTGCATTTATGTAAAAGGCATGTAGTTATTTGCCAATCCACAAAATTCATGATGATAAATTAAATAAAAGCACACTTCAAATGCATTATGCTAATATTTCCAAGGAGAAATTACAATCCCAAACCTCTCTAACTTGTGTAGTTTTATGAAGTTTGTGTCTCTCGTCTTAGGATCAGTCGGCTGCTCAAACTTATGTGCATAAGCACCAATCATGCTCATATAGATGAGAGGAATAGGTACCCAATAATTTGCAATCAAGAATTTCAAAATGCATAAACAAAGTAGCAAAAATGAGCTCACCATCTCAACCCCACAATAACGAATGGAAGCACCTACTTTAATCACAAGATCATATACTTGTTTATAAGTCAGCCATATGTACTCTCCCGCCTGCATTGGTAGGAATTTCCCAAGTCAAAAATGAAAGTCCATTTTATCTGTAAATACCAGATCTAAGAGAAACTTGTGTTATCCAGATGAGATAATGAAGCAAAATGAATAAACTACATAATATATGTTTTAAATAGATGAATAACTATTCTCAGCAACAAGTGTGCAGGAATTTCATAACTGGGAAAAGATGGAGATATAAAATCTACAAAAATTCTACTGAGCTAAAATGACTACAGAATGCTGGAAACAGATAACTTTATTTTATATAATCTACAGTGCACATGTAAACTAAAGATAAAACTTTGGATGTCATGATTCATGAAAAATCATGCATGAGTACTCAAGGTTTTCATCCTTTCTAATAAATCTTATCCAAGAAAAATCCTGAATGATTTTGTGATCCCAACTCCCTCCAATTCTTTTAGTTTGAGATAGAATTTTCCACCAATCATTATAAAATGAAGCATGTTAGTGTTAAATCACCCCAAAACTTCTAAGTAATATCAAGTTGCATGGTGAAGTATGGGACCGATCTTTAACACAATGACATAGTCATGCCTTCCTGTTGGGGAATCCCAAATTCCAAAGATAGCTGTGAACAGGCTGACCGCATATGATAATGGATGTTTTCTCAAGCTCTTCTCCAACGATAATCATCGTGTCATGCAGAATGCATCTAAGACAGCAAATATCTCCTTGATGGTTGAAGTGTGCATCGAACAACAAAAGAATGCGCAAGGACAGGAATGTCACACGCACAAATTCCTTTAAGGTGGCGTTCTCACCACTTCATGACTTCAAGTAAAAGTAAATTATGTTTCCTTCTTAACAACAAAGTGTCAGAGTTGAAAGTTGTGATAGTTTTCAACAAGAGTAGGTGGATATGAGGGGAAAATAAAGTCCAGAAGAAGAAGATTTTAAGTAAGCATGGACAAGCAGTAACCTCCGGTAGCCATTCATTGGCCTTTCACCAAAAAAAAAAGAATTTAAGCGAAAAATAACAACCATATATCCATAGCATAGTTGGCAAATACTCCCTCTTTCTCTCTCTCTCTCTCTCTGACAGGTAGGCCACAAATATTATGACTAGACAAAAACACCGTAAAATATTGCAAAGATCAATAGCATTTAAGAGGTTATACCTTCTCATTTACTGTTTCCCTGCGCCCGAGCATTCTATTATTGGGAGACTTCTCATACGACATCCTAGTTGCCAAAGAGAAAATTAGATTTCAAGCCAGATAATTTGGAATATCAACTAATACATAACTTTGAAGCTATATATATGTTTTAAAAAACATGTATTATCTAGTTGAGTTGAATTTCTTTATATTATTCATAATAGCACTAAAGTGTCAATAACCGATAATAGCATGCCACTGTTTCACTCTTCTAGGTGGGTTTAGCTCAGAAAAACCACAGAAAAGATAACCGACTTTATTCTTTTTGTAAAAATGGCATAGGAATGCTGACATTGTAAAATCAGCAAGAGAAAACATTGAAAGTTCATCGATCTAATTGCCCGACAATCAGGGTGTGTTTGAATGCAGGCGAATCTTGGGACAATGTCACTATATTCTAGGATGAGCTACCATGGGGATAAAGTCATTACATTACAATTACATCATCTATTATATCTTTGTTGAAAGTATTTATATATTTCTTATCCGTTGAGCTAACCGAAAAACACAAGAATAAACACATGTATCCCTGATCCCTATTTTTTAAGGGAAATCTCAATTAAAAAATTAACTCTGACATTCCAGTTGCAGATCAACAAGTGAAAATTCGGTGCTTCCAGTAGCTTGACATTTAAGAAATATTCTCCCATTAACTCCCAAGCATTTGTTTTCTCCTAAAACATCCAAACGTGAGAACGATGGAACCCTCTAAAAGTCAACTTCTCTCTCTCTTTTTCTCTGAAGCAGCAATTTCAGAAAGAAAAACCAACTTCCTCTCATTCTCCGCCCCTTAATCATCTAAAAAATAAACAAAAAAACTCATAAACCTCGAAAAAAAAATCCGGAAAAGTCCCCATGCACGCAACCTCAGAGCAACCACCACCCAAAAAACTCCACATGTCATCATCTCAGAAGCTCCAAGTACAGAGACGGCGTCGGCCACCAATCCAACCGATGCCAAGCGATCAAAAGATCCGTACTTTCCTCCCGTGAACACGAACCAATCGCCCAAAGGACCGATACGCACGATCCCAAAACGACAAAGGCGGCGCGTTTCTCCCACGGGGGGGGGGGGGGGGGGGGGCTCACCGGAAGACATCCCAGCACGTTTCCGTGCCATCCACCGGTGGCGGGAAGCCGTCCTTGGCGAAGACGCTCCGGTAGGTGGGGCCCACCGACGGCCTCCCGCCGGCGCCCTCCGCTCCCTCCTCGACCTTCACGAGGTACTTCATGCTCGCCATTGCTTGCCACCGCCCGCCAGGGATCGCCTTCGGGGATCGGTAGGACGTCGACGGCGAGATGTAGAGGGCGAGAGGAGGAGAATTCTAGAGAGAGAGAGAGGACGGAGTTTTTAGAGAGAGGGAGAGGGAGATGGCAAAGTTCCAATTTGCCGATGGGTTATGTGTTAGTTTTCTTTTGACTTATGTAGCAGCGGAGAGGGAGAGAGCTCTCGAGCATTTTTGCAGTTTTAACCCCCCAAGAAAAGTGGGGTCATTGTTTGTATATTTTTTGATCGGGTGGGGTGAGTCAAAAATTTCCCCAACTTTAACACGTGAACGTGAGATCCTCCCACTCTAAAAAGGTTTCCCATGTGAGCATCACAATTAATCGTCAAGATGCAGTCGGGTATACGTCCATATTAGTAGAGTTTAATGGGGCTGCCCCTTGCGGTCGCATCGTTTTCGGCATTTTTTTTGAAAAATATCGCTATGTATATTCATCCCTATATCCCTCCTATATGCCATTCGAATTTCGTCAGAAACAGAGACTCCTACAGCCTCCATCGAGATGATATCGATTTAGAAAATCATGTAAATGTTAAAAAATGATTGTCTCGATGGAGGTCGTAGGAGTCTTTGTTTCTGACGAAATTCGAATGGCATGTAGGAGGGATATAGGGATGAATACAGATGACGATATTTTTCAAAAAATATAAAAAAAACGCCGAAAACGGTGCGGGGGCAGCCATGTTGGCGCTGCCCCAAGAGGCAGCCCCATCAAACTCATATTAGTATCAGTTGTAACATATATATACAAAAATAGAATATCATTTCTTGTTCCAAATATATTTTTATACATAAAAATCTTTATAAACTAAATATTTGTATGAAGAGGAAAGGGATCATACTCCATGGAGCAGATAACTTACCTACTCCATTTTCATTTTTCTACTTTTTTTTATTTTTTTTGAAAAATACTTTCATGGATTTTCATAACTATATCCATCTAATAAGTTATTCAAATTTCGTAAGACTCCTATGCCCTCCATCCAGAATAGGTAATTTTAACGATCTTGCATTTGTTGTAATTTAACTGTTCTAGATGGACCGTATAAGAGTCTCCGTTTCTGACGAAATTTGAATGACATTTTAGAGATATATAGTTATGAAAATCCATGGAAATATTTTTCAAAAAAAAAAATAAAAATAAATGGAAAAATGAGGATAGGAGCAGGATCCCTTTCCTATTATATATGAATACTCTTGTAAATTTGTATTTGCACAAAAAGTCATGTAAACTCTTGTATTCAGAAAATCGTCGAATGCACATATTTGAATACTATTTGAAGATGATTTTCATTAAACATATTACTGGAAAAGAAATCCGTGCTCAATCGCATCAACATCGCTTCGTTTTTGCTTTAAAAAAATTAAGCGCCATATGATGTCATGTGAAAATGCTAAGGTGGATGTGTGGACACACGCGTAAAGATCGGATTCGGAATGATGCAATCAGAAAGAAAGTTGGTGTTGCTCCGATCGAGGATAAGATGCGAGAAAACCACTTAAGATGATTTGGTCATTTGCAAAGAAGATCAGCTGATGCACCAGTTAGGAGATGCGAGTGTTGGGATGTTGAGCCGGCTAAGAGAGGACGGGGACGGCCCAAGAAGTGTTGGAAAGAGACCATACGAAGGGATCTTTGTTTTGTGGATATAAGCCCGGGATTGACCCAAGATAGATCTGAATGGAGGCGAAGAATCCATGTAACCGACTCTACTTAATTGTGGGAAAAGGCTTTGTTGTTGTTGTTGTATGATGTCATGTGACAATGATAAATATAACTATGTGTTCAAGATTAGTTGTACGCATCCTTTTCAAAATCAAAACAATTCCCACCATCAAGCACCTTTTTTCAACAAGGATCAGCCAAAGCTATCATTGGAGATTTATATAGGGTCATTCATCATCTCGTTTATCCCAAATCTTAGATATTCATATTCATTTGGGACTCTCCGCAAATCATATTATTCGTATTCATGATTTACTTGTCATAACTTTATGATTTATTGTGTTTTTATTTCTCCGATTACGAAGATTTGTAAACGATAGAATATGTGACCATAACAATCGATATCTCCTATCAATCTTGACAGAAAAGATCCAGATTCGAGACTCACAAACTACAATTAGGTAGTTAGGTAGTGTTTGGCTACCGGGTTAAACCCCCCTCTGGGGAGTTTACCCTCCTTAACCCACATCCCCCTCTCACACCGTAGGCCCCACTTTATTCCTTTTTTAAAAAATTAAATAAATTAATTTTACATCACCAATCCTATCAAAAATAATATATTATATCATCATATCATAAAAAAATTATAAACTACTCCACTTCTACTCACTTTTCTAAACTTCAATACAATCACATCACAATAACTACTCACATTTTCAAACTTCAATACAATTATATCACCCCAAACCCACTTCTAACCCACCTCCAGTTTAACCCTCTAGCCAAAAACTAAAATCCAAAAACGGGTTACCCTCTACCAGTTTAACCCGCCTTAGTGTTCTCCGGATCTGCCAATTAACATGATTCAAGCCTTCTTGACTTTAAAAAAGGGGATTTTTTACGTTTGTGCCCCTCCAATATTCTGAATTACAGTTATACCCTGTCTGTTGCAATAACATTTATCTTCATGTATTTCTTGCAAAATTCACAGAAATTAAGGGCATTATTGTAATCACAGAATTCAAAGGGTACAAGTGTAAAATACCTTGAAAAATAATGTTATTTAGGACAAAATAGATATTAATGGGCTCACATCTTAGAGAATTGTAACATGTACCCTTAACTGCACTTTCATTCCCATTAATATTAGCTTATAAGATATAATAATCACTACAACAAAACTGGTTTTAGGTGACGGACCTATGGTGGCGGAATTGTGAAGTGAGGTGACGGATTTCTGTATGACAACAGTTATTCCGTCGTCGTAAAGTGGACACCAAAACCGTCGTGGCCAAAGACTTTGGTGACAGATAATCCGTCACCATAATATTATGTGACAGAAAATCTGCCACATAAAATTGCTTCATATTGAACATTCTTACAAGCAAGCTAATTCTCATATTTTTATTGATGAAAGAATTAACATTGGTAATTCATCATACCTCTACATAATAATTTAATTAAAAAAAGACAATAACAAAACTACAACTTTTTTAACGATTATTGTAATTGGAAGGAAATGTTGGCTTCTACTTGCTGCAAAACCAATCAAAAACAATTAAAAGGGATACATGCCTAAAGACCATCTTGTATATAGATGTACATATCAACAACAATATGAATACAATAGAATATTATGGAACTGCATTATAAAAGTCGGCTATCTAGTTACAATAGAAACTATTACATGTTATACATGTTCATCAAATATTCTACATTTAGAAATTGTTATATACTCAAACAAAAACCAACATCAGTATCGGCAATGTGAGCTTTGGAATTCTCATATTCCTTCAAGAAATTCAGTGATCTTTATATCTAGCTTTGCCTCGATTTCCTTCAAGAAACTCAGCATCACCTGCAAAACAAAATTATGGTTTATCCTAAAGTTCTACATTCTACTCGAATGTATTGGAGACCATTAGAAAGTAAGACTATTATACCTCTTCTTGGTAATCAATAGCAAATTATACTTCTGTCACACCAATGTCTTTACGAGCTTCAACCTAGTCATTCAAGCACAAGATATGGGGTTAGCAAAGAAGAGATTTAAACTAATGCTGAAAAAATACCATGACTAGCTATATTCATTCCGAAGTTATATGTAAAGAAAGGAGAGCGACAGATATTTAACTTCCTTCCATGTAAATCCATTATGAAGTGAAGGAGATAATCCAGTAAAAAAAAACACTGGAACCCAACTACAAGGCAAAACTAGAGCCCAAATACACAGTGAAGGAATTTCACCAAGGACGTTGCTGCAGGGGTAAGTATTCTTTAATCAGAAAAACAAAAATGAAGTAAATCTATGATTGATCAATACAAGCACCACCTCCACCCTCTTTATCAGACATTCTAGCAAAAAGCATCATGCAACGCACACATACACGCAACATTTCATAGTCCTCAACAATGTGCAAACCTGACACAAATCATGAATGATTGAGAAACAGATCCAATGCTAAGTAACTATCCAAAAGTTGTAACCAAAATATGACAATGTGCAACCCTGACGCAAATCATGGATTTGTTTGCGACGAGCATCTTAAGGAAGCTCAACGACAAAGGACGTAGACAAGTCCCGAATCCCCAACGAGAATGAGCGTCTTCGTGTCTCATAGAGCTCCGTCAAGAAGGAAAATCTAGACATAGAACAAAATATTTATGGGCAAGCTACAAACCGAGCTACTACTAGATTACTTTTTGTTGAGGTGACAGCAGAGGTTGTCCATCCAACATATGATTATATTTTGTTATGCACAATCAAATTATATGCATAGATGCTACTATATGGATGTTTTATAAAGAACTTGCTATTGTTAATGAAATGATTGTAACGAGGCAAAGAGATGCATTAAGTAAAGGTGATATATTATATGTACTAAATAGATGTCCCTTGCAAAAAAGACTCATCATGATTAAACTCGTCCTTCAAGGTGAATTACCCCCCAAGGAATTTAAACAAGCCATTAATACTACGAAAAATATTAACACATTGCATTAGATTTGTGGAGGTCTTTCTGGGGTACCTCTTCATTTTCCATGGTATGTGATAGAGGAAAGATGACTTAGACCACCAAGGAAGCAGTCCTAAATTTCAAAGATGGAAAATTATGCAGTTCTCAATTTCCCACCTTGGATCCTCTAAAGAAAGTCATTGTCAGAACTGCTGCCAGAGAAAGAAAGCACCATGTGATCTTTACCTCCCTACGATAACTTTCATTTTTCATAGATGCCAATTTGGATCATAATTCTACATCTTATACGTTGACAGCGACATTAGTGTACATACAGAACTTACATGTATGTACGTAAGCACGCATGAATCGATACAATGTACACAAAAAAAGACATGCATATGCATATATATGATGCAATAAGCTTTACCCGAGAAAGACAACCACAAAGATTAGAGAAGGGATGGAATTGCCCACTGCTACAATAAATCCAAGCAACGTGTAGGTCTCAGTCCCCTGCAAGAAAAAAGAATGCCTAAATATTATCATGGTAATATTTTTAAGAAAGACCATTAATTTAAGGAAGAATTTAGAATCCTTGCAATACTTCAATGGATGTGATTTTACTCAAATCCATTGGTGGTGAAGTTAGCAAAACTCATGTAGCTTGGACTGTAAATAGCAATTATATTATCTAGTGAATCACTTCATCAGTAATCAATTAACATTTCTAGCTACAGAATACACCCTCCAATTTCTTTCTATTTTCATACAATAGCGATATGATGTAAAAATCTGATGGCACAAAATACATCAACCGTGTAGGATTGTCCTGCAACAAAGATAAGAAAGCACCTAAATGCCACAGTACTACATGTTTCCTAGATAAGAATATCTAAATCTGTAAACATATGCAGCATCTATCTGTAAAAAGTCATATTTTTGCCATTCAAAAGGAACAAAACAATTGATGCAGAATGCCAAGTTGCGTGCATTTTTAAGTCAACATTCAGATACAAGAGGCCCATATCAAATTGAGTTACTGGAGAATTTACTAGGTATGTACATTCTATACAAAACGCAAAAAATTATTCGAGGACAGAGGATCAAATAGAGAATTTGGATATCATTTTTTTCTGACAGAGTAAGGACTAAGAAGTGTCAAAGATTGGTCAGGCATATGACATATAGAATGAAAAGACCCCTCACACTTGTTAACACTACAATAAATTTGATTTATGGTAGCGAGTAATTTACTTTCCCTTGTTCGAACATGGTTTTCGATCCATGAACACATTGCAAACCCACGTAAGGCAAAGTTAGCTACATGGGAAATGGAGTCGCATTACCTGTAGATCTGGAACTGGAGGTAGCCTTATCTCCTTGTCCATCCACCTTTTTCATGGGTACATGGGAAATGGAGTCGCATTACCTGTAGATCTGGCGATGGCTGGCGGTGGATCTCCTCGATGGAGAAGCACTGACGACGAGTGGCGGCGGATCTCCTCGATGGAGGCGATCAAACGATGGTGGAAATCGGCGCAGATCACCGCCGTTGCATCGAGCGTCAGAAACAGAGGATCGCCCATGGGATCGACCTCGACCTCGAGGAACGGGGAGAGAAAGGGGAGAAGATGGCATCGGCGGAGGCGAAGTTTGGAAAGGAGATTAGGGTTTTGGAAAGAAGGGGAATGAGGCTTTTTAAAAAAGGTACGATCTCTTATAGTCATGTACGCGTGGGGTTTGCGCAACGGATTTAAGCGACAAATATCTGTCGCAATGAAATCCGTCACTTAAATTCCGTTGTTAAAACATGATTCTGTTGTAGTGAATAGACATCGTGTCCTTTTATTATTTGGTAAATAAAGCAACGTGCACACTGTGTTAGAAGTTTGTAGGTAACCACGTTGAATGATTGAAAGATGGATTGTATTGATAATAGAGATATTTACGCATAGTTGTATTTACGTATATAATTAATCTCGATAATTATGAATTACATGCCATCTTACACATATAACTCTCACGAATTACACAAGAAAACCTAAATAATAACTCGGTCTCACACCCATAACCCTCAGAGTTATGTATGCAAATAAAAAATCATTCATGATTATGGTTGTAAATAACTCTTGTGATAATAATTGTACATGTCGTCCGTGACAACTATGATCACCACAGCGCTCACTTTAACTTTTTTTACATAATCGTGTACTCTTTGTTTTAGTTAATGGAATATATTAATTGCTCTACACAGTTAATTACTATGATATTGCTATTATTTTTCCAATTATTATAATTTGGTATACGACAAAGTTACTAATATTAGCAAATCATATGTTGTGGTGTGTATGCTTACAGGGAAATTCGAATACGATACAGATATGGGTGTTGCCATTTTTTCGATCCACTTTATACGTGAACTAGTAGGGAGCCCGTGCAAAAGCACGGGCAACTGTCTTAGACATGATTTCATAATATTAATTTTATGGTATCTTTCAATTTTGAAAGTTAGTAATATAATCATGAATTTCTTATCTGATTCTTTTGTCGTTGATCAATACTATAACAGTTGACTATTATAAGAATTCTTCACAATTTCATTAGATTATCTTATGAACTCAGTGGTGTAGTTGTCGTAATCATCTCGAGTGGAGCAACGTTCAACACTAAAAACTCAGGCAAACAATATAGTCAGTATATGGTATCCAATAGTTTTTATGAAGAAAGAAGCAAGGTGTGTAGTTGTGGCGATTAGCTTGAGTAGGTCAACATTCAACAAATATGAGAAGCATGCAAAGTATGTCCAGAGCACATCACATGTGATACAAATAGGTTTTATAAGGAAGGAAGTTATTAGGAGTTAAAAATGACACATGATATACAACTAACGTCTTCCAAAAGCACACATGCTTGGCCGCCTTCTATGTAGTCTTTGACGTGAGTAACAAAGAAATATGTGATTAATTTAAGAACATTTGCATGGCCCATGTTATTGCTTCAGCACATTCTCCCCATGTTCTGGTGTTAACCCTTCCCGATCTTTACATTATGACTCCAAATCCACCATTAATCGCAGTCTGATGGGTAGCAATTTAAAAGACCACCATCTCAGGAGCCCCTCCCACCTAAACTAATACTATAATTCAAACAACCCCCACAGCAAAGTAATTACCTTTGCTCTACAATGTTTTACTGCTGCTTCTTCCTCTCCTTGCTCGGCAATGCTACCGGTGAAGACGATGAGGTAATGATGCTTCTATCAATCAAATACGGTCTCATCAATCCCATCGATAAGCTCTCGGATTGGGGCAGTCAATCGCCTCACTGCAACTGGACCAAGCTCGGGTGCAATGCAGGCGGTGTCATTGAGAGCCCCGATCTCTCGTATATGAACCTCAGTGGCCACATAACCGCGGACTGCTTCTTGAGCTGCTTAATGTGAGCTCCAACATTTTCTCCAGCAACTTTCCTCGACTTCTCTCTAGCAGACTACGGAGCGTCAACGCTTTAGGGAATGATTTCACCAGCAAGTTGCCATAGGTTCTCGGTAATGTGTCGGCATTGAGAGCTTGGATTTGCATAGGGGCTACTTAGTTGGATCGATATCGAGGTCATACGCAAAGGTTGGGAAGCAGAGGTTCTTGGGCCTCTTTGGCAATAACCTCGGCGGCAGGATCCCGGCGGAGTTGGGACGACTGACGAATTTGGATGGTTGTGGGGTACAATGCGTTTGACGATCCGATACCAGTGAAGATCGGGAACCTGAGTAAGCTCCGGTATATGGACATCGTCGAAGGATGTACAACCGTTGCAATTCCCCTAGAGATCAGGAAGGTTATCATGACGCACCCTCTTTCTATTCGAAAAGATTCACCCTCATGAATCATCATCAAAATCAAATTTGTAATGGCACGATGGGTGTTTTTCTCCCTCACATCTCTGCTTGTCTTCCGAAATTAGAATCCTATATGGAGGATGAATGGCACGGTAGAGGCAATACGGAATGAAGTTTGAATATATATATATATATATATATATATAAAGAGATCAAGAAACATTCGAACTGAAATATGAGAATTAAAACATAAGAAGCAATAAACATAATGTGTAGGAGCAAGAATGATCTGTATGCATATATTTGATGTTGAAATCTGAGAATTTAAATCTGAGCCGTAAGCATGAGGTGTAGGAGCAAGAATAATATTTATGCATATCTGATGGCAACAGATATCGGATAATGTATGTGAGTGTGAGGAGTCCGTTGCATCGGAAGAGCCCACCATGCATGGTGGCATCGGGTTCATGCAGCGGCACAGCAGAGCCGGCTATTCCTGAGAAGATGGTTGCATTGAGAGAGAAAAAAGTCTGATAGTTATTTATATCGCCATTAGATGTTTATTGGACATGTGTAATATGCTTTAAGTTACAATTCTTCCGATCCTTTATGTTAGTTATTGCAAGCAAACATAAAATAAACAGATTTCTTTCTCATTCATTTCCCTCTTCCACATGTGTTTCCCCCACGATCCCAATGAAATGTATAAAAAAACCAACATCGTACATCAGAAGAAATTCCACTGTTTGAAACTAAGAAAAAGCTAAAAAACTAAAATAGAGCGCACATCAATAGAACTATACTTCTCTGGCACCGTTGAAGTAATTCCCGAGGTATTGTCCATCCAGGGGTGCACGTCGTCGATCCACAGCATTCGGACCTCGTCGGGTCCGACGGGTAGCTGGTGGGCCATATGCGCGTGCTTCGGTTGCTGCTGCTGCATCGTCTGGTACTGCATGGGCACCTGTATCTGCACAGGCTGCTGTTGCAGCTGCGGCGCATGAAGCGGAACCTGTGAAGGCTACTGGTTCCACAAAGGAGACGATGGATGGTAGTACTCCGGTGGCAATGCCTGGTAGTACTAGGCCATCGGAGGCGGTGGCTGCTGTTGAGCCATCCGCGACGATGAAACCTGGCCAGGGTTTAAGCCTGCGGGTAGTTGCATCATGGTGGCGAGCGCGGATGGAGAGCTAACCCTAACCCGAGAGCCGACGACCCCTTTTTTATATGGGAGCGGTGGGGGCGAGAGAGAAAGGGAGAAGGGTTTGGAGGGTGGGGATGTGGGAGAGTATTTATTTGGTTTGGCGGGTTTGGATCGTTGTGACACCGGTTGCTAGAGAGGAGAGCTCGTAAGCTTTGCATTCGGTATGCTCCCAGGGAAGATGAGAGGTTCCAAAGACAGAGAACATGCTGTAAAAGGAGGATGAAGAGGCGGCGACACGGTTAGGGCTTCAATGCCATCAAGGTGGCGGGAAGATGGCATCACGTAGGGAAAGGAGAAGCGTGGGTAATATCTTTACAGGAAGAGGGTAAAAGCGGAATGATGCTTTGAGGCATGCGCTTAGAAAGGGCAAAATGGGAATTGACAGGAGGAAAGTTAATGGACGCTCTTTAATATATATAATAATATATAAATGGTTGTGTGTGGATATAGATATTATTGACTATGAAAGTTATGTTACTATATCTTTAAAAAAAGATATTGGTATCGTATATATTAGAAATACTCTATAGATTAGCTTAAATGTACATGTACTGGATGAAATACACATGATATAAATAATATATCTTAATAATTATAAAAATATGATGAAAGAATGTATAAAATTATGTTATATGTGGATAAAATTAAATCTGCAACTATATTTATATGGAAACAGATATACTAATATGGATACAAATACTTTTGGATATCAAAGTATTATCTATATATGTATCCATCTTCAAACGGATATCGATATTGTTATCAAAATCTGTATAAAATGGATAAGGTGGTGGATCAGATACGGATATATCTATATCCATTTACATTCATACTACTTCTAACATGGCATGAGAGAATAGTAATAAGGGTAAATTACAAAGAAGCCATATTATGTATCAAAATCCTAGTTATAGGCATTATTTTTCAAATGTAACAAAGAGGGATCTTATCTTATTTTTTATCTTAAATACATGCTTTTATAAGCTACATTTTTATGTCGAAGATAAACCTTGAAGTTGAATTTTCAGCATCCTCTTTGTTACATTTGAAAAATGATTAGATGGTAAGTTAGGCACAGAGGCATATTTGGGACTATTTTTAATGTACTTAGCAATACAGTAATAATAATATAATTGTTAGAGTTTTTGAATTTGAGTTATATATGGGGGAGAATAGGGCTGCTCCTGCCCCATTTTCGCCCATTTTTTATTTTTTGGAAAATTAAATTATGCATTTTCATCATTATACCCTCCTATTATGCCTTTCAAATCTCATCAGAAATAGAGACTCATACGTCCCCCATCTAGAACATGTAATTTCAACGATTTTAAAGTTGTTGTATTCGACTTGTTCTAGATGGAGGGCATAGGAGTCTCTGTTTCTAACTAAATTTGAATGGCGTATTAAGGGGGATATAGTGATGAAACTACATATTTTTCCCAAAAAATAAAAAATAGGGGAACATGGAGTGGGAGCAGCCCGTTGACTTCTCCCAGTGAGCAACCTCATTTTTCTCATATTTATATATGTATAGAGAGAGAAGTTGGGGAGCTAGCACCAAAGTGCATATAAGTTTACATACACCGGTGCCATAAATGACTGTATTTTTTTTTACTTTTTTCAAATGAAATCATGTATCTTTTAGATCACCATATATCACCATGCTATCATTCAAAATTCAACTTAATTCGAGACTTCTAACACATCCATCAAGACTATGAAATTTTAACGGTCTCAGAATTACTGAAATTTAACCCTTCCAGACGGATATGTTAGAAATGCATGTTTTATATAAAATTTGAAACATGTATTAAACTAGTAATTATTAGTAAATCTTCAAAGGTTTTATTTTAAAAAAATAGACATTTGTGGCACCGGTGCATATAAGGTTACATGCACCTTGATGCAAGCTCCCCAACCTCATTTTCTATAATTTTTTTATTTTTTGAAAAATATCTTCATGTATATTCATTTATATATCTCTCCAATATATCATTCAAATTTCTTCATAAACAAAGACTCATATGCCCTTCATCTAGAACATGCCAATTACAACAATGTTAGACTGTTAAAATTACCTGTTTTAGATGGAGGGTATATGAGTCTCTGTTTCTGATGAAATTTGAATGGTACATTTGAGGGATATAATGATGAATATACATGTAATAATTTTTCAAAAAAATAAAAAAAATGCAAAAAAATGGTGGGCGGCTCGTTGTTTTTTCCCTGAGGGCAACCCCATTTTTCCATATATATATATAAAGGAAAAGGAGTATGCTCCCTAGGAACATGTAACTTACATACTCCCATCATTTTCTCCATATTTTTTTTATTTTTATGAAATGAAACATAGTGAAATTTAGATCACAATATATCATCATGTTGTCATTCAAAATTCGACTTAATTCGAGACATCTATCCCCCCCATCAAGACTATCAAATTTTAACAGTTTTAGAATTGTTGAAATTGACCCCCATCAGATAGAAGTTTTAGGAACGTCTATTTTATATGAAATTTGAAATACATAATCCACTTATTATTCTAATTAAATCCCTTCAGGTTTCATTTCAAAAAAAAATAAAAAAATGCAGAAAGAAAGGTGGGAGCATACTCATTTAACATATATATATATATATGTATGTGTGTGTGTGTGTGTGAAAAGAGAAGCTAAACTGAGGGGTGCAGCCAACTAGCTACATCCGACCATTTTTCGCATCACTTTTTTGTTTTTTTGAAAGAAACTTATGGGGATTTACTTAATTTATTGAGTGGAATATGTGTTTCAAATTTCTTGCAAAACAAACATTCCTAACAAGCCCATCTAGATAGGGTCTGTTTCAGCAATTCTGAAACAGTTATAATGTGATAGTTTTGATGGAAATGATAGAAGTTTCAAATGTAGTTGAATTTTGCATGAAATCATAGTGATATACGGTGATTTAAATCCCCAAAGGTTTCATTTCAAAAAGACAAAAAAATAAATGAAAAAAGAGTCGGGTGCAGCTAGTTGGCTACATCCTGGGGTGCAGCTTCCCCCGCCCATATGTAATATATATATATATATAATATAGGAAAATGGATCCTGCACTAGGGTGTAGGTAACTGATTCAGCCAAAAATAGGCGGTCTTAAGTTCAACACAAAGCGTGAACTCAGTCGGTGTATCGACCACACTAAATCTGGACTAAAGTCAACAATTAACCCACACTAAAGATCAATAAATTAGAACTAATGTGGAGTTAAAATTTATTTTTAACTCTGCACAAATGGTGTATAGTGTCAAGTATGCAGAGAGTTCGAACACAGGGAGCAAGCAGGGTGGTTCAAACAAGTGTGCACAAGTATGTGTGTGATGTGTCTACACTAAGCAAACAAGCAAAGGAAATTTTTGTGGGTTTTTAATTTTTAATTTTAATTTTTAATTTTGTATTTTGATTTTTAATTTCTTATTTTTTTAATTTTATATTTTATATTTTTCTTTTCCTTTTTCAATATTGGAATTTAAAGACAATGGAATAAAAGACAAGGTAAAATATTTATAAAACTAAGTAAAAATTACCAAAAATTCAGAAACAACTTGTTTTTGATATTTTTATGATTTTTTTACTGTTTTTGTGATTGTTGGGGATTTTTCAAGGTGTTTTTGGTATTTTTAATTACTGAAATAAGTCAAATCAGTGAAATAGATGATGGCTGTGAGTAAAATGGGATTTAAAAATAGCAAACAGCAACCAAAATTTTCCACACTATTTTTCAAATAAAAAGAACAAAATGAGGAACAAACAGAACCTGAGTTTGTATTTTTTAGAGTTTTCCTTGATTTTATATATTTGTTTGAAGTTTTTGAATGTTTTGAATTTTTAGTGTTTTTCTTTTGAGATTTTTAGTGGTTTTTGGACTGACACTAGAAGAGGATAAAATAGACACTAGGTTTTTTTTTTGGAATTTTTGGAGGGGTTTTAATATTTTTTTGGCATTTTCTAAGCTAAACAGTGCTCAAAAAGCATGTTTTTGATTTTTAATAAATATAAAAATAAAATAAAATCAAAAACTAAAAGGATGGCGTGGAAGCACACATGCACAGGAGCTTAAGTTTAAAATTTGAGAAATTTTGGGATTTGAATGAGGCTCCAAATAATTAGATCAAGTACGCACAAAATAAGGGCCTGGCAGGGACCTTAATGCGAATAGTCAAAAGTTCAGGGCTGTTCATGCAATTTTCACCAAAATTTTCAACTGAATTAAATATCCTCTAGGCCAAAAACCAATACCCCAAAGTCGCCGGGGCTTCTCTGTAAAAGACTTAACCAAGCGTGTGCGATGCACGCGCCTGGGAAGGGCAAGAATATGATATTACGAAAGCTCAGGGGCTTACTTGTAAAAAGTCCAGATACTTTATTACTGAACTGGAAAGTACTGGTTTAAACTAAAACAATACAAAGTCCGGGGCCCTGACGCAAAATCGCCAAGGTCACGTGCGAGGAAGCGCGTGACCTGACGGGGATTCAGATGTAAATATTTAGAAGCACGGGGGGTCCTTTGAAAATATTACAAAGCTCAATACTGGCAGATGAAAGATTAGAAAGTTTTAAGTAAATACAAAAAGGCACTTGGTATAGTAGCAAAATTACCCAAGCTTTGGCGGCGATCGAACGACCGATATGAATCACTTATGCCACGTGTCGCCTCAGCAGAGCCCGATGTCCCTTCGTAATCGGGGGCTTGGATTAAAAGATCGGCGAGAGATGGACGGCTGCTGGGTGTCCTGATCGGACGCCTGCTGTAGAGCTGGACGAACTCGACTCAATCGGGCGGCTCCGAGATGCGAAGGAAGAACACCCGAAGAACTCGGGTCAGCTGAGATGTAAGCTCCAAAATCTTCTCATCCGGAGCCTCCGACTCCTCGCCGATGGCCTCGATAGTCTCCTGGAAGGGTCCTCTGGCGAACAATGGCTTCAAAATGGTGGAAAATCCACCGGAGTATTACCGTGACGATGACGACGGAGGAGAGCTCCAGGAGGTGCTGCCTGCTTCAAAAACGAACCCAGGAGGGGTTCTGGCGATCCTGGAACCTGCACAAAAAGGTGATATGGTCGGGGGTAAATTGCCCCGACCACATAGCGAGGTGGAATGAAGGTGTAACGAGGCGGAGCGCGTGAAGACTGGAGGTGGCCGGAGTTGCTCCGGCGACCGATCGATTGAGCGAATCGATGGCTAAAGCGGAGACTAAAAGAGTCGGAATGAAGCTTCGGGTGTACAGGAATGAAATGCAACTAAAGTTAACGTGATTAGATGGCCCTCAAGCTCAGTTAGAGCGAGGAAGAGGGGTACCTCGACGGCTTGGCCGGAGGTATCGTGGAACTCGCCCAAACGTGGCTACTCCACCACCTTGATGAAGCCTTCACGGAGCTGTCACCTCCAGAGACTCCTAGCAAGGGCAAGGATGGGTCGTTTGGATGGATTTGCGGTTCAAAATTCAAAATGGGATTCAAGGTTTGGTTTTAAGGGGTTGACGGAGGGCTCCCTTGACTGAGGTGTATCTGGAGCAGCAGAGGTCCAATGCCCGAAATGATCCAAGGGCGTGAAAGCTCTATGAAAGGGCTACAAAAGTCGTGAAGGTCGATTCACGAAAGGATGAAAGGATTCGCCTCGAAAAAAGGTTGAAAACGAGGTCAAACGCAGCTCTGACACAGCCCAGGTATTGGGCAGAGAGTTGACCGAGGTCAACTCTCCTAGCCCCCTGGTTGGTCCATGTGGACCAACCAGGAAAAACCTGAAGAAAAAGATTGCTAAATTCAAATTAAAATAGCAAACGATTTTATTGAATTATGGTTACAAAATAAAAAATGCTTATAATTTTATAAGTTATTTTATTATGATTTTTAATTATTTTTATGAGTTATATTTTTACAAGTTTGCATTTATGCCCTTTATAGGTATATTACCTATATATTTAAGTATTTGATTTTTATTTAGGTCTTTTAATTTTATTATTTTTATTTATTATTTTATAAAATTATAAGACACCTTTATATACATAAATATATTTTTAGTTTATTTTTCTGATATATTTTGTATATTTAATAAAATAGAAGTGTATTTTATATAGGTATAAGTATATGTATAATACCTATGTATCAACTGTGTATTTAATTTATTTTAAGTTTTATTTAGGTTTTTATTCCAATTTTATTGTACATAATTATTATAAGTATTAATTACAACATTATAAAAATATAAAAATAATGAATAAATAATAAATTGAATATTTTAATATGTACAAGTATACAATGTGGGTCCAAAACTCAACTTTCAAACCGTAGCTCCGCCAAATGCGAAACCACCGCCATTAATTAGCTTATTTTCTTCTATATACAATTAAAGGTGAGTATGCTGCATTTGGAGTTGTTGTTTGTGAGATACGGGTCTGGGAAGTTGGGATTCTGGCTTTTTATTTAGACCATAACTTTTTGTCTGTACAATATTTTTCTGTGAAATCAAATTTGTATTTTTCTTTATAAAATTATCTACAACTTTCATGTACAAAGTTTCTTTATTTGAGGTGTAAAAAGTGAAACCAAAATTAGGTCCCAAAATGAATAAAGAATGAATGGAATGTATAGGTATTTTATCTGTATTTCTGACCTTATCTCCCCCTACTTTATTCCTTGTCGACCTATTCATCAAAATGCCTAGGTCTCGGGGATTCGGGTCATAAAATATTTACAATATTTTATTCTTTTTCTTTTCTTTATTTATTCTATAATTTTGGCCTTAATTACAGTATTTTAGACACCATCTGAATGCACATGCATGGATGCTAATATGCTTAATTTAAGGGTATTTACAGGTATTTGCTAGGGTTTTTGGTGCCAAAATGATAGAATAAAGATGATGAAATGTGGATTCATCATCCCCCTATACTTTACCTTTGCTAGTCCCTAGCAAACACTTATGCAATAAGTGCAAAAAGAAAAGAAAGAAAAGAAAAGAAAAAGAAGAACTTGGATTTTATTTGATTATTAAACTTGTCTTCACAAAATCAAAGTTTGGAGCTTAAGTCGGTCCTTTGGAAATTTAGTGCGGGCAGAACCTTATTGAGAACCATGTCTGAAATCCAACAGCCCTTGAGAGTCCCAAAACTCTGTCCAAGTCTCCTCAATAGCCAGGTCAGAGATATCTCAATTCATACGCAAACTCTTACGACTATGAATCTGACTTGTTCAGTGTAAGTGATGGTGGCTCTCCCCAACTAGAATGACAAAGCAACTGACTTCTCCAGTATGACAACCCAATGATTCCCCAATCCAATGACTCCATCCTCGAGGAGCGGGGTATTCCCTTCTAAGTTCAAGTGGCAACCAGCTCAAGAGGAGGGGGTGAAGAGAAGAATGGACGGTAGCCAGTGTAGCTACCTATCCGAGGATGCAAGACCAGTGTAGTCAAGTCATCCAGCTGCAGGCTCACATGATATGACTTTGGAACTCAAGCTTGCTTATTGACTTTACAACATATGTACATACTTTGCAGGCTTTTCATTTTTGTACATGCCTGAAATTTTTTTTTGAAATACTATTCACAGCAGCATTTACATAAGGAGTTTTTCCTCTTGAGCTAGTAGACTATCCCTCTTTTGAAGCTTTATCGCAACCCACAGCGTCCTGTCTTTAGACTTCCTAATCACTGGACGGGTTGGGGTGCACTTCCCTCCCTAGAGGAGGACAAATGTTTCCACTTGTGTGCGTCTCATACCGGCAAATCCAATCCCCTCACCACTCCAACTGAGTTGAGCTATGTGAAAGGTGCAGGTGTTCAAGTTAGGTCATTATCAACAAGAGTCGTGCGTGTGCTCTGAAATACTCTACTTAGGCAGTCAAGAATCCATTGAACCAAGTCCCGTGATCCTCAAAGAATTAAGTCAACTAGACCTGAAGTACCTCAAACCCAGTTCCTATAAGGTCCCTGTTATTAGGTAGATTATAAGGTCCAATCAAGCTCCAATCTTCGGATTTTACTTAGACTTGTTCAACTATCAAACTCAATCCGAAAAATGCGAATGCTATGCAATGCAATGCAGAAAATATTTTTGTGATGCAATTTTCAAAGATTTTGAACTTTTTATAGATTTTTGAAAACATGAGTATGATGCATATGCAGATGCATTTTTTTTTGTATTTTTCAAAAAGATTTTTCAATTATTTTTGGATTTTAATTTTGCAAATGTTTTTGGGAATTTTTGAAAACAAAAAGATTTTGGCTGAAAACTAGGTTAAAATATGTACACGGGAGTGCTTCTTCATATATACAAGAGGTGGGTTTTAAGAATTTACAGGGTAAGTGATCAATTTTATACATATATACATAAGATGGATTTTGGTGTGATGTGTATATTCCTCAAACTTATTTGAAAACAATTTACACACAATTTTTGAAAACTATAGTCCAAAATAATTTTTACAAACATTTTACAAACATGTACACACATTTGAAAATCATTTTGCAACGGCTTTCAAAACAGTATATATAGATTTTCAAAACATTTTTGCAACCATTTTCAAACCATTTGGAAATCATTTTTCAAACATTTTATTTCACACAAAGAAAAGAAATTTTACAAAACACACATTTTTACACAGGTTGAAAACATGTAACAAAACATTTTCAAAATAGTTTTCAATAGATGTTCACAAAGATTTTCAAACTATTTTTCAAACATTTTGCAAAAAAACATTATCACCTGATTTATTAATCAGTAATTACAAAAAGAATTTGAGGAATAACCACATCTTTTTATTAAGGATTTTTAATGAATTTTAAAGAATTTTTAAAGAATTATTAGCCATATTTATTAAGAAAATACGAAAGTACGAGTTATGGCTAAAGTATATACGTAGTATATACGACCCCCCTATACTTAGCTTGAGCTATGTCCTCATAGATCGGAGAGAAAAGAGAAGACATAACTTGTACTAAGTATAGACAAATCTAAAGAAAAAATAACTAATGAAGGAGTCAATGAATGAGAAGTTGACCGTCCCCCCTATACTTAGGATCAAATAATCCTAAGTATAGCAGACTGTACACAACGCAGGGAGGGTCAAGGGTGGGAATGAACGGATCGTACTCAGATTGTCTCCCCCTATACTTAGGGTAAGATATCCCTACGTATAGACAAGAAGAGGAGACAATGGAGAGGACCGAAAAGGATAGAACAGCTCGTGGTGCCAACCCCCCTATACTTAGGAGAAAGTACGTCCTAAGTATGGAAAACTGTCTACAAGGGCGGCACCTTTTTGATAGATACCGAAGATAGAAAAGGAAAAGAAGAAAAGAAGAAAAGAGAAAATAAATCGACAGATGAAAGTGATATGAACAGATGGATCTGTACAGCGGAAGATGGAATTGCTCACCATGTATGAGATGCAGATGATCAGAATCAACGGACACATCTCATACCAGAAGAATGGGGGCAACGTCAATGGTCGGCGGATCATGATCTAGATATAGTTTCAGGCGTTGACCATTGACGCGGAAGGTAGAGGAGGCTGACGGTTCAGATATATCGATGCTGCCATTGTCTTGTACCTTCCTGACCACATACGGACCTTTCCACTTGCTCTGCAACTTCTCTGGAAATAATTTCAGCCTGGAATCAAACAACCATACTATCTGATCTGGCTCAAACTGTTTATGGCTGATATGCGAATCGTGCCATGTCTTCACTTTCTCTTTGTACTGTAGGCTGTGCGAAAAGGTCGTGTCTCTCAGTTCTTCCAAGGCTGCCAATTCTGCTCTTCTCTGGTCTCCTATACTCTCGGGATCTAGAAGCAACTCAGTAACTGCCCAAAATGATTTGTGCTTGATCTCCACTGGCAAATGGCACGGCTTGCCATAGACGAGACGAAAGGGAGATGTCCCCAACGGATTCTTGAAAGAAGTCCGATAAGCCCACAAGATCGAGTCCAAAAGTTGTGACCAATCCTTTCGGTCTGGGCGGACAACTTTCTGCAAGATTGTCTTTATCTCCCGATTCGATACTTCGGCAAGACCATTAGTCTGAGGGTGATAAGGAGTGGCAACCCGATGGTCAATACCGAACTCGTCTGCAAGGGCCCTGACTTTGTCATTGATGAAATGAGACCCCCCGTCTGAAATCAAGACTCTAGGTACCCCGAACCGTGAAATGATATTTTTCCTCAAAAATTTGCAAACGGTTTTAGCATCTGCAGCTCGGGCGGGGATGGCCTCAACCCATCGGCTGACATAATCCACAGCGAGCAAAATATGCTCGAATCCCTGACTCTTAGGAAATGGGCCCATGAAATCAATCCCCCATGCATCAAAAACCTCACAGAAGTGAATGGGTTGCATGGGCATCATGTCTCTCTGTCCGTAGGTTCCCATTTTCTGACAGTCAGTACATCTCTTCACGAACTCATCAGAATCCTTGAAGAGAGTAGGCCACCATAGGCCGGATTGAAGCACCTTCTGTGCTGTCCTTTTTCCAGAATGATGTCCTCCTGCCTCAAGCTTGTGGCAGTATGTGAGGATGCTATGCTGCTCTTCTTGAGGAATGCACCTCCTCCAGATACTATCCCCTCCTTCATGATAAAGGACGGGATCCTCCCAATGATAAAACTTGGCCTTCGCCAGGAAGGTCTCGAGTTTCTGCCTGGGCCAACCCTGAGGGACTGTCTTGGAAACAAGATAGTTTAAAAAGTCAGCATACCACGGGATTGAGGTGACCGCCAAGATCGCCTCATCTGGAAATGTCTCAGTGATCGGTGCGCTGGGCTCAGATTCCTCAAGATTCTCCAATCTGGAGAGATGATCTGCCACCACATTCTCGACTCCAGGCTTATCCTTAATTTCAATATCAAATTCCTGGAGTAGAAGGATCCATCTGGTGAGACGTGCTTTGGCATCCTTCTTAGCCATTAAGTACCGGATGGCGGTGTGATCAGTGTAGATAGTCACTCTAGATCCGAGAATATATGATCGATACTTATCAAGAGCGAAGACTACGACCAGCATTTCTTTCTCAGTCACTGTGTAATTCCGCTGCGCGGTATCCAAAGTCCGGCTGGCGTAGTGAATGGCAAAAGTTAAACCATCCCTCCTCTGTCCAAGCATAGCCCCAACGGCAAAATCTGAAGCATCCGTCATGATCTCGAATGGGAGAGACCAATCGGGTGGCTGAAGGACAGGAGCTGAAACAACCATATTCTTGAGAGTCTCAAAAGATTCAAGACACTTATCATTAACAATAAACTCGGTGTCTTTGGTCAGCAAGTCAGTGAGTGGTCGGGCAATTCGACTGAAGTCCTGAATGAACCGTCGGTAGAAACCGACATGCCCCAGAAAAGACCGTAATTGATGCAAATTGGACGGCGGATTGACTTTTCTGATGATGTCCACCTTAGCTGGATCGACCTCCATGCCCTTGTTGGAGACGATATGACCAAGGACCGTCCCTTGAGTCATCATAAAATGACTCTTCTCCCAGGATAAGACAAGATTAACCTCAATGCAGCGCTTGAGCACTCGGTCTAGGCAGTCGAGACAAGCGTCAAACCCGTCGCCATAGACCGAGAAGTCATCCATGAAGACCTCTAAACAGTCACCCACCATGTCCGAGAATATGGACAACATGCACCTTTGGAATGTCGCCGGAGCCTTACATAGACCAAAGGGCATTCGTCTGAAAGCATACGTCCCAAACGGACAGGTGAATGTCGTTTTCTCCTGGTCTTCGGGCGCAATGGCCACTTGATTATATCCAGAGTACCCGTCAAGGAAACAATAATGACTCTTCCCAGCTAGCCGCTCGATAATCTGATCAATGAATGGTAGCGGGAAGTGATCCTTCTTGGTGGCCTCATTCAATCGTCTGTAGTCCACACAGACCCTCCAAGAAGTTGGTACTCTGGTAGCGATCTCCTCTCCAGACTCATTGACAACTGTAGTGATACCCGTTTTCTTGGGTACCACATGTAGCGGACTTACCCATTTGGAGTCGGAGATGGGATAGATGAAATCGGCGCTCCACCACCTTGAAATTTCTTTCATGACTATGTCTCGAAGATTCAGGTTCAGCCGTCGTTGGAACTCACGCGACGACTTAGCGTTATCCTCAAGATAGATGTGGTGAGAGCAAAGATTTGGGCTCAGCCCCTGGAGATCAGCTATACTCCAACCGATTGCCTTGCGGTTTCTTTCAAGAACCTCCATCAGACGAGATTCTTGTTCTCCAGTCAAATCTGCTGAGATAATGACTGGGTACATTTCTGGCTCACCCGCAAGGAATCTGTATGTCATCGACTGCGGCAGAATGTTCCGTTCTGGACAACTGGGAGGTGGCAGATCTGGCTTCTGATATGTCTGTGTAAATGCTACCAGGTCTGCATGGGAGAACTCTCGCTCTGCATGAATTTCTGACGAAGGACGGCCTGCTGAATCATCAATAAACTGCACTGGCTCGCACTCTGTCATGGCTGTTGGCTCAGAAGGAATCAGACAAGGCAAATAATCATCAAAGTCATCCCAGTCTATGTCTGAATCCGAGGGATCAGAAGAAGATGAGCATGATTGAAATTCCTCAGCACCACTCATCACAACACTTTCAGCCTCAGAGATATCCTCATCCAGGGATGTGCTCTCCCGACTCTCGACTGCCATGAGCTTGAGATATAGTGAATCTGTAGGCAAGGCGAGGGTCGGTGCTACGGGATCTTTCCAGTTGGATTCATCATCAGTCATCTCAAAATCACAAACCTGATGGATGTCTAACTCCTCCTCTGTCATCTGCTCGGCTTCGCTGGATTGTTCTGAGCACGCCAACTCTCTGGCTCTGGTCTGGTCGATCGTATCTATTTGTATGCTTTCGCCCTCTACGCGAAAACATACCGTCCCACTGTCATGGTCGGATACCGCTTTGGCAGTGGCCAAAAATGGGCGTCCAAGTATGATGGGGGCATCGGTTACCGACTCAGGGATCTCCATGTCCAATACAACAAAGTCCACGGGGAATTTCAGGCCCTGAATGGTAATGACCACGTCCTTCAACAACCCCTTCGGCCTCTTAATCGACCTATCAGCAAACTGAAGGACCGTTCTGCTTCGAAGAAGAGGGACAAACTCGAACTGCTTGAGTAAAGCTGCCGGAAGGAGGTTGATCGAAGACCCGCTGTCTAATAGAGTACGATCGAACCGCTGCTCCTGGATCTCGCATCTGACATAGGAAGCTCCTATATCGGGTCGCTTGGCTGGCAATGTGTTCTGAATGGCGCAGTAAGTGTCGTGCGTGAGCATATGGATTTGATCTCTGTGCCTCTTCTTCCTTCGGACAGTAGTTGTCTCTTTCAAATTCTTCTTGAAGAAGGGGATATGCTCAAATGCTTCTCGTAGAGTCAGCTGAATGTGAAATCTGTCAATCATTTCGTTGCCGAACTCTACCTGTTGGTTCTTTTTTGGATTTCTTTTTTTGTTCCCCTTCGCTCGGCGGAGTGCCTCAGGGAAGGGGATGGTAGGGGCCTCCTCAGATGGAGGACGGGGAATCGATCCCTGTGCCTGTGAAGAAGGAGAATCCATACAATAATCATCATTCACCACATATGGATCCGCAATTTGAACAGAAACCTTTCCTTTATTCATATTTTTGTTTTTCTTTTTGTTCCCACAGTCTCTAGGTACAAAATGTGGCAACATCACAGATGGCGGCTCAACAAAAGTAGATGTAGTGGCCTCAGCACCACCACTAGCACCGGTCTTCGCGGCATCAGCACCGCACTCTGGTTCAGCATCCAAAATGGTGGCTTCAGCACCACCGTCTGCATCTGATCTCTCGACGGCATCAGCACCGTCGTCTGGCTCTCCATCATTGGTGGCTTCAGCACCACCGTCTTCAACATCATCATGGGCGGCATCAGCACCGCTCCTCTGCTCCTCTGGCGCTCCTGATCCTGCATCTGGCTGTCGCTCAGAAGAGGCGCCGCCGGCTAGCATCCTACCGCTCCTAGTAGTAACAAAATCAGCATCATAATAGGAATAAGACATGTCACTCAAATAGTCACTAGGAGAGGTATCCTCTGTGAACTCTACCTGCTCAGATTTTCTTTTAAGGTTATTAGGGTTAGGTTCGATCTGAGCGGGTATGGCGGCCTTGCCTTTGATGATATCTCGCATCTCCTGCCGGAATTCATCCATTTCTTGCCTGAAAGATGCTCGCTGTTCAGATAGCAAGCGGGCAAGATCATCAAGGGCTGGGTTCTCAAAGGCTGGACCCTGAGAACCGGATGTCTGTCCCTGCTGGAACTGGGGCTGCTGCTGGTGTTGCTGCTGATACTGGGGGGAAGGCTGGTGATAAGACTGTTGTGGCGGCTGGCGCTGCCTCCACTGTTGTCCCTGATAGGCGGGACGAGGACCACTGTGATATTGCTGCGGCTGGGCATACTGGGGCTGCTGGTGTTGCTGCTGTGGCTGGCTGTTCTGATGTCCTTGGGCAGGGCTCTGCTGCTGGGAAGAGGATCCACCATTGCCCCAACGGAATCCGGGGTGATCCCGACGAATCCCGGGCTGAGGGTACCGGTCGTACCAAATCCCATTGACTTCCATCAATGGTTCCTGCTCAAAGGAGGGTGGAGGAAGAACTGCCAGTGGCTGCTCCGGCTGATACACCACCATCTGCATCTCCTGAGATGGCGGTTGCTCTGGATGATACTGTAGCAGTGGAACCGGCTCTGCCTGGATATGATTCACCTGTCGGTATGAGGTAGAGGGTTGGTTGGAGCTTCTACTGCTGGGGTCAGCCCGTGACCTGGGAGGCTGTTGGGCATGAGCTTGTGCCTCCTGAATGCATAGGATTTGAGTTTTCAGGTCACTCATGGTTTTGGTGAGAAGGTCCATCTGAGCAAGACCTTGGTTCTGCTTCTTCTCGAGGATCTCCATGCGGTCCAACTTCTCACTAATAATGCCCATGTCGGCTGCGGCTGATTCGGCTTGAGCTGCGGCTACCGACGTTGTATTGGGACCGGCATCGATGCGGGCGATCCTCTGAAATGATCCCGCTCCTTGCGGGGGCTTCTGCTGTGTGTAGACTCGGGCCTGGGTCATCACAGTAGAATTTTCTGCCATGCCTTCGTAGATGGCCCAGACGTCGTCTTCTCCTTTGGAGAAATAAGACCCACCACAAGAGGCGTTCACTAGCCCCTGCAGCTCCGGTGTCAGCCCACAGAAGAAACTCTGCACGAGGTTGGGCTTGGAGATGTCATGATGTGGACACCGGTCGATGAGCTCTCTGAATCGATCCCAGGCTTCATGGAACTGTTCATTTGGGATCATGACGAAGTTGCTGATCATGGCTCGAGCTGCGTTGGTCCGGCCGAGAGGGTAGTACTTCTTTAGGTATGCGGTCCGGAGATCTGCCCATGTGTCGACAAATCGCCCAAGGTGTTTGAGCCAGTAGGCGGCTCTGTCAACCAAAGAGAATGGAAAGGTGATCATCTTGATGGTGTCCTCGGTCATCAACCGATCATGGATAGTGCTGCAAATCATTTCAAATTCCTGGAGGTGGAGGTGCGACTCTTCGGTCGGCAACCCATGAAACTTGGGTAGAAGCTGGATCGTGTGGGGCCGAAGCTCGAAATCTCCGTGGATTGGCGGGAGTCTGATCCACCGGTGAGTGAGGGATGCAGCTGGGTTGTGCAGCTCCCTCATGATGGTCTGCGGCGGTCGCTCAGTGTCTGGATCGCCTCCTCCTGCATCGGGTCCTCCTCCTCCACCTCCGCCACCGCCCCCAGGTCGGTTCTCTCTCATCTGCGCTATTTCTCTCATCAGATCACCCATGAATGTTCCCTGGTCACGGATCTGTCTTTGCATTGTCTCCAGGGACGCTAACAAGGAATTGTTGATGGCCACCTGATCGATTATGAATGGAGGGTGATCGTGGTCATCTGGGTGCTCGCCTCTGTCTGCCATTGCTGGATTTTCTGAAAAAGCAAAAGAGGCCATCTCAGGTGCTGTCGAATGAGCTGAACTCTGTGATGCACTGAATTCTGAAACAATTGGACTGAGAGAAGGAGAATGGGAAGGGTGGTCGAGGGGGAACAGGGTGGATGTGAACTCGGGCTCGGAGAGCGGACTCTCCGAGGTATTCCTAGATGAATGAGGAGGAGTGCTGGATAGCGGTGCCGACAAGGTCGGCCTAAGAGATCTCCGTCCCATCATCTTGATTATTCGGAAAGAGCAAGGAAAATGCAAGAGAAAAAGAAGAGGAAATGAGATGCAACAAAATTGCGCACAATTGTGCTGTGTTTTTGATCTTGACCTAAATAATTCTAGAAATCAAACACAAAGCAGGGGTGAATTCACCAACTCAACACGTGAAGCCGTGAAGGTTCGGCTTTTATCTTATCAATTTTAGCTTGTTTTCAGGTATTTATCTTGTCACGAGTCCTTAGAACGCTACGCCTATAGGAGCGAGAGTACTGCCAGGAAAGTGTCCCCGTACTTGTCCTCCTCCTGTGTAACCTGTAACTTGCGCTTTTTGAGGTCCTTGTAACCCTTCCTGGATCCCTACTCAGCCAAAGAAATAGAGGGAGGAAGCCGATAGGCGAAACCGATACTCCGGACCTCGCTCGCAACGGAATCACCCGTGAGCGTACAAGGTCCTACTCGGACGCAGCCGGTGAGACAGACACACCCGTGAAGGCGTGGCCTAAGCTCGGTACTTCGAACAAGGTCGGTGCTCACACAATAGTGAGTCACCAATGGCGACCAAGTCCTATTCGACTACGTACGATAGTAGCGCCAATACTTCGGAAATCCAGGCGATACACAAGGCAGCCACAAGTTGGGTTTTTTGGCTCTAATCCTTACGAAGCGCTCACCTCACTTGGAAGGAAACCTTCCAATGCAACCTGAATACAAGTGAGGGTATTACTCACCCCAAGCAATGAATCCAATTATAGATTTTATTTTTGGTCAAGTTTTCTTTAGCAGTCCCTTTTTTAATTTTTTTGGTGTTATCGCTTCTTTTGAGTAAATTCAAACAAGCGCCTAACGGTTTTTGTATTTTTCCTTTATCCTACTTTGTTCCAAAAACAGAGGGAGAATAGAGTCGAAAAAGCCGTGCAAGTCGACACCAAGGTGGAAATCTCACCTTTGTGCCTAGATGATGCATGCAAAGTAAGAAGACTTACAGTGAATCCCAGCTCTCTCCATGCGGGATGCAAAGCAGAATTTTTAAACCTACACTACATGGCGATATGCAAGCGGAAATCGTCCTAGAACAGGCAACTGCTAGCGTGAAGAACCACAAGCTAGCTACTAACTCCTAATCCGAGTGTCCGGTCTAGGCTCACCCCTCCTCGGCTCAACACATTTGAGTTAGGAGAAAGCGCTTGTTCGGGTGTGAGCTCGCGGCGCGTGGATCGGAAGCTACTAGCCAACTGTTTAATTAGTCTAAGTCCAACAACGATCTATAGGAACATGCAAAGGTAATTAGTGTGTTTGGACCTATTCTAATCGAATCAAGCAGGACCTAATCTAAGAGCTCAATCCACAAAAGAAAGGAAAAATGAAAACAAAACCGGAAAATGACAGCGATGAAAACGTGATGAAAACCGCGGTGAGCCCCCGGGTGAACAAACACCCGGAAATTAGGCCCGGTAGTGTCTAAGTGTCCGAGAGTCCAAGTGTACCTGTATTATTACAATTAAATAAATCACTCTCTCACAAAAATAAAATAAGAGCTAATCTAATCTCTCTCCCTCACTCCTCTTGCTCTCTCCTGCCGGCCTGGCTAAAGAATAGCCGGCTCCGCCTCCCAAGGTTGCTTCGGGTCACCTAGGCGATCCGCCTTGCTCCGCGGTCCCTCGCAAGAAGACAAGAACAGAAATGGTCAGATAGCTCAATCAATATGTATCAAAAATGCAAGAGATAGAAACTAAAGCTATGGTAAACAATCAACACAAGCAAAAATGCAAACTACTCGCTGTTGCTCCCCGGCAACGGCGCCATTTGATTCAGCCAAAAATAGGCGGTCTTAAGTTCAACACAAAGCGTGAACTCAGTCGGTGTATCGACCACACTAAATCTGGACTAAAGTCAACAATAAACCCACACTAAAGATCAATAAGTTAGAACTAATGTGGAGTTAAAATTTATTTTTAACTCTGCACAAATGGTGTATAGTGTCAAGTATGCAGAGAGTTCGAACACAGGGAGCAAGCAGGGTGGTTTAAACAAGTGTGCACAAGTATGTGTGTGATGTGTCTACACTAAGCAAACAAGCAAAGGAAATTTTTGTGGGTTTTTAATTTTTAATTTTAATTTTTAATTTTGTATTTTGATTTTTAATTTTGTGATTTTTATAATTTTATATTTTATATTTTTCTTTTCCTTTTTCAATATTGGAATTTAAAGACAATGGAATAAAAGACAAGATAAAATATTTATAAAACTAAGTAAAAATTACCAAAAATTCAGAAACAACTTGTTTTTGATATTTTTATGATTTTTTTACTGTTTTTGTGATTTTTGGGGATTTTTCAAGGTGTTTTTGGTATTTTTAATTACTGAAATAAGTCAAATCAGTGAAATAGATGCTGGCTGTGAGTAAAATGGGATTTAAAAATAGCAAACAGCAACCAAAATTTTCCACACTATTTTTCAAATAAAAAGAACAAAATGAGGAACAAACAGAACATGAGTTTGTATTTTTTAGAGTTTTCCTTGATTTTATATATTTTTTTGAAGTTTTTGAATGTTTTTGAATTTTTAGTGTTTTTCTTTTGAGATTTTTAGTGGTTTTTGGTCTGACACTAGAAGAGGATAAAATAGACACTAGGTAATTTTTTTTTTGGAATTTTTGGAGGGGTTTTAATATTTTTTTGGCATATTCTAAGCTAAACAGTGCTCAAAAAGCATGTTTTTGATTTTTAATAAATATAAAAATAAAATAAAATCAAAAACTAAAAGGATGGCGTGGAAGCACACATGCACAGGAGCTTAAGTTTAAAATTTGAGAAATTTTGGGATTTGAATGAGGCTCCAAATAATTAGATCAAGTACGCACAAAATAAGGGCCTGGCAGGGACCTTAATGAAAATACTCAAAAGTTCAGGGCTGTTCATGCAATTTTCACCAAAATTTTCAACTGAATTAAATATCCTCTAGGCCAAAAACCAATACCCCAAAGTCGCCGGGGCTTCTCTGTAAAAGACTTAACCAAGCGTGTGCGATGCACGCGCCTGGGAAGGGCAAGAATGTGATATTACGAAAGCTCAGGGGCTTACTTGTAAAAAGTCCAGATACTTTATTACTGAACTGGAAAGTACTGGTTTAAACTAAAACAATACAAAGTCCGGGGCCCTGACGCAAAATCGCCAAGGTCACGTGCGAGGAAGCGCGTGACCTGACGGGGATTCAGATGTAAATATTTAGAAGCACGGGGGGTCCTTTGAAAATATTACAAAGCTCAATACTGGCAGATGAAAGATTAGAAAGTTTTAAGTAAATACAAAAAGGCACTGGGTATAGTAGCAAAATTACCCAAGCTTTGGCGGCGATCGAACGACCGATATGAATCACTTATGCCACGCGTCGCCTCAGCAGAGCCCGATGCCCCTTCGCAATCGGGGGCTTGGATTAAAAGATCGGCGAGAGATGGACGGCTGCTGGGTGTCCTGATCGGACGCCTGCTGTAGAGCTGGACGAACTCGACTCAATCGGACGGCTCCGGGATGCGAAGGAAGAACACCCGAAGAACTCGGGTCAGCTGAGATGTAAGCTCCAAAATCTTCTCATCCGGAGCCTCCGACTCCTCGCCGATGGCCTCGATAGTCTCCTGGAAGGGTCCTCTGGCGAACAATGGCTTCAAAATGGTGGAAAATCCACCGGAGTACCACCGTGACGATGACGACGGAGGAGAGCTCCAGGAGGTGCTGCCTGCTTCAAAAACGAACCCAGGAGGGGTTCTGGCGATCCTGGAACCTGCACAAAAAGGTGATATGGCCGGGGGTAAATTGCCCCGACCACATAGCGAGGTGGAATTAAGGTGTAACGAGGCGGAGCGCGTGAAGACTGGAGGTGGCCGGAGTTGCTCCGGCGACCGATCGATTGAGCTAATCGATGGCTAAAGCGGAGACTAAAAGAGTCGGAATGAAGCTTCGGGTGTACAGGAATGAAATGCAACTAAAGTTAACGTGATTAGATGGCCCTCAAGCTCAGTTAGAGCGAGGAAGAGGGGTACCTCGACGGCTTGGCCGGAGGTGTCGTGGAACTCGCCCAAACGTGGCTACTCCACCACCTTGATGAAGCCTTCACGGAGCTGTCACCTCCAGAGACTCCTAGCAAGGGCAAGGATGGGTCGTTTGGATGGATTTGCGGTTCAAAATTCAAAATGGGATTCAAGGTTTGGTTTTAAGGGGTTGACGGAGGGCTCCCTTGACCGAGGTGTATCTGGAGCAGCAGAGGTCCAATGCCCGAAATGATCCAAGGGCGTGAAAGCTCTATGAAGGGGCTACAAAAGTCGTGAAGGTCGATTCACGAAAGGATGAAAGGATTCACCTCGAAAAAAGGTTGAAAACGAGGTCAAACGCAGCTCTGACACAGCCCAGGTGTTGGGCAGAGAGCTGACCGAGGTCAACTCTCCTAGCCCCTGGTTGGTCCATGTGGACCAACCAGGAAAAACCTGGAGAAAGAGATTGCTAAATTCAAATTAAAATAGCAAACGATTTTATTGAATTATGGTTACAAAATAAAAAATGCTTATAATTTTATAAGTTATTTTATTATGATTTTTAATTATTTTTATGAGTTATATTTTTACAAGTTTGCATTTATGCCCCTTATAGGTATATTACCTATATATTTAAGTATTTGATTTTTATTTAGGTCTTTTAATTTTATTATTTTTATTTATTATTTTATAAAATTATAAGACACCTTTATATACATAAATATATTTTTAGTTTATTTTTCTGATATATTTCGTATATTTAATAAAATAGAAGTGTATTTTATATAGGTATAAGTATATGTATAATACCTATGTATCAACTGTGTATTTAATTTATTTTAAGTTTTATTTAGGTTTTTATTCCAATTTTATTGTACATAATTATTATAAGTATTAATTACAACATTATAAAAATATAAAAATAATGAATAAATAATAAATTGAATATTTTAATATGTACAAGTATACAATGTGGGTCCAAAACTCAACTTTCAAACCGTAGCTCCGCCAAATGCGAAACCACCGCCATTAATTAGCTTATTTTCTTCTATATACAATTAAAGGTGAGTATGCTGCATTTGGAGTTGTTGTTTGTGAGATACGGGTCTGGGAAGTTGGGATTCTGGCTTTTTATTCAGACCATAACTTTTTGTCTGTACAATATTTTTCTGTGAAATCAATTTTGTATTTTTCTTTATAAAATTATCTACAACTTTCATGTACAAAGTTTCTTTATTTGAGGTGTAAAAAGTGAAACCAAAATTAGGTCCCAAAATGAATAAAGAATGAATAGAATGTATAGGTATTTTATCTGTATTTCTGACCTTATCTCCCCCTACTTTATTCCTTATCGACCTATTCATCAAAATGCCTAGGTCTCGGGGATTCGGGTCATAAAATATTTACAATATTTTATTCTTTTTCTTTTCTTTATTTATTCTTCAATTTTGGCCTTAATTACAGTATTTTAGACACCATCTGAATGCACATGCATGGATGCTAATATGCTTAATTTAAGGGTATTTACAGGCATTTGCTAGGGTTTTTGGTGCCAAAATGATAGAATAAAGATGATGAAATGTGGATTCATCAGTAACTACCTAAACTCGACATAATTTTTCATTATTTTTTGATTTTTTTTGAAACGAAATTTTGGAAGAATTAGATCACTATATATATTATCATGGTGTCAATCAAAATTTGACTTAATTTGAGACTTCTATCATCTCCATCAAGATTACCAAATGTTAACAATATTAGAGTTGTTTAAATTGATCCCTTCTATATGAGCGTGTTAGAATTGTTTGTTTTGCATGAAACTTGAAAACATATTTCCCTCAATATATTCAGAAAATCCCCTTTGGTTTCCCTAAAAAATAAAAATCATGAAAAAAAGATCGAGTGTAGGTGGTTACCTATACCTCGGGTGAAGGCTCCGTAGCTCGTGTGTGTGTGGGGGGGGGGGGGGGGGGGGTTAAATGAGGCTACACCCAAGATGTAGCCAATTGGTTACTCCCACCTCTATTTTCCTCATATTTTTTTTTACTTTTTTGGAAAATGAAAAAATGCATATTCATCACTGTATCCCCCTAACATGTCATTCCAATTTCGTCGGAAGCAGAGACTCATATGCCCTCCATCTGAAGGGGGTCAATTTCAGCAATTCTGATACAACTAAAATTTGTCAGTCTTGATAGAGGGGATAAAAGTGTCGAATTAAATCGAATTTTTAATGACACCATGGTGATATATTGTGATCTAAATTCCAATAGATTCATTTCAGAAAAATAAAAAAATACAGGGAAAAATGATGGGAACATATAAGTTAGCTACATTCAAGGAGCATACTCGTTTTCCATATATATATATATATATATATATATATATATATATATATATATATATATAGGGAAAATGGGGTTGCCCCCTAGGGGCAACCAAATGGATGACATAGGAGTCTCTGTTTCTGACGAAAAGGAGGAATATAGGGATGAATATACATGTTAATATTTTTCAAAAGAAAAAAATGCCAAAAAATAGGGATAGAATATACAAAGTTTGACATTTCGGGTTCTCACATTTAAGAGTTATAAGACCATTTAAATGTGGTGAGAATAAAATCAGAAGAATGATTCTTCTCGTACAACTCAAAACGATTGAAAATGACTTAGCATTGACTTAACATTGAATATGAAAGGGAAGAGTAATTGCTTGAAAACATACCAAATCCTAACCGTTATCGTGATTAATTTTCAAGTTCAAAGAACCACGCCAGATGTCAAAACAACTGTATTTTGGAACCCACTCAATAATTTATTTTAATTTTTTAATGTCCTACACTCCTTCAATGGTCCAACCTAATCTTGCCATTACTTGATGTGTCTTTATCTAATTAATATGGACTTTAATTTGACCTCTCTTCCAAGCTAGCTGTGATCTAGAAATTAATGATAAATGCATGGGTGCTCATGGTGGTTGTTCGATCATTCATTATAATAATATTAGGAAAATATATGTATAAATATATTGGGGTTGGAGAAGCTATACCTTGGGGTGTAGCCAACTAGTTGTACCCGATCATATTTTTCATTGATTTTTTGTATTTTTGAAATGAAACCTAAGGGAATTTAAATCACCATATATCACTATGGTCTCATGCTAAATTCAAATAATTTCGACACTTCTATCATCGCCATCAAGACTATCACATTTTAACGATTTCAGAATTGGTAAAGTTGATCCTATCTAGATGAGCATGTAAGGAATGTTTGTTTTGCATAAAATTTGGAACACATATTCCACTCAATAAATTTAGTAAATCCCTATGGATTTCCTACAAAAAAAGCAAACACTAACAAGAAAAATGGTCAGGTGTAGCTAGCTGGTTGCACCCCGGTATAGCCTCCCTTCTCCCATATGTATTTACTAAGTTAATAATATCATGTCGAATATTATGATTTTAGTTTTTTTTTATAATTTTTCTCCTTTGAGATTATATAATTTCAGTTATGTATATTCCTTTTTTGCAGTAACACTTATATCCATATATTCTTAAAGAATTCAAGTATTGTCCTTCTAATATTACACTTATGCCCCTATATTAGGAAGCCTGAATTGTGAATTTTGTAAAAATACAACGGCACAAGTATTATTGCAAAAAAAGTATTAGCATGACTATAATTGCGTAATCTATAGGGCACAAGCGTAAAAACGCCATGAGATTCAAGGTACAAAATAATTCTTGATATAAAACGTGCAAACTAAAAAAAATCAAAAGCATTATTATATGGCAGATTGATAGGGACTAGCGTGAAAAAATATAGAAGTTTGGGGGGCTTCGGAGAAATAGAATTGGAATAATTACGTGGACCATGGGAAGTCAAGTCACGCCTAATTTGCTTGGCCAATTCCTCAATTGGAGGCATCCAATGAGACGAATCAAACATTAATATATAGACTTTCTAATCCTCGTTTCCATGTTCAAGTAATTTTTACACGTGTACACTTTTTAATTTTTCCAATAACCAGGATGCTAGCCGTGCTTCACGACGAAAGAGAAATGTAGTGATTAGATGTAAGTTAAAATATTAAATTGTAATGTTTATTTAAATGAGAAGTGGTTGAAATAAAAGAAGAGTAAACAGAAGAAACATAATATTTGTAATTAGGCTAATTTCTCAGTAATATAATTTCAACATAAAAATTTATAGGAATATGTATATTTAAATTGTTTGTAAAATATTTATGGGAATATATACCCTTATCAATAGAAATATGTTTAAGATACCAAATTTAATTCAACAATACATGGCCTATTTTTTTTGATGCTTGGTTTGTTGTCAATCTTTTAGTTTTTCTTGATATTTTACAGTTAGCTTAGCAATAACAAAAATTTTATATGTAGAATGGGGATATGGACTATCTTTTACATTCATATTTAAAACACAGTTAGAAGGAAATGTATATATGCAATTTGTATATATATTTTTCTCATTGTTGGTGTGGAGCAAGTATGTGACATTTGAAGGTAATTTTAGGAAAAAAAGATTAATTATGTCATTAGCACATGTTTTTTGGATAATGCATTTTTATTTGAAAGGAAAGTAATATGAAAGTGTCTAATTTTTAGAACATCAGAAATAGAAAAAAGGGAACATGTATATTAGTTTGTGTATGCGGAGCAAAGTACTCGAAATGCAGACTCACTATTATTGCATAATTAATAAACTAATGTATAAGAAGTCTAGTGTAGTCACCATTGCCTTATAGTATATTTAGAAGAATGAAATGAAAAATAACACAAAAACATGGGAAGTACAATATTAATAAAAAATGAATACAACAAATGGAGAAACTTTTAGAAACATCTAACATCATTGTGTATTACAATATAAACGAAAATGAAAGAATTCATTCGTAATGATATACTTGAAAATATGCAAATTGATAGATATTTTATGTAAATATAAAATTAGTAGAGGCTCATGTAGGGTGGAGCATTGGGTCGGGCCGACCCGGACGTCGATGTACAAATGGATCGGGCTCGAGTCCTCATATTTCAAAAATATCACGCTCAGGTCGGGCTTGGTCCAAACATGATGTACAAATAGGCCAGACCCTCATATTTCATAATATCACACTCGAGCCATATGCTATCATTTTTTAATAGTTTATAGTCTAACAAACTTTTACCATATGCTATTACCAGATTAAATTCCTTCACGATTCGATTACATAGAAAAGAATTCTGCAAAATCTTTCCATATTTCAACAATCCACGTAAAACAATCCATACGTAAATCATATTAGAACCAAATTTGGGAGACATAAATTTATAGTCACAATACATCCAATATTTCCTTCATACATGAATAGTAATATTATATCATGACAATACATCCAATATTCATGTATTATGGATGAATTGTATCATAACAATAATTGCAATCAAAGTACAACTTCATGGAGTGATGAGCGGCTGGCCGACTAGGGTTAAATGTCAAAGTAAATCAAGGTCGTTGCGACCCAAATCAGCCAATCAGACTCAACAAGAAAAATCCAGACCACTCAAACAGACAATCAAAGCACAAAATTCAATTTTAGCGGTCTCCGCTATTTATTTTAACCTGGTCCAGCGATCAGGGTCGAACACAAGGAGCACGAGTAAAACCTACGAAATAGTCATAATCAGAGAAATAAAAGCATATGTTTATTTATTTTTATTTTGTATTTTTCATATTTTTAAAATAAGAAAACAAAACAAATAAGGAAAATAGAACACAAGCAAGCTTCCACAATTTTTTTAAGGTCTAAAAGGTTCAAAAATGAGAAACAAAAATAGTTTTTATTTTTCAAATATTTAGAGGTTTTTGGTAATTTTATGAGATTTTTCTAACTTTTATATGATTTTATAAAAATCAAACAAAGGCAAACAGGGAAAATAATGTATAGCCTGGACTAAAAGGCAAATTTAAAATGCTAAAAATGCTTTAATGTCCTGGTTGTGATTTTTATAAAAGTAAATAAGAACATCTAACAACAGAAACTGAAACTCTATTTTTTTTATTTTTTTAAATTTTTTATGATTTTTATAAGTTTTTCAGTGTTTTTAGCTTTTTAGGGTTTTATAATGATTTTTAAACAAAAATGCTACTGGAATTAAAACACACAAAGATAAGCATACACTATTTTTTATGATTTTTAGAACAATATTTATAATTTTTAGGTATTTTAGAAAATAGACAGAACAATTGTTAGGTGCTTTTGATTTTTAGAAAACATCAAATAAAACTAAATTAATTCACAAAAATTAGCATAAATATTACGTGTTAGCTGGAGCTAATTGTATTTTTTATGGATTTTTTTGAGTTAATTAGGTATTGATTTGATTAAAAGCAACACACCCACCAAGCAGGGACCTAAATGCAATTATATGAAAGTTTCCAGGCCAAATGATAATATACTTAAAAAGCTAAGGGTGGTTCTTGCAATTTATCCAAGGTATTCATGTACGTGCTTGAAAATTGACGCATAGGGGCATACTTGCAATTATCAGAAAAACTTCTACTCAAACGATAACATCCATGAAGTTCAGGGACAAGCATGCAAATAACCTACAAACTCACATGAACATGCACGTATCTCACGTTCGAAAGGACTAAAATGCAAATACTGAAAACTTTAAGGTCCAAGCTGCAAAGTACTCAAAATACAACTTTATTCTATGGACTGACTAATTAAAGCATAAAAGAGTAGGATAAACATGAAATATACCCTAAAGAGGCACGTGGCACGTGTGGAAGGCGTCGTGGATGTATGACTCTGATCAACTAGCAGGGCAGATCTGATGGCACAGAGTATGTCGGGAATGTGCGGCCTAATGCATCGGACTGTGTCAGATCCAACAGCCACAAAGTTGAACTGGTCTGGCGGCTGTGATCGAATCTGGCAGAGCGGGGCCCATTAGACAACAGGAGAGGATGCTGGATGAACTCCCTCCAAACGACCTTCGATCGAGCGACGAGGTGAATCCGTCAGCCCGATGAAAGATATGAAGGTCTCATCATGCTTGACGATACGTCACGAGTCAGGAGGTTGGCTCTGATCGAAAGGATAATGGCAGGATGGCCGTCGCGGTGGAGGTGCGCCTGGAGATGCTCCGCCTGAGCAGTCAGGTGTCAAATAGGGGTCTTCGGTGCGAACCAAGGCCTGCAAGGGAAAGAACGCTCAGAGGCGTAGCTCCGACGAGGGTTTATTGCAAGTAGAAGCAAAAGAAGTGGAGGGGAATGGAGGTCGACTCTCGACGGTTATGGAGGCGAGGAGTCTTGGCCTTAACCTCGACCTGGTGGTCGAGCCTAAGGGTGATCAAGCTGTGGTGCAAGATGAAGGGTGTGACGGAGGATCGATTTGAATGGATGGATATGGATAACAGGGCTCCGACCAGCTGGTCAGAGCAAGTGGGTGTGCAACGGAGCTAAGTTGATGGAACGGAATCAAAAGCGAAAATGCAGATGATAGGATGGGTACCTGAAGATCCGGATGGACTCCTGAGTTCCAGGCAATGATGGTCGTCGAGTTTATGGCCTCAACTACATTGAGACGGATGGGGAGGCTGCTCGCGACGGATCTCCAGCCACGAAGGGTGAACTGTGTGATTACATGACCAAACTCCAATCCGAAGATGCTCTCTGGTAGTTGTCACTCAACCAAAGGTGTCTATGGGTGGAAGAAGGAGCAAGGCATGAGGTGAGCTGCAGTGGAGGCCGAAGAGATGATTTATAGGCTTCCCAGAAGGCTGGAAGGATAGAGCGAGAGCGTGCAGCCCTAGGATGATTCATGCCTTCATAGGGATCTGCGAAGGTGATGGATTCTCAGAGAAGGCTCGGGCGAAAGATCAGATCGAAAGGAGTCCTGACCCGATCGAGAAAAATGGGAGAAAATGCTCCGGCGGAAGGAATCAAGTCGGGTCAGCCCTGGAAGAGAGCGTTGACCTGGGTCAACTAAACGAGCTGGACCAATCAAGAAATTAGAATTGACAAAATATTTATAAATTCAATAAAAAGTAATAAATAAATTCAAAATAAAAAGTGTATAAAATAAAAAATGTTTATTATTTTTCAAATGAGTTTTCTATGATTTTTAATTATTTTTATGAAAAATAAAATAGTGTATATACACTATATAGTATTATATACATGTATAATAAACCTATGTATTATGTACATTAATTTTTATTTTATTATTTTTACACAAATACCCCAATTTTGTATTTTATTTTATTTTTCACGTGATTTTAAGAGTACAAAGTAATTTGTATTTTATTTTTATGATTTATTTACATGTATAAAATAATTAGGGTATGTGACATATATACATGTATTTTTTATAAGTAAGAAGGATTTTGTTCTTATTTTTATTTTATTTTTCTAATGTTTATTTTATTTTTTTATTTCAAGTATTATAAACAAGGAGATAAAATAATGTTTTAATTTTATTTTGTCAAAAATAATTAATATATGTAATATGCACAACACAGATCATGCCCTATCTATCTCTACTTATTTTATTTGGCAATCGGGTCAAGGCTTGACCTTCTCTTGGGGTTCGGGTCACTCTGTATTTATTCTAAATACCTCCTTCCTTTTTCTTTTCCTTTATTCTTTTATTTTTGCACGAATACATGCTAATTATACAATGTCTACACATGCATTTTGAATGCTAACTTATTGTATTTACACCTATTTACATGATGTTTTGCCAAGATAAATAGCTAAAATAAAAAAATAAAGAGTGAGAATCAGGATTCATCACTCCCCTATACTTTACCTTTACTAGTCCCTTAGCAAACACTTATTTGAAAAAGAAGTGAAAAAGAAAGAAAAGAAAAGAAAAGAAGGAGAATCAAGGTTGATTATTAAACTTATCTACATTAAATTGAAGTATGGAGCTCAGTCAGATCTTAGGATTATTAGTTTATCTAAACCTTATTTGGATCTAGGTTTAAGACTCAACAGCCTTTAAGTTCCACCATTATATGGTCAAGACTCCCAAATAATCCAGATCAGAACAAGTCTACATACACAAACTCTGATGACCATGTATCTTTCCTTGTACGGCGTAAGTGATATGTAGCTCCTCACCTCAGAAATGATAGGGCAACATCATCCCTCAACAAGGTAACTCTAATTCCCTAGTCTAGCAGTTCTTTCCTCGAGGAGCGAGGTATTCCCTTCTAAGTTCAAGTTCAACCGGCTCAAGAATATGGTGAAAGAAGAGAATGGACCGTGGCCAGTGTAGCCACGTATCCATGGGAGCCCAACCAGTGTAGCTAAGTCTCCCCCTGCAAGCTTTATGAGATGAGAAGGTGTAACATAAACTTTGCTTTATTTGACTATATACACTCCGGCAGGCATTTTATTTTTAAACAGGCCCGCCACTTTTTTGGAGTTTTTCTTCGAGCCAGTAGACAATCCCTCTTTTGAAGCATTATTGCAACCCACAACTCCTGTCTTTAGACCACAACACCGCCAGTCCAAGTTGAGGTGCACTTCCCTCCCTAAAGGAAGATGAGATGTTCCGCCTAGAAGTACTACCCTTGTATGCTGCCCCAAGACAAGGAAAACTGCCTCCTTACCACCCCATCCGTGTGGAGCTGAGTGTAAAGTGTTGGTCCAAGTAAAGCCATTGTTTATGAGAGTCATGCATGCATTGTTAAGTGTTCTACTTAGGCTCATCAAGATGACACATGAACATAGCCTAGTGGACTCAAAGAATTAAGTCACTAATGGACATGAAAAGTCTTAACCCTAAATCCTATAAGGTTCCTCTAAGAATTAGGTGGATTGAGGTCTTAACTAAGCTCCATTTTATAATTTAATTCCAGACTGGTTTAAATGTCAGTTGTGATTCAGAAGAAAATACAAATATATACAAAAATCTTTTTATGCAAAATTTTTGAAAAAGTTTGAATGCATGCATGAATGCAAAGGTTTTACAACTATTTATAAAAATTTACACAAGGATTTTTGCAAACTTTTATTTTTCAAAAATTTTATACTATATACATAATTTTGATAGGAAAATATTTACACAAATTTCACAATAAAATTTTTTTACAAACTTATACAAAAATAATTTTTATAAATAGCTATATATGTGGAAAAATCGTGAATTTCACCCTTTTAATAATGTCAAGTTAACGATTTCATTGTAGTCGGGCAATTTCATGATTAATCAAAACTGTTATTTTAATTAATGTCAAATTAAAGCGAGCGGTCAATTTTTTTTACTTGGGTAAGTCTAAGGTTGAACTGAGGGAGGCCATTGTCTCCTTAGGTTGGATTAAAGTCGATATCGAATTTAGGTTTTCGGAGAGGAATTTTTTTGGCATTTTTTATGCAAATAAATGACAAAAGCAATTTTGGCAAAGTTTGGAGGATAGAATGTAAATTTTGATCAAATGAATTCTAAAAATCCTCAAACTTATCCAGAATGTGAAATGCAATGAAATTAAGCTATTATAATTTTTTTGTAATTTTTGGATGCAAATGAATTTTCTGTGAATAAAATAATTATAGACAATGAAACTTTCATTAATTAATTATAATAAATATTAAATCTATTTATTTTCAGGAAATAAAATTATCTAAATATATCCTATGTGATCTATCTCAAAAAAATCTTAGACTCGAAAAATGTTTGTAATACCTATTCAAAATTAATTAATAAAATGCACAAAATGATTTTTCTAGAGAAACTATGCACACCACTGCAATTCTTTTTGGGCACAATGTTCCTAACAATTATTTCTATAATCTATAAATTTTTGGCAATTTTGGAGCTGTGGTTAATTAGCTATGAATTTTTAAGTGCAAGATGGGCAAAATATTCAACTTTCCATAAAGATCATAATTATTAATTAACCACAAAGCATAAAAAGTATAAAGCGCATGCCACAATGTAGAGAATTAGTTGTAGAACAAAATGTCTATTTTTAATAAATAAAATGATGCAAGAATGAGGTTCAATATAAGTAGAAAACTTAGGGTTCTAAATGCAAATACAATGCATAAAATAAACTAACTCAAGTGAGCATGGACTAAAATGTAGATACCTAGACCTGCGAGGGGTCTGCTACAATTTCTCCACTAGGGCATGCGCGTGGCATGTGCCTGCTTGAGGGGCGGGGGCCTGATTGCGATTAGATAAATCTCTGGGGGGCTGTAGCACAAGTAGCCCTAGCCCTCATGCTAAGCACGTGATGGTTGGGGGGAGAGGGGGGCTCTCTGGAATTAGCTGAAGCACAAGGGTGCCTTCTGCAACTGGTGGTCTTCCAGGGGTTATTTGTAAAAATCCCCTGAAAGGAGGCGTTAGGCACGTGAAGGGCTTCTTCCTTTGTCTTCTCAGGCTCGATGGAATTAAGGAGGTTTTCGTCCCTCTACAATGGAGGGTCGCGCGCAGGCGGGTTCTGCGAGGTGGTTGGGCGGCGTCGTTCGCTGGAGTAGTGAAGTGTGGTGGCGAGGGGTGCTGCTGCGAAACGGGTTGATGGCAGGAATCCCATTGTGCCAGGATCTCCCCATTTGGCGGAGAAGGGGGCATTGTTACCTGAAGGTGCTGCCCCAGGCCAAGGGGGGGGGGGGTAGTTCTCCTGCCCGATGAAGAGTCTGGACTCGATGGTGTCTGAGGAGGAACATTATTGCAGGTCGACAGATGGGGATTCCCTAGATATGGGGTGGAGCACGGCGGTGAATCGAAGGCGTGGGACGTGTCGTGCGAAGCCCAGTGAAGAGGTTGGCTGGACACGCGTGAGGAGGTGGTTGCTAACAAGCATGATAGCTTGAGGGTTCCTCAACAATCGTGAGGGAGTCGAAATGGTGGTAGAGGCGCACACATGTGGTGAACGAGGTGTGCAAGACGAGAAACAGGATGAAGGGAAAAGCAGAGGAAGAAGAAAGGTAGGGGATATGGGTGGATCACCTGGGATTGGAGGGCTAGATGTGCCACTCACCTGGTTCTCGCATCAGCCGCAGGCGGAGTGCGGCAAGGCTTGGAGTTATCGTGCCTGGAGATTCGCCGGAGAGAGGAGGGTTGTCACCCCTCCTCCTCAAGCTCTGTTTCTCGTACCGATGGAAGATGGTGGGATACAGGATTCGTGGGATCTAGTTGGTTTTATAGGGAGGCAACTGGTGAAGGGATAAGGCGCAGTGATTGCGGAGTCGTTGGGCGGCGATGAGATAAGGGGAAGGGGGAGGCCGAAGTTGTGCGGCTGGATGTTGGAAGTTTGGCGGAGAAGATGGAGTCGCAGGTTTGACTGGAGAGGAAGAGCAGAGACAGCCCTCATGTACGTTGCACGTGAGGTGGAGGAAATTATTTTTTTTTTTGCAAAAACAAAAATAAAAGGGTTTTAAAATAGCTGACATGTGGCAGGTCCAGAAAAATCTGAAAATAAATAAAAAGATAAATGGGAAAGAAATAACAAATGACCTTAGATCGAAAAGTGTTCAACATAAAAATTGCTCGTTTCGATGAGACCTACAACTTAATGAAAGGACCAAGAGCAAAGGAGGCCATCTGTGCAAAACGATATTTTTGAGGTACTCTATGTACATTAAATACCTTGATTTTTGGGTTTTGTAATTTTTTTATGATTTTTAATTAAGAGAAAAATCGAGAAAAATAATGATAAAATCACAGATAAATGTTTACACAATAATATATTTTTTTATTTTTAGGAAATAAAAAATAGGGAAATAAAATAAAGAACAAAAAGTGAGAAATTTGTACAGACTCGCAAAGGACACTCTGACTCGGTTAGTTTCTTTGATGTCAGTTTCGATTTGAATTTAGATTTTTATGGATTTTGTTAAAACTTTCATCAAAGAATATAGATGAGAAAGAAATAAGAGAAAAAAAGTTAATTATGTACAAAAATCGAGTCAAAATCAGGGAAAACACAAAACGCGCAAAAGATGCCCAAAATCCAACTTTCACATACGAACTCTGATTTTTATGAAATTGATCTTGTTTTGAAGGTCTTTGAATATGTATTACTTTAAAAGTGAGTAGACCTAAATCAGACATTGTATGAGGAAAATATGTATGTTTTAGTCTGTCTGGTTTAAAATTGGAGTTTTATCTCACGTGCCAATTATTTGAGTTACTATTTTTTGTATTTTTCATTTAATCTTGTTAGTAATATGTGCACAATGGAGCTTGAGGTCAATTGGAGTTAGCATGAATTAGTTAAAAATACATGAAATTGGATGCAAATGTGAAGATGATTATGAAAGCAATTATGAGTGTTAAAATGCAAATATTATTTTACATGCATGAATGATAAAAATGCAGGATAATTAATGAAATGTTGCTAATTACTCAGAAACAAGGCTCTATTTTCATCTTTTAGTATGATGAATCGTGGATTCATCAACCCCCTATGTTGAAACCTTGCTCGTCCCCGAGTAACTAAAATGAAAATGCAAAAGTGAAATGATTTTGGGTTCCATACCAAAGTCACGAACAAAAAGGTTAAAATGGAGCTAGACCCAACCTTTGGATTTATAGTGTGGCGGAACTTCTGTAAGACTTAGGGTTTTAAAATCAATAGCCCTTAAGTTCTACATATCATTGTAACAGTTCGGCTCAGAAGTCATCTTAGATCAATCCTTCTCCCAAATCATATCACATGAACATTGAACAACTGTCTCATGTATGTGAAAGATTTTAGCTCTCCCCATCAAGAATGTCGGACTACCATGCAAACCCTGCTCCCAGTAACTCATCGTCGGGGAGTCAGGTATTTCCTTCTAAGGTCTGTCGCACTGTGTTCACAATCGAAGGGGGGGGGGGGGGAATTAGAAAAAGAGATAAGAAGTGGAGGGTGACTAGTGTAGTCACCTCTCCTTGTGAAGCCGGCCAGTTTAGACAAGTCTCCACTAAGATCTACAGGTTTTCTTGAAGCTTGGACCTTTTTGGTCAGATATTTATTTGGTAATTTGGCTTCTTGTTGGTAGGTATTTTAGTGACTCTGCATGGATCTTTTTGTGCCCTTACGGATATGGAATCTTTTTTTCCGTACATGTTTTGGGGTCTTAGAAAAAATTGTGCACAACCGTCCATCCCTTTTCCGAAGCTTTATTTCAACCCATACTACAGTCTTTAGATGTCCACGCTACTAGAAAAGAGACTCACATAGTCTTCCAACATCCCGTCTGAGTTGAGCTAAGTACATAGTGCGAGAGAACATGTTTATTCCCTACTCAAAAGTTATACCCAGAAGCAGGTGATCGGATTAGACACTAAGAGTCAAAGGATGCACATTGTCATGCAGAACTCGAAGAATTAAGTCCAAATACCTGAAGCTTCTAAAATCATCTTTCTCGATGAAGTTCCTTGATAACCCGAAAACCCTCAAGACCCGGGTGAAGGTAATAAGACAAGGGTCGTTGCGACCCGGATCTCAGAGGATAGGTATATCAAGAAAAAATATCGAACCGCGAAATAAATCAGAGATCAAAACACGAAGTGCGGTCCTAGCTATGAGATTAACCTGGTATAGCACCCAGGGTCGAACACAAGGAGCACGGTAAAAATAATATAAAAATAAAAGAAAATGTTTTTAGTGGTTTTTAATAATTTTTATATTTTTTTGGATTTTTTAAAAGGTGAAGAAAATTAAAGAAAACAAAATCAAGCACACTTGAGCAATTTATTTAACACACCAAAAATCAAGCAAAAATTCAAGAAAAATTATTTTTATGTTTTTTTGGTTTTTAAGTGTTTTTAATGAATTTTTGAGATTTTTATAAGGTATATTTTATTTTCTAAAAATCAAACAGTACTAAAAAGACAAGGTACTATCCAGCAAGGCCCAAAACCCAAAAATAAAATATTTAAGGATCTCAGAGGGCCCTGGAGGTAATTTCCTGTATTCTAGAAAACATAAGGAAAATTTGAGCACCAAGATTATTGTTTTTGGATTTTTAGATTATTTATTATAATTTTTATGAGTTTTAGGTGTTTTTGAATTTTTAGGTTTTTACTCAATGAAAAATAGCCAAAGTTGGCTAGAAAATCAAACAACACACAAGAAACAGAACCTAATTTTTTTTAGAATTTTTGGGTGTTTTTATATTTTTTTGGGATTTTTAAATCTAAACAGTAGCTAAAATAGATGTTTTTGAATTTTTAAAAATAGCAAATAAAATCAAAAATGTCCTCAAAAATTCTCAAAAATCCAACAACATGGCAGGAGCCATGTGTCAAATTTTCATCGAATTTGGAGGTGGTTTGATATTTTATTCAAAAATGAAAAGGGGGCACAGTGCACAAGGACTTAAGTGCAAATACCCGAAGATCTGGGGTCCGGGTGCAAATAACCCAGCAAGTCACGCGCGTGGCGCGTGCCTGGGGCACTCAGGGACCTTCTGGTAATAAAAATAAGTCCTCGGACCTTTTGGTAACTCGTACCAAAAAGTCCGGGGGCTTAGATGCAAATAACCTGCTAAAAGTCGCACATGCGCAAATAAAATGCTCACAGGGGCATAAAAGCAAATACCAGAAAGTATCTATTCATTTAACAAACAACCAGAACTAAAGGATAGATGTTGCAAATACACCAGATATACACGTGACGAAGCACGTGGGTCACACAAACAGGGGTATAAATGCAAATATCAACAAGCACAAGGTCCAATGTGCAATTTACCCTACGTAAATAAAATGCATAAAATATTTACAGGACTGGAATTAAAAACACAAACTACGAGGGGGCCTAAGATAAATTACCCCTTATTACGCCGACGGCTGGATGAGCGCCACGTAGATGATCGGACGGTCTCGGATGGCTGGCGCTTCTCTCCTCTACGCACGTGGGCCGATCGACGGTGCGGAGGGGGACACGTGGGTGATCAAACGGCTGGCAGGTGCTGGTGCCTCTCTCCTCTGCTCGAACGGTCCAGATCGCACCTCTGGATGATCGGGTGGTGGCTGCTCCTTCGTGGATGGACGATCACGATGAAACCTGGAGCTCGCGGGCGATCGGACGGTGGTGGAGGATACTGGAAGAACACTCAGCCGGCGAGCTTCGTCGGCCTCGTACGCGGGAAGTAGTCCTCCTCAGCTGCCTCTGGATATCGGAACAGATCCGCGGTGAGGTCCCGCAGCTGGTGGTGGCCTCCGATGGCCCAGCCGAGCCCTGGAGGGGCTCCGGCGAGGTCGACGGAGTAGAGCTCCTGGCCTGGATGTGGGGGGGGGGGGGCTCAGATGGCCTCCTCTTGACCTGCAAAATAAACCAGAAGCTTCGCGGGTCGCGGGCAAAGTGCCTCGACCCGATGAAGCGTAGTGAGGGTGGATGGTGCGTCGGGGTGAGTGAGCTCCGGCGAGCGGAGGACGGTGGAGCTTGAACCCCAGCTCCGGGGCGAGCTGGGTTGAACGAAGGGGCGAAGAACGTGCGCGGAGGGATGGCGATGGTGAGCGTGGGTTCCGATGATCGAGAGGGTATACGATATGGCCGGAATCGACGGAACTCAACGGAGATGCGATTTGGGGGAAACTCAAAATTAAGCTAAATGGAAGGGCTAAAGGGTTACCTGGGTGGCGCGGAAAACTGTGCTGGAGCTAAGGTGGCTCCCGGTCGTCGCCTCGAAGGTTGTCACTGCCTGAGGCTCGAGCTTCTGCACGGGCGGAGCACA